>CM033646.1:114366843-114871066 GCA_019512145.1 Engystomops pustulosus
CTAGTGGTGGAGATATACTAGTATATGGCTGGCAGTGGAGACATTGTGTAGCTAGTGGTGGAGATATACTATATGGCTGGCAGTGGAGACAATGTATAGCTAGAGGTGGAAATATATTATATGGCTGGCAGTGGAGGCATTGTATATAGGCACCCGCGCCATCACCCCAGCGCAGAGTTTGCCAGACAGGACTCAAGGCCTCTTGCAGTCCCAGGCAGCCCAGGACCCTAGAACGAAGCTACAATGATAACCAAAGCTTTTTCTCCTTCTTTCTACTGTATTGGTGTCCTCAGGTGCCTATACAATTTAAACACGTGACAGAGCAGGGAGTAATAAGCTACTGTTTAAATTGTCGCATTGGAACTTTGCGAAAAAATATGTGGGTTTTGGATGTAGTTTGGGCACTCGTCGTCTATAAGGTTTGCCATCACTGGTATAGCTAGTGGGGGAGATATACTAGTATAAAACTGGCAGTGGAGACATTGTATAGCTAGTGGTGGAGATATACTAGTATATTAGGTACCCTGTCCAACTGCTTGTTTAACACTTTAATTTCTAATCGGGCCAAGTCACATGGCGTCAACTCATGCTTTAGGCATGTAGACATGGTCAGACAAGCTCCGCATTAAACCTGAGCATCAGCATCAATTGTGATTTTCCCCTCCCCAATATCTCTTTCTAAGCTTGAAGAGCAATGACAGAAGAAATAGGTACAAAAAAATTTAGCCACTCAAATACTGGAGATTTGTTTATGTGTTACTCTGCATTCATATTCTTATAATTTCTACCGTTTTCCATGTGATTTTTTCCTCTGAAATCTTGAATCATTAGAGAATCTTGGGAAAATCGTACCCCCCCCCCACAACAACCACAAACCTTAATAGCAGTGATACGCAGAAGACTTACAGTCTGTACAGATAGTTCCAGTGACTTGTACTGCTGCATCCTCCAATCTCAGTGTCTGCTACGCATAGCCCCAGCGGTAGATACTCATTAATCAGTAATTTTCTAGAAACTTGTGTGAAAGCTGCAAACCACAACAGTGTAAGCTCCTTATATAATTAATAGGAGATGGTGGATAATTACTCTCCCCATAAGCCTGTTACTGCGTGTGAGTTTAACTCTAGTGTGGGGAGCACCTGGAATTAGCATTAAGATTGGAATCTCTAAGAAACCAATATTTAAGCCCATTGTTTTGGTTATACAACACCATGGGGACTGGGTATCTGCCACAAATCTAGCACTCTCTAGTCCTGTACTTTGCAGTAGCTCACATGTCATGCCAACTCCTAAGGAAATCCTCCTTTCTAAGTGCTGGTATTTGTGTCCATGCCATAATCCTTGAGGATTTTACTGTTTTGCTAAGCTTCGAGGGACTCGGTGTGCCTCTGGTAGTTGTACTATATACACGGCTCGGAAGTATTTAAAGCCCTTTACATTTTTTACTCTTTGTTACATGCAGTCAATTGATAAGGTCATAAGTTATTTTTTGCTCTCTATTGTGCATCTACACCCTCTTACATAAGCAAACTAAGAATGTCATAGTTTTGCTAATTTATTAAACAAGGAAAAATTGGAAAAACCATGTTTTTGCACACCTGGATTTTTGGGTTCCTCTGACATTAATTCTTGCAGATCCTCTCCATTTGCTCAGGTTTGATGGTGAACAAGGTGGGACCATTTCAATTGGGTCTAAGTCAGGGCTCTGGCTGGGCCAGTCCAGAATGGTCACGAGTTGTTCTGAAGCCGCTGCTTGTTATTTTAGTTGTGTACTAGGGTCTTGTTTTTGGTTGGAAGTGAACCTTCAGCCCGCCTGAGGTCCACAGCACTCTGAAGAGGTTTCACCTAGGAATATCTCTGATTTTGGCGGCAATTCATCTTTCCTTCATTGTAACCAGTTATCCTGTCCCTACCCCCATACTGAGGCTGCCATCACATTTTTTTACGTTGAATTATTGGCATGGTGATGACACTGCCGACGATCAAGGTTTTCTCCACACATCCTGCTTAGAATAACACAAAAAAGTTAATCTTTGTCTCATCATACCGAGAATCTATTTCTCATAACTGGGAGTCCTTCTGTGTTTTTTTTTTTGTTCCTATTTTCTTTCACTGATGAGAGCTTCCTCGGCACATCTGCCATAAGCCCAACTGGTGTAGGCTCCAGTGATATCTTTGTGCACCTTTCTACCTGCATTTCTTGGAGCTCAGCCACAGTGTATTGTGGTCTTCTTTACCTTTCTCACCAAGGCTCTCTCCCACGATTGCTTAGTTTGGCTGGACAGCCAAACTTTCTTTCAATTTAAGCATTATGGAGGCCACTGTGCCTTAAGAACCTTGAGTTTAAGCGGAATTCTTTGCAACTTGTCCGATCTGTGCCTTTCCACCTTCTGGTTATCGACTCCTTTGCATTTCCTTAGTCCTCATGATTCTCAGGTGCTTTGAAATGCACTGTTACTGTGAAGATCTTTATTACAGTTTGTGCCTTACCTAATCAAGTATAATCTGTTTAATTCACCACATCTGCACTCATGAAGATATAGGTATCTCAGGACGATCAGAAGGAATGGACGCTGTGAATGAAATATAGTGTCACAGAACAGTGCTGCATACTTTTGACCATGTTATACCTCAATTTTTCTTGTTTAATACTTTAGCAAGCTATCTACATTTCTGTTTTTTTTCTGTCTAATGGTACAGAGTGTACATTAATGATAAAACGTGAAAATGTAAAGGGTCCTCTAAATACTTTCCATACCCACTGTATATAATGTTCGTTCACGTCAGGGCGACTGGAGGTGTCTGGGATGGAAAATACCTGGGGAAACCGCGTACTTTACAATGGATTCTCCAGGGATGGTCAGAGTCTATATCCTCCTCAATTTGAATCTACTTTCCCTATCGATCAGGAAAGATACGCTATTTGGGCATCCGATCTGAAAACTGCTCCTACCAAACTGTGTTTATTATGGTATGTCAATAATTTTTTTACACATATTTGCTTTTAGCCTTGTGTTGTTTCCTAAAGAGTGACCTCCATGGGGAGAAGGCTTACACATGATGAGGCTGCTCTACCCCAACCCCACACGCAGACAAGATCCTTGATAGAAGGGTGTGGTAGTCCCAAATGAGAGCATCTTTTTCCTGTTTTGATGTCCAATCTGGATCGTTTTAGTGTTATAAATCAGTAAATTAATCTAATGTGAGTTCCCTATTTAGCGTTTACATTGGTCCCCGTCATCATTGGGGGAATCACAGGTACATGCATTCTCCAAAAGACACTCCTTCAGATGCCATATGTAAGTTGTTGTAGATTCTAACGCCTTCTTCTGTACTTACACTTTCCCCGTCTGCTGGCTATTTTGCAGGGATGACTTATGCTCTCATATGTAGTGTAATTCAAGTCCAACATTTACGCAATAGTCTGTTTTATATGGAGGAATCTCGTTTTGCTCTTCAAAAGTGGCTGGGTGTGTCAATTCTTTGTAAATGAGAATACGACAATGAGCAAACACTCTCAAGATTGTGACACTTAACTCGAGTCAACTACTTTCTCTTTCAAAGGATTCTGATCCTTAGGGTGCCGCACACTTGCTTTCTTGAACCGTTTTAAACTTACATTTTCAGTCCTTTAAAAATGCATGCGTTCCTTGATGTTTACCATTCTTTGGGGGTTTGGACCTGTTTATCTGCATTTCTAGAAGCGTAAGCAGCTGTGAACAGATTTAACCCTTACCGACATGTGCGTAATAGTACTGATCACATGCCTGTGCGTGCATGGATAGGGCTCACGGGCTAAGCCTATCTATACTGGTAAGCTTTGCTGCATAATTGCATCTTCCGGGATCATCATCGCTCCCCTGGATGTCATCGGGGAGCGGTGATCCGTTGCCATGACAGCCTCGGGTCTTCCGAAGACCTGAGGCTGCTTCGTTTTAACCTATTCCTTACAATGTGCGGAGTACATTGTAATGAATGAGGAGGAAAATCCTAATATACTACCATACTGTAGTACTGCCAACAGAGAAAATCATAAACACATTATGTATCAACATGTGCGAAAATGCCCAATTATCAAAATATAATAATGGTTTTTCTGCCGTATTAACCATAATGGAAAATAAGTCGAAAGGCACTTTTTTGCCATTAAAAAAAAGTAAATTCTATAAAATTATCAAAAGGCGTACATCCTAAAAATTATAACTTGTAAACTCCTCAAAATCCACAAAAAGTCCACCCTTCAAAGCTCTGTATACCAGTATAAAAAGTTTTAGTGCCATGATGGGCAAATTCCCCCAGTTTTTGTACAGGTGGTTTTTAATTTTTGTAAATGCTAACTATTTATAAACCTATACATAGTTGGGATCCCCGTATCGTACCAGCTAAAGAATAAAGTAGACATGTCATTTGATGCATACATGAAATCTGTAATCCAAGCCCACAAAAAATGGCACAAATCCGGGTTTTTTTTACCAATTTCACTGAATTTGGCCTTTTTTTTTCCCGCGTCCCATTCACGCATGAAATATTCAATAGTCCATTTTGAAGTGTATTTTGTTACACATAAAATAAGCCATAACCAGCTCTAACATGGAAAAATCAAAATTTATAGATTTTTGAAGGTGGTGAGTGAAAATGAATGCAAAACAATAAAGGGCTGGCGGCGGAAGGGTTAACCTCAAACACTGGTAAGCTTACAAAACGCATCCGTTTAAAACGCATTAAAATGGTCCAAAGAATGCAATGTGTGTAGCCCACTATTGTTTATTTTTGAGATTACATACGGTGGAAAAATGAGAAAACTAACACAATGGTACAGTATGCCCGAGGTTAAGTGCCCCTAGTTTGGAATCAAACTGATGAGCTACAACATGTAATACCTGTATATGTAACATAAGATGCACTCATTCTATTGTACCAGAACTTGTACAGTCAAGCTGTTTTCAGGAAACATCTAAGTGACGTGTAGTAAAGATATTATTTGTAGTAAAACATAATTTACTACCTAAACTAGAGCTTCTATGCTTCTCTGACACACACTATACCTGAAATTTGTTATATTGCCATGTGGGCAGATAAAATAGGACTTTCACTTTCTCTTACCAGGAGTCCTGATTCAGACCGTTAAAGGAAATCTACCATCACATTAATCCTGATCAACCATGGGTCTATCTAAGATCCAAGCTATAGTAACTCCTTATGTTTTGTTTTATGGCTTCCTCGTTCTAAAATAAACCTTAAAATTTATAATGAATCAGTGTTTCCATAGCCCCTCTGCATATCTTCACTGGTTATTACAACAAACATCCCCCATAGCCCCGACCGTCCCGGTTTGGGCTGGGACATTCCCGTTTTTTTTTTTCCCGCTGCCCCGCGTCACAAGCCGCTGGTAGATTGGCCCAGATATTCCCCCTATGTCCCGCAGTGGTTTGGGCTGTCCGGCTCTGGCCTGCCTATATATCTTTCAAAGACCCGAACTCCTAGACTGAATGGCTCTACAGACATCGGGCAGGGAATTCTTTTGAGAGATGTGTCGGGTTAGCGCAGAGCAGCCACGTCAGCAGGTTCAGATCACCTCTCTCGCACTTTGTCTCCTAGGGATTCCCCAGACACAGGTTCAATTAAGAAATTTTTGTCGCGCCGGATTCGAGACACAGAGCCTCTATCCACTTTGGTAACTATGAGCACAGTGGATTATCTAGCTGATGATTTTGGTCCCTAAGAGATGTTACCTGGTACTGTTACACTGTGAAACAGACTTATTGCACTGATATTAGAGAGGGATCTCTCTCAGAGATTGTTGTAATTATCAGACAATTATCTTATTATAATTATTTTATTATTATTGGAGACATCTAATGATAATATCAACAATAATAATAATCATCGCATAATAATAAAACTAATAATAAAATAATAATAATTTTCTCAATAATTACTATAATATCCTGAGAGATCCCTCTCTATATATCATGCATGTAAGTCTTGTCATAGTGTAACAGTTACAGGTAACAGCTCTTAGTTTTACCAAAATCCCAGCTAGATAATTGCTGTGCTCATAGCTTAGTGGATCGAGGCTCTTTGTCATTATGGTACATGAACTCTGCAAGTCTAGGTTTCAATCCCAATCAGGTTAAACCTTTTTTTTTATTGTTATTATCGATGATTTTTTATTATATAATATGGTAAAAAATTTGGTACGTGGCCAGGGCGTGATTGGGGGTGGCTTAGTGTATCGCCATTTTGTCCCTCTTTCCTTCCACATGTTGGGGATATGGCGATCCCTCCCCTTCTACGCACTCCTGCTGCTGTAGATTACACAGGGGAGGGAGGAGGGTGAGAACGGGAGAGGTGGAGATGTGTCTGCTCATTGTAACAGCCTGTGATGCTGCAGCAATTGTGTCGTCTATGAAAAACTCTTTCCTAGAGCCCTCCGCCTCATTGCATAATTTGAAGATGACGACGCCATGGATACTAATATAAGAAGAATACCATCAGTCACAGTGCACAAATTCTAGGGCCCCTGGTTTACCCTTCTTGATTTTGATTGTAGATTTTCCTCTAAAAATAATGGGAAATGGCGATTTGTTGTAGTTCAACATTTTCACTATGTCTTTAACTTCCTGTATCTCTGTTCTGTAGCTCACGATATTAAAAATTATTCTTAGCTTATTAGACAACCCAGACAGTTTGTAGGCTCGTAGAACCAAGATAGGCATCTGTAGTGGCCTCCCCAGCAGTTTAAACTTGTTCTCAGGCAAAATATAACTCTCTCCTATCATTTCCATATGACTTTGGAGGTGACATTTTTTTTTATGTGTAATGGCCAGTATTTCACTAGAGGGATTCTAGAAATATATTTTAAAACACCCATCTGAGTGAGTAGGAACTTTGGACTGAAAGTGCTGACCGGTTACATTAAATGTTCCTGTATGTGCAAGGTATGGCTTTATGCACTGCCATGAATAAAAACCGAGGAGCTATTAGGATTTGGGGTTCAAATTGTATTGTTTCTTCTCATTGCATAAGGTTTGCGTAGCTTCCTTATATGTAATGGGAAGGATGCAGCAGGGTTTCCTATCTGTCGTCCTTACAACTAGGCGAAGACGTCTGTCTTTTCTGAGAAGCCTAATGAATGAAGACTGATGTTGGTTGTTGGCTCAAGCCTGTCTGGTCTTTTTGTGATGGCTCCCAGCTGCTGGTATTTCTGCTGTTACCAGGGACTTGGTTCCCAGTCTGTGAACTTTAGTTGGTCTTGGATAATTTGCGGGAGCGGCTACGCACTTCCTTGTCCCAAAGAAAAGGGCAGGTGCTAAAGTAACAGATACCAGAGATGGGGATGCGTAACCAGCATAGAGGCAATGGACTCTCCAGGCTGGAATTAATACTAATCATGACTAGCCCCCCGTGTGTGTGTTATTTAGTTAAATTGGGAGAAATCCCACTGCGCGGTTATAGCCTCACCGGAGTGCTGCTCGTGCCGTCTAATTATTTAACCATTACAGCCTGATATGAAGGGGGCCATAAGAATGGTCAATAGAGCAAAAGCTCTAAGATATAACTTAGAAATGCGGATCGCCTTTCCAGGAGCAAGCAATGACATGGCAGTACATTGCTCCAACGGGTATCCTCATGCATGGTCAGGCAGTGGTCACTCCACCAACGCATAAAATATCTACTCATTTTTAATTCTCTTATTTTTTTTTAAAAATCTATTTTCCATTCAATAGATTTTCTTTTTTCTGTTCCTTGGTTATAGGGGCCGCATCTGTGCCTAGCTCTAGTAAGTACATTAGCAAATTGCAGAACGGTGTGTATATTAAAGTCCTTTACCACTGGCATGATACTACTCAGCTCTCCCATTTGGCCTTTATGTACTTGTTTTTTGTCATTGAATGATGTGATACATCATAAGTGAATTTTTTTAAATATTTTTTTGGTACTACATAAACTGGAAGTAGCCATTGCAGGTCCTAGGTTGTTGCTCTTGATATCGTTTCATAGTATGACTACCCATCGCATCTGATGATGTTGGGATGCCCAGAAGCGGCTTGATAACAGCAGTACGGACGAGCATAATTCAGTAAGATCTTATCACAGCCCAATACATGAACATTGTTGTATCTATGGGTATTTTGAAACCTAAACACACAAGTGGATTCTATTCTGATGAACGTGCAAACAGCAACAACCCATTTTTTAATGATGGTTTATCATGTCATTTTTTGATACGGTGTGGAATGCAAATTTACCGTCAGCCGCCGCAGATTCTGTATTTATATCTATTACAACTTTCATCTACTATACTTTAAAGGGCTGTGAGTGGTTCATTGATGACCTGCTAAAGACAAAAAAGTGGACAAACCCTTTAAATTTGTTTGACCAGTTGTGGCTGCCTTCCAAACATTTTAAAACACTATTTGTTAAGTATGTTAGCAGTGTATACTTTGCGTGTACAAAAAACATGTATTTAGGCATTACACACAGCTTTGTGCAAAAAAGCATGTGTTAATAGCACATGTGAAGCGGCCTGTCCTTATGTTTAGGATTAACCACCATGACTTTTGGATAAGGGATGGGTTTGACCTTGGCACGATACGATCTATTTTGGGTATACCATGTTTTTTAAAGGCTCCTCATATGACTGTGGCTTTAAGACTGCACATACCCCAACTCAGCCTTGGCTCATACACACATATTAGAAGCATCTGCCTTGATTTTGCTGTGTATTATGATGGCCGCCTACTGGGGTAAACTGGAACAGGCCAGATTCCACCGACAATTCATTCTGTGTCGAGTTTAATAAATGCACTACTTAAATTATGAAATTACAAAGAAAAAAGAGAATGCACTTCAGATTAAACATTAAATATAATGCATTAAAAACTCCAGCAATTTTTTTTGGTTCCGAGCAATCATGACACAGGAAGAGTGCAGACATGTAACAGCTGCGGACATCCCATGTCTAAGAACATAAATTATCCAGAAAAGTGCACAGAGCCTTTGAATAATGTAAATACATTAATGCATTTATACATTAAACATTAAGATGCAGGTCAGGGGGCTTATCTGTCAGCGCTGGCTCATCAAAAATCATGGACTTGGGCCAAAGGTGCCTCTTGGTTTAGACTGGGGGGGGATTGAGTAGCAAGCGTGGAAAGCATCTTATTTTGCAGACTCATCATTTTCTAACGCAAAGAGAACAAGTACTATACTGAAGAATTTAAAAATTCAGTACCAGTATAACTCTATTATTAAGGGGTATTCCCACCAGGACAAGATTCTAATATACTTAGGAATTACATTATTATAATAGATAATTCACGTTAATAAAAATAGAAATTTCAGATGTTATCCAACCTGTACACAATTGGTTGCCCCTGGTTCCACCGAAATCTTCTGACTGTGGTTGGATTCTTCTCCTGAATCGCTTTATACTTGTCTGCACACTGCAGAGCCTGGCCTTATTCGGCTTCAGCAAAGGAGTTAAGTTTTATCCAGGGAGGCCATCAGAGCGACCTCGTGTGAGTGTTAGGGAGTTAGCCACAGCTGAGAGTGTCCTTGTGGCTCTATATCCCTCTCGTGGGGTCTGATCTGTCTTATCTCTCTTTGTTCTAATGTGTCAGATACTAATGAATGCTCAGGAATCAAATAAAGGTAGATTAACCTGTACCTTGATGAGTAAAATGACTTTATGTTTGTAAAAATCATATGGTATTGATTTTGAGCTCTGGTTCACGCAAGCCCTTTAGAAATGTTTACATGGTATGTTTTGTTTTATGTTGGCACACAACCAAAATGGGTGGTAAAGCACTGAAATTTTCGTAGAACCCCAAAATTTCTAGCTGCATTGAGTTACGTGTGGTGTTGGGGTTATAGTATATGCTCAATATGTTCCACGTGATGGCAACATGGATTGCTATGTTCACCTGCAGGTGTTTTAATAATGCGTAAGAGACCACTGCCTAAAATAGTGCAAAAAATTATAACAGGAGTAGTCAATAACAGTATATAATTATAAAGGAACACAACTAGAAACATGCTTTTAAAGTAGTAAACAGCAGGAGAGGGTGACGGTCACACCAAGAGGAGGGAAAAAAAGCAAATCCGAGTCATTTAATCTCCCTTGACTATATGAGGTGCACCTACTGTGCCCTAGCCGTGCCCGGGAACTGTAGAATTTAAAGTGGTGTGAGACTTATTAAAAAAAGCATATAACATGTATTTACCTTCTCTGTGCTTAAGGTCTACTTTCCCTTCACTCCATTAGGCGCGGGGACAATCCGGGGCAGGCGCACTTGGCTCTGACACTTCTGGGTTTTTTTGTTTGTTTTTTTTTTTTTTAAAAACACCCTTCAAGATTTTTGTTAATATTGTCCAGCCAAGTTGCACATGTCACAATACAGTCTCATCTTACTCATTTATATTGGCGAGATTTTCTCAAAATGTATTATTTTGCTGACTTGGCCTTAAAAGGGGGTTTTGCCCATCAGAGAAAATTCATCAATAAGAGATGCATATTTCACACATTCTTCTCGTTTCTACACTCTCTCTATCACCACCTGTTTGATGCTCCTCCTCTTTCCATGGCCACTTCCGTAAAGAACTATCTGCCTGTTAGCCTGAGCTTTCCTCCTGCTGTCTACTGTTGTGCCAAGACAGAAGTCAGTTTGTACAAGCCTGTACTGTGATCCTGGAATGCTGATGGGAGGGGGGCTAGAAGCAGGGAGCAAGGGAGGAGACGAGCTCAGCTCCACAGCCCTAGACAAGAGCGCTGTCAACCCTAACGTCGAAGATAAGGGTTGAAAACCGGGGCAACTGAGTTGTGTACTGTGATGACTGATAGAGACATGCAGAATTAGATCTGTGAAATGCTGTATTATTTGTTAAAACCGGTAAATTAGTGTGTTATTTTTGTTTCCTAAGTTACTCGTATATATCAGATATAAGCGCAGACACGTATTTTAACATACGGCAAAACTCGAAAAACCTATTGACTCAAGTAGAAGCCTAGGAATCGGGAAATGCATTGGTCCCAGCCTCCCCAGAATAAGCCGGCCAGCACGATCCCCCTAGTTAATTTCAAGAGTTTGTTTGACATTTTAATACAAACGTCTATTGACTATATCTCACATCTGAGAGTGCAAAACACAGAATATCCTTTTTGATCTCATGATTGAAGAAATGGAAAGCAGGCCAAACTGAATACTCGGCATCATCAGAAAATCGACATTACTATATGACCTCTACGCTTGGAGAGCTTCACCCGAAACCCTTAAAGAGGGATTCCGAAAGGGCAGACCTCGGCTCGAGGATACGAAGGAATTGTTCGGACCTGGTCGGAAATAGTCTATCGACCGCTGCTGATATCAAGTTTTGATTTCAAAAAAGGGGGTACCCGATAAGTTCCTCAAGGAGCCCATCTGAGCCCCTAAAGAGGCAAAGAGAGAAAAACTTCTCTTCTCCTTGCATAAGGACTACAACATGCTGGCCAATCCCGCAATTGTCGGGAACTATGATTCTAGCCATCATGAGGTTGAACGGATCCTTTCCAATTTTTGGAGCTTCTGCATTGGACCGGATGTATGGTGGGTATGGACCCACTATTTAGCCTAGAGGGGCCTAAATTTAAGAGACAAAACTGGTCACACAGCCATCTGTAGCCATTGACAAAAGACCTGGTTGGTACCGAATCCACCGAGGTACTTACAAATGTGGCTCCTGCAAAGGTGTACAGTCTTGCCAACAGGAAAACAATACACCAGCAGGGTCACGACTGTTTTTCAAAATCGAACAGTTCATAAACTGTAGATTAGCAATCCGGATGGTGTTACCTGCTGACCTGCAGTGTGGACTCCATATAATGTTGGAAAAACATTAGGAATTTTGGGGTTCGAAATTCGGGAACATGTCAGGGACGTAAAACACGGTAATGACCACTCCCATATCCCTTTGGAGGACACCAGGAGATCACTATGGCCATCAACTTCCAAGGCTCGAGTGGTTTAAACCTCCTTAGAGGTGGCAACATTGAGAAAATCGTCTCCACACCCGCGTAGGCTAGAGGGACTTAATGTGAGGATACTGAAAACGCCTAAGTGGTCTGAATGATTCTGTAAATTTTGCTGATTTCTATAGCTCATTGATTCTGGTTGTGTTTCAGTTTATGCACAAACTAAAGGACCTATGCTTTATTTCTTACTGATTGTTTACCTTTTGGATGTTTCATCTATACCCTGTCAATGGTTATTCACTGGCCTGTAAGCTACTTTTTAGCCTCTTTGAGATGGCGCCTTATATCACACCGCGTTTTGTAAACCGCGCTATTTCCATGAACAACAAAGTACAAGCTGAGATGCATCTAACTTTCACCTCTGACCAATAGGCGGCCTCTCTATTTAGCTGCGAGCAATGGCAATGCTATGTGTGGTTTCCTCCTAAAAGCGGGATTGGAGGCGAGAGGCCGTTGTGTACACGCTTGGCAGGGAGGGGTTTATTGTAAATCCCGCACTGCACGCAAGCGGCGTACTATGGCCGTACAGTGCCGGCATTCAGACACGTACTGTTTTGCAGACCAATGTTAGAAGCCAACAGCACTGTGTTGAACTAACTCTAATAGCCTAAAATTACTTCTTACAGCCTCTGAGACGCCATGCCCCCCCCCTCTGGTATATGCCATGGCCTGCCCCCCTCCTCTGGTATAAAATGGCAGGCCCTCCCGCATCTCTCCCCCCCCATCCTCTGGCTATAATGGCCAGAGCTCCCCTACAAGGATATTGCCGTTCCCCCCCTATCCAGGTATAATGGACGCGTGCATCCCCCCTCTTGGCCCCCCCGGGTATATGGCATTGCCTCCCCCCTCCGAAGGTAGTAGATGGCCCATGCTCTCCCCTCCGGGTATGGCCAGTGCCCTCACCCCCCCGGTATATGCCGTGCCTCCCCCCCTCGGTATGATGTGCCAGTGCCTCCAACCGCGTTATAGCCCACCCTCTGGTAATACCAGTCCTCCCACCACTCTATATATCTAGCCAGTTCCTCCCCCCTCTGGTATATAGCCAGTGCCTCTTCCCCTCCCCCCCTCGTATGATACAGGGCCCTTCCCCTCCCCCCTCCGGTATATAGCCAGTGCCTCGCCCCCCCCCCTACGGTATATTCGCCATGCCTGCCCCCTGGTATTTAGCGCAGCAGCACCTATGTCCCGCCTAAAAACCAAAACTCGTACTCCCTTTCTAGGCCTCCGATCACCTCTTTACATCTTTCTGAAGCTCGTGTCTTTGGCTCCCCGCGCCGCCCCCTTTGCATACACCATGACGTCAGTCTGCTTCCTGACATCATAGTGTGTGCCGATGCGCACTTAAACAAAACTGACTTATACCAGTACATTTTTGTGGTTGGTAAGACATGGCGTGAGTGCTGTGACTGGGCACGATCTGTTAAATAACAAACATAAAGTTCAGGGAATTAAAGAAGTTGTTTAAAACGCATTTTGTTTTTAACACCGTTCTGAGGAAAACTTTATTATTGGACTTTTAAAGAGACACCTTGCGTTTCCTGAAGCTCCTTGTAATTTTTGTTTCTATTTCAGGTCTCCATAGAATTTTATTGAGTGTAGTTTTGTTACATGTGTCACAGAAGCTCTATCCTTCATTCCCAGCATATTTGGATTCTACTTTGTATGAGTTCCCCTACAAAGGTTAATGCACGCAATTCTTAGCCCACAATATACCCCAAGCCAGTAACTGATGAAATCCTCCACAGGGAGGAACGAGAGGCGGCTGAAATTGTTAATTAATTAATTCTGGTCACAGGGTACACATAAGTATAGGTGGCTAAAAACTACGTTTAACAGGACGGCTGCTACTGCACTGAAAAATGATAGGTGCAGTGATTAGAGGGGCGACTGTGGGCA
Source organism: Engystomops pustulosus (assembly GCA_019512145.1). Classification (NCBI taxonomy): domain Eukaryota; kingdom Metazoa; phylum Chordata; class Amphibia; order Anura; family Leptodactylidae; genus Engystomops; species Engystomops pustulosus. The sequence goes on from CM033646.1 coordinate 114,380,753, forward strand.
AGGAAATGTTAGGAGAACCAGCTCCTATTCAGAAGTCTTGGCACAATTCCTTCAGACATGGTTGTATTTATTCTTTGACATATTTTTCTAACGGGAAGCTGAGGACATTTTTTTTTTTTACGTTCACACCCTGGACATTCTTGATAATAGGACAGGGTGTGCAGCACAAAACCCGATTACTGGGATGGCAGGGCAAGCTTATATGTTAATGCCGAGGCCTAAGGCAGTCTCATTTCCTGGTTAGTATTACTGAACTTTATTCATGATTGAATAAGTTGAAACTCTACTAAAGTTATTCAATATTATATGGGGGGCTAAATGATTGAGTAGAAAATACGGAACTAGCAGTGGTCAACCACACTTGAAAACATGATTATAGTATATAAAGTTGTAAATACAGCGGTCCCCTACTTAAGAACACTCGACTTGCATACGACCCTAGTTACAAACGGACCTCTGGATATTGGTAATTATTCGTACTTTAGTCCTAGGCTAGCAAATAAACAGCTATAAACAGTCTATCAAAGGTGTCTGGTAAGAGCTTTTTAGGTTAAGTATGATTCTTATCGACAACACCAACATTTTAAAATCGCAATTGTCACAGAGACCAAAAAAGTTCTGCCTCTGATACAATGAGAAAACTATACATTCCGACTTAATACAAATTCAACTTAAAACACCTAAGACCTATATTGTATGTAACCCGGGGACTGCCTGTATTGCACCACTAATTTATGTGGGACCGTAATAACTGCCGCAAATTTAGCTTGGCCACATCTATGGCCACCATGTTGTCTATGGTGTCCGCTTGGCCTATGGTAGCACCAACTTGTGCTCACGCTTGCCGCGGCCGCAAAAAAGATAGAGCATGCTCTATCTGGCCCGTAAAAAGGCCCCGTGCGATGCCTATTCCTCTGGAGGAGGGAGAGGGTGAGCAGCGCGTTGCTTCTCCCTCCTCCCAGCCGCACCGACGTGTGTCTGTACGGCTACGACCAGGCGGGCACATTTCTAGTGTGCCATAAGCCCTTAAGGGTGCAAATAGTACACGGTGCTTCTAGGCCATTCTTGGACTATTGTTGGACCATTTAAACGTCAATGCTTTTTTGTATGTTTACCATGTGTTTGGTGTGTGAATCTGTTCACAGTGGCTACACATCTGGAAAAAACTCCATAACAAACAACAAACCGATTCAAATCAGCACCAAACTCATGGTAAACATACAAAAATCTTGCTATGTGTATTAAAATGATGTTTTTACACTCCTCCATTTAAAAAGAGGTCCAAGAACTGTCCAAGAACAACGCCGGTGATGATCAATCAATTTATGACAACGTATAGCACGTGCACATTCCTGCGCCATCTCTATATAACTGGGTAGGCAGGAAAAGACTGCCGATCTCCGAGAGATCCACGATCCTACTCACGAAGTTGCATCCTTGTTGGCTTGTGCCTCACCAGTGCTGCTAGAGACACAGTGTAGCAGGTCAGTGGCGCGCAGCTCCATCTCCCTCCCCCTCCCCTGCAGCCTGGGAACACGAGGGTAGACAGGAACTCCGGATCTACAGCAGCCTGTGCCCAGTGATAAGAGAGTCAATAAGTGACAGCATGAGGGCTAGGAGCTGCTCTGTGTGGTTATCACAGGCAGCAGGCAGGTGGCTAGACACTAAACCAACTATATAGTCCTTATTGATTAGTGTCCCAATTTGGCCCTGTATGCGGATATCATATGCACATACGCTACGGTATTACTACCCATCCTGGTACGCGTGTGATGCTGTCGTGACCCCGGTGCACTAGTACTGTCCCTCACTGCCGCAGGACAGGTGCCAGAGCTCCAGACCAAGGAGAGGTTGAGTATAGGATATAATGGTGTGTGTGGCCACAGAATGTGGTCCAATGCATTGATTGATGGTAAATTGCACCTGCCTGGTTCCAGTAACTTGCTGTTCAGTGCTCACACCCTCCACCACAAGCCACAACACTTTAGCCCTACACCCCCCTGACGAATTGGATTCAACACTCCTTCTATTGCCACTGACCATGTGGCGTAGTGTTTTTTCACACTGATGTGTGGGTAGTTCATGTTCCTATGAACCAAAATTTGAAAAATGTGCTTTTGCATGGGGGCACATTTTTATTGGTCTGAGAGCTACCTCTTCTGACTTGCCTATGAAAGGGAACTTGTCACTCACTTTTACTCACTAAATTTATTTTGTCTCTGGCGTGGGTACTGCACCTACCCATCACTGACACATAGGGCAATCTCATCTCCCTGACACACCAGGGTTAATTCTAAGCATACATTATTGAATTGCCTGAAGCATCCAAACCCCTATTCTGTGCATGTGAGACCATTAGTGTGAGCTATATACCCATTCTGCCGCCTATGGGAGGAGTTAATAAGTAAGCATATAGCAGAGATGGCACCGCATTACAACCCCAATGGATGATATATAGAGATGAATATTTTATAAAATTAAATGTAATCAATAAAAATGATATAACACAAAATAAGCTTACCATTTTTTTTTATGTTCCCATAAGGTAAAAAATGGTATTTATGGTAATGTGTGTTGTAGACAAACATGCTGATAGTTTTTTTATTAACTTAATACATATAATTAAGTCTAGTTTAGGCTTCTTCTGTAAAAAAGAAACCCTTTTTGACCCAGAGCAACTCTGCTTATTGCCTGCATGTATAGCTAGTGTGGATAGATACTAGTATAAGGCTGGCAGGTGGAGACATTGTATAGCTAGTGGTTGGAGATATATCTATTATTGGCGTTGCAAATCGAACATTGTATAGCTCAGTGGTGGAGATATACCTAGTATATGGCTGGCAGTAGAAACATTGTATGTCTAGTGGTGGAATATAACTATATGCTGTCAGTAGAAACATTGTATAGCTAGTGGTGGGAATATACTATATGCTGCCGTGGAGACATTGTATAGCTAATGGTGCGATATAACTAGTTAAGAATGGCAGTGGATACCATTTGTATAGCTGTTGTGGAGATATCTGAGATATGGCTGGCAGTGGGACGTTCTTCACCTTTAGACCTCATGCACACAACTGCCTGTAGAGCTGCCCAAACTGTGATCAGTTCAAGGCCCCATAACCTTGTATTGTGTCCACGGCCCACATGTGTGTGCAGCACATTGTTCGTTGTGCTGGAAACTCGCTCTTATCCCAGTATAGATCTGGAGTTGTAAATACCACGACGCCTATATAATCACTTACACCCATGTTCGTCGCGATCGGACTGGTACAATCAGCAGTTAAGGAGGTCAAAAGGTACCTGAGGTCCAAAATAAGTACTGAGAACATACACAGCATCACTCCCGCAGGCAGCAGCATCACACCACTCGCATCATACAACACACTGAAATACATGCAGCATACACACACAGGCAGAGCATACAAAGCATTAGATACAGCATACATAACACAGCCGCAGCATCACTCCGCATCATACACTACAGCCAAATATACCGCAGGCATTTACACACAGAGGCCCAGCATACACAGCATCAGATACAGCATCATACACACGCATCATACACTCACATCATATACAGCAGGCAGCAGAACATCATACACCATCAGATACGCATCATCACACAGCATATCCATGCAGCATTCATAACAGCGGCCGCGCATACCCCGCGTACTACACACACAGCACACGCAGCATACACCAGAACATACACCCACACAGCATATACATGCGCCATACACACATCAGAATCCAGAGACATCACACAGCATATACATGCAGCAATCATATCAGCAGGACGCAGCTCATCCACTTCCGCATCATACACCCACACCGCAGGCGCCCTATCATCCGCTCACTCAATAACACACACAGCAGACAGCAGCAGTACACAGCATCCATACAACAACACAGATCATGACATGCCAGCATACACAGTGCATCTACACAAGCTCATACATGCACATACAACCAGCATCACTACAGCAGGGGCTAAACGCAGCTACCTTCCGTCATCACACAACACACAGCATATCCCATCATAAAAACCACAGCATATGCCATGCTCATACCACACAGCATCACATACAGTCAAAGTCAGCCAGGCGTACACAGCAGTCACACAATGAGGTACGTCAGCATTACACAGCATCATATACACACAGCATATACATGCCACATCCACTACAGTAGCAGCGATCATACACCATCAGCCCACAGCAAGCAGCAGCTACACCGCATCATACACACAGTCACACATGCACAGAATCATACACACAGACTTTATTGGCATTCAACATACACACAGGCAGCATATACCACAGCATTATACAGCATACATACAAAACAGCATAACAGTCATCATACACACAGCAACAGCAGCAACTGTAGCTTACACACACAACATGCCAGCATACCACCCAGCAAACACCCACAAACTACTTAGCTTAACACAGCAGCACACATCCTGCTGATGAAGTTCAGGAGCTCTGAGTGGTGGGCGGAGCTTCTCATCGGAGCTTCTACAGCAGGACACAGTAGTCTCAGCGGAAGATCCTGTCTTGGTCGCCCGTCTGTGGTGGAGCAGCAGCAAAGTGAACTCCTCATCTGACTGTCTGCTCCCAGACCAGTCATGAAGCCTCTGACAGGCTTCCCGTCTGAACCCTTCTCCCTTTAGCCCATCGGGAGCCAGCCTTCCCCTCCTGCCTCTGCCGCATCGCGCTTGTTTCATGTTCGACCGCGCTGCCTCGATTCCTCACGTTAGCGCTGAATGGAGGACCGGCGGCGTTTGAATGTAAATGTCATGCCGCCAGCGTCCTCCCCATCACGCTACTTTGAGGAATCGAGCAGCGGCGGTCCGCAAACTGCTTGGGGTGATTCGGACGAGTCCCAAATCACTACACTGTTTACGCCGCCTCCTCAGGGCTCCGCATCGCCCCCATCAGGGCTCCGCATCTTGCCGCCTGAGGCGAATTTTCATCTGCCTCATGGCAGCATGCGCCCTGGAATGTTTGTAAGCAGGAATTTTAGCCCTTTTGCAATTGGATTAGTTACACCACCGCATCTTGCTCTTTCCTCTTGTATCCGACTTCCCCTAGATGCAGTGGACTGTCAGATAGCTGTTACTATGGACTTGTCCGTCTTCATAAAGAAGACTCCGGAACAGGAACTTCGCACCCCATGCACTCGCAATCACTCATGGCTCAGTGCTGCAGCAGCCATATGCAGGGAGAGCCCGCAAAGTAATGTAATAAACCAGCCCCTCATCTTCTCTCTCCTCAGCTTCCTTACAACTTGTGTATACACACATTATACACATATACAGAAATGAGCTGCAACAAGCCCCCCCCTCCCCCCATCACCCTTACAACTCCAACAGAAAGTGGCAGGAACAACCTCCAAGTCTACAAGCTGTGCCCTCATGTGCTGTGCAAGAGTTTCCTTAGATACAAAATAGACATGAAGATATGATTAGATAGGATATACATAGATAGATAGAGTGGAAGATAGTAGGAGTGCGAGGGATAGATAAAAAAGGAGAATAGATCAGAAAAATATAGAGAGATAGATAAATGGATTACTAGATGACGATAGATAGCTATGGCGTGCTTGTGATGAGGGTGGACAGGAGGAAGCCCCCGCCCTCCATCTTGCTGATTGTAGTTATTGAGAGACTGGAAACCCTGATTTGCTTATGCGGCCAAAAAAGGTATAAATGAGGACCGACAGAGGCAAAATATTTTGAGGATGATTCCCAGGGACACCTGGAGCCAGAATTATTGTATTTAGTTTTTTTCTTTTGCTCAGTGCGGTTAACCTACACTTAATGCTCTCCCTGCCTATAAAACCTCCTCCCATGTGGTTGTGCCTTGAGATCATGCGCCAGACTTCAGTGAGATCTGATCAGTGATGTCCGATGGATTGCGGACATTCGTACGGTGAAGGGGGATTTTAGACAGGGGAAGCTGAACTTCATAAAACCATTTCGATCTCACGCTCAAGTTATTTTCTGGATGATGCCAACCACACAGGGTCATTAAGAAGAACATCATCTAGAAGCTGCTGAGTGCTTGTCACATATTGCTGTGGGTTATTAAGCCGACTCTGAGTTGTTTCTTATAATCAATCAAGCTCAACTCTCCACCGTTTGGCAAGAGCTACACAAGGGCACCAGGGACGAATTGTAGACTGTACAAGTCTGGATGGGCAAATGGCAAAAGGCAAAGTCAGCTTGGTGAGAAGATGAAGAGAAGTTTTGGCACAATTATTAGAAAATGGAGAAACACAAGACTGTCGATCTTCTTAGTCTTTGGTTCCATGAAAAGATCTATCTCTTGGGGGGGTAACCATTTTTTCGTGAATGAACGGTGCACCAAAGCTACACAGGAGGACCTGATTAATCATCTGAACCAAAGTTACTGTTGGTAACACACTAGCGCTGCAATGGATTGTAAAATGCCTGCAGGGCAGGCAGTTCCCATTGCTCCACCATGTAACATGGCAGATCTTTTTTAAGTTACTCTTATTGACCATCTGGATGATCCAGAGGAGGCATGGAACAGAATGTAATGGGACGTTTGGACCAAAATAGAATTTTCTTATCAACTCCACTCTCCTGTTTTTGGGCAGAAGAATAGTTTACAACCGTAAGAACACACCCCAACTGTGAAGTATAAGTTGGAAGCATCAGACTTTCAAGGGTGCTTTTCTGCAAAAAGGGATGGAAATGACTGAACCCTGTTGGAGGAAGGATGGGGCCATGTATCTGAGGTTTGGCACACAACCCTCCTTCCTAATTTAGAGGACTGATAGAGGTTGTGGCTGGGTCTTTCGAAATACACTGCCAGTGCAAACCAGGAGCGGCTCTGTAAGAAGCATTATTGAGTCTTAGAGTGGCCTAGCCATGTCTTATTGTTAGACCTGAACACAAGTAAAAATCTTTGAAGGGAGCTGAAATTCAATGGGGACATTTATCAGGATGTGTATACCAGTTTTTTGGCATACAAGCCCTGAAATAACTGGAATTACCAGCGAACGGCTACTAATTGCCCTGCGACTGTGAATGAGCTGTAGCCTGCGGACCGACGAACAGGCCTGAAAGTTTACAAGCTATATCGCAATTGTAGGCTACGACAGGACCTCCTGGTGGTGTTGACCCCACATATATCTCTTGTTGCATTCATATTCAGTACTTACACTTTCTTTGTTCCTATTTTTGTAAACTCCTCTGATGATTTTTTTCCTTCTTTTTCTCACAGGCCTGAACATTGAGATGTAGAAATGGAGCTTTTATATTCCATCACTTGTGTAATAGTTCAGGTTTTGTAGGTGACAGTACATTTTAAAGAGTATGAAAATATATGAAATTTAATGAAAAGCTGTATGCGCAATTTGAATGTATAAATGAAAGGCTAATGCTGCAAATAGAAGCTTCTATAGGAAATAGTTTTCATTTTTCCATTTTACCATTGACATGCTCTCTGTGGGGGCCGCGATCACCTCCATCTATTCGGTTTATAAGTGCAACAGACGCATCTGTGTTGGGAGCAGTCCAGCTATTTCTATATGGATGTAACGTTCAGGTTTTAAATATATGCACAAGGATTTATTATGTATAAAACCATCATCAGAAAGAGTCTTATTGGTCACCCCCCTCCCCCCATGATCTGTGTAAAATTATAGCTTAGTTGGAATGTTCTCTGTTTTTCCATTTTTATAAATTTATTTACCTATTGCTGACATGACAGGGGCCAGCGGGTTGAGGCTGCCTACCGATGACAAGAACGGCTTGCATTTTCCCAGTGATATACTGCTGCCCGCCATGAATGCTTATATGTAACCTTCTAAAGCCAGATCAGAAATGATGGCATCTGCTTTAACACTTTCATCTGTTCTGCCTTGCAAGGAGACCACTGAAGGGTTAAGTAGATGGGAGTCCTTGAATGGAATCTCGTTACCGTGAAAGCCTTTTTAGCATTGATTTCATAACAGTCTTAATTTAATAGAATCCGTCATTACCGAGAAGTCCTGGGAGTCGGGCCTAGCTTTCCAGGTCACACGACCTTTTAATTACAAACCTTGCTTGATGGTCAGTTATCGACTGATGGCTTCCATCAGCTTGCCGCTCGGGATGCAAATGCTAACTCTGCACCCTCCCCCATGTCCCCTGGTTTAACAAAAAAAAAAATTATAGGGTTTTTGACAGAGCAGGCTGAGCACACGCTTCCCCTCATCATTTTCCAGATGTTCTTGCAGTCATAGTGTCCCCCTCTCTCACACCGGCCAACTCTAGGTCACACGAGACTTGGCACTTCTATAGATGAGACGGGCCCCTATTTAACTGGCCCGATCAGTGTTATCTCTTCTTTGGAGTTGTGAAGATATTTGCACTATGGCTCAAAGTTTGGGGTCACTCAGACAATTTTGTGTTTTCCATTAAATCTCATACTTCATTTTTTAATGAGTTGCAAAATGAATAGAGAAATGCTTATAGTCCAGACATTGAACTAGTGAATTTTTTTTTTTCATGTGAAATAATCATTTCTCCTCAAACTTTGCTTTATCAAAGAACCTCCCTTGGATGCAATCACATCATTGCAGACCTTTTGCTTCTAGCTGTTAATTTTTAGGTATCTGGAGATATTCCCACCCATTGTTTCCAGAAGCCCCTCCCATAAGATGGATGGGCTTGCTAGGCACTTTTGTGGTACAATCAACGCTGCTCCCACACAACTAATGGGGCTGAGTTCTGGTGACTGGCCGGCCACTCCTTACAGTATAGTACCAGCTGCCTGTTCTTCCCTAAAAAGTTCATGCATAATGGGGTGGTGTGCTTTAGTCATTGTTCTGTTTAGCATGAAATTGGCGCCAATTAACCGCTGTCCACAGGGTATGGCATGGTGTTGCAAAATGGAGTGATAGCCTTCCTATTCAAAATCCCTTTGACCTTGTATAAATTCCACTTTACCACATCAAAGCATCAGACCATTACTGGACCTTTACGTGACCTTTATGGCGCTCAGCATTTTCCAGCATCTTTTCAGTTGTTGCGTGCGGCTCACAGATGTTCTTCTGTGTGATCCAAAAACCTCAACTTAGCTTCATATGTCCACAACACTTTTTTTCAAGTCTTCCTCTGTCCAATGTCTGTTTTTTTGCCCATATTAATCTTTTCCTTTTATTAGCCAGTCTCAGATATGGCTTTTTGCCACTCTGCCCAGTACTACTATTTAATGAAGCTGGCCAGTTGAGGACCCGTTTGGACTCTCTTATGAGGGAGTAGTACCAACGTTGTAGGAAACTTCGGATTCTAGGCAATTTGTCGCATAGAATCCTTCATTTCTAAGATCAGTACTTACGTTTCAAATTTACTTAAACTAACTAGGTATCATCATATCATCTAGGCTGTTCTAAAAAGCTGCTTTTTAAAATATGCTAATGAGCAATGGGCTGAGGGAGCGGGAAAGGGTGAGAGTTTCCGTGACTCTGCAGCATAGGGGCTCTGGTAACACCCTCAGGATCCTTGTGGTCATGAACTTATTTTGAAAGTTTATTTTAGAAGGAAGGAGGCCATGGATAACAATATAAGAAGATTACCACAATCACAGTGTCTGCTGTTTGATCATGCTTGATGGTAGATTTCCTTTAGAAATAAGCAAATTGGTCATTGTTTTTACTTATAAAAGGTAACTGAATTTACCATGGAACATAAATAAAATAACTTTTGCAAAGCAAGTACAGAGATACTAATATATATATATATATAATAAATAAGAGAGAGAGAGAGAAATTGCTCAATTTTCTGGAACGGGTTTTCATTTTTGCCAGGACCCCTAACTTGTCAGGGCTTGTTTGAAAGGCCTGTAGTTTTCTTTTGTAACCTGTGGGTTCAAGTCTTTTAATCACTTTTACGATATTAAAAGACTTATAAGATCTTATAAGGATAAGATAAGCAATTCAGCAATTTAATTTTTTACTTATTTTTTTACATTATTTTTTTTCACCATTATTAAATTACTTTATTCCACAGGAAGCTAGTATTGTAGTGGGAATATCTTCTGTGGCCTGTCCTTTGACAACACTTTCTGTAATTGCACTTGCAGATGAGAGTTTTCATAGGGAACTTTATTTGAACTAATTAGCTCCTTATTTTATTTATTTATTTTTAGGAAAATCTCTATGAAGCAGCAGTTACTCCCACAGTGCCAAATAATAATAATTTTCTCAGTTATAGGGACCTTCCTCCCAGAGCTTCCATAGCAGGGATGGTCCTCATCCTTACTATTGTGTCACGTGAGGAGTCCTGTCCCACGAGTCACACTTACACCAATGCAGTGGGGTAGTTATGAAACAACATAATGATGTCAGCTAGCAGTGAACTCAGTGCTAGTCTTAGGGATGTGCTAACTATTAAGATGTGTGGTCCGTATTTAATACAAATCACAGATCTGATAAAATAAATCAATAGCGAACATAAAAGGGAAAGCTGAGATTTATTGTCTATTTTTTATTTAAACAAACAGAATGCATTTTTGTGCATTGGCTTTTCTTGAGTTATGGGGAATGGAGGTGATGTTTGGAGAAAGGAAGATCGTGCAGTTACCCCCCGCCCCTCTTTAGCTGCCGCTCACAATTTTCTGTCCAGACAGTGAAAAATAAGGCCTGTTGACAGAAATGTTGTCATGTAGCCACGTACACTGACAACCACAAACAGCTCCAGCATTGATCCCTTTCCCCAGGAAGAAAAGGAAGAAAAATATTTACTAAAGGATCAAGTCACAGACCCCCCAATGTCATTTGTCACAAAATCACCATTCCCTTTTCATCAACTCCAGATGATTTCACCTGTCTCCATTCTGATCACTTTTCCCAATTAATTTTTTTTTTTTTAATCGTTTTTCCGTAAGGTTGACATTTTTGTTATTTCTTCACTTTTGCCATTACACTTAACACTTAAAATGGGTTATTCAGGCACATCTTCAATTATGAACCCAGACAACCATCAGACCTGCAGCTTTTCCACAGGGGTTACATATCAGACCTCTTTTTTTTCCCCCTTTATGATGTCATCGTAGGGCCTGGCATTGCAGCCCCATGTAATGATGACATAAATGGGGGGGTGAAGGACAAGGAGTTTGCACATGTGACCTGCTGTGAGGGATCGTCTGGAGCTGCTGCTGGTGGTACTACTGATAGTATCGTAGTTCATCAATACAGACTGAAGAAGGTTCCTCTGTGTCCTGCAACAACAACAGATAGCGGACCCGGAAGTCCAGCTAGCTTCTCTGTTTAGTAGCTGACTGAAAATTATTCCCTGAAAGGGGACACCTCACATTGACAGCTGAATGCTAGCGGATCCCATGATGTCCCTGAGATTCCCCTTGTATGAGTATAGGGGGTTGGGTGGCATGTAGGGAAGACTGTTCTTCACCCTTTAGTCCAAAAAAAAGAGTACACTCACACTTTCCCTTGGCAGGTCTGGATGTTGGGGTTCTCCAAAGCATGCTGCAACGGCGTCTGGCAAGTAAGTATCCAAGAAAAAACTGTGGGTAGCCAGCACAATTTATAAATTCAAACATCGCTTTATTAAATATCCTTTAAAAAGCACAATTAAGTGCTGGACGGTGCAGGTTACAGAGGCAAAAAACCTACGCGTTTACTCACTGCGGAGCCTTATCATGGTATGCACTGCAACATTAAAAACAAACCTTTAAAACCCTAAGGTACACCTGAACAATTAGTGGCTGCCAACATCACATCCGGCAACATAGGCGTTCGACACAACAGTTAACTTGTATAAAGTTTACAAAAGTTAACTTGTATAAAGTTTACAAAAAATGTAGACATAAATATATAGAAGATATATATCAAAGATACTACACTTGTCCTCATAAGAGTTGTTAGTAATATATGACAGGTCATCCGCAACATAGGCGTCGACACAACAGTTAACTTGTATAAAGTTACAAAAAATGTAGAACTAAATATATAAAGATATTCAAAGATACGTACACTTGTTCCTCATAAGAGTTGTTAGTAATATATGACAGGTCATCCTGCAACATAGGCGTCGACACACAGTTCTTGTATAAGTTTACAAAGTTAACTTGTATAAAGTTTTACAAAAAATGTAGACATAATATATAGAAGTATATCAAAGATACATACACTTGTCCTCATAAGAGTTGTTAGTAAATATATGACAGTCATTCTTAAAATTCATGCCATGAGGATACCTGGAATTTAGTGCGAGGATCCAAAAAGCCTCCCTCCTGAGGAGGAGTTTTCTCCAATTGCCTCCCCCTTAAGGGTCGATTAACATGTTCAATGCCAAAGAAGGAGAAACCACAAAGGTTCTTATTGTGTGTCTCTATAAAGTGTTTTGGCAGCTCCTGAGGCATTGACGTCTCCATTCTTTATGCTAGTTAATGTTGAGCATCCTTGTTTTTAAATCTGTATTGTGCATCCAACATAAATAAGGAACAACATGTGCAACGAATGATGTACACCACGTATTGTGTGTTGCAGTTGATGAAGGTTTTTATCTTTCTACTGGCACCCACGTGTCAGTTGTGAATTCTACTGTTTTGTGGCTGCAAACACCAAACATTACATCTATTACCTCCACATTTAAAAAAAACCTGTCATCGACAGCCAACTGTGGGGTTTAACATTCATATTGGGGACACTAGGCGACAAAATGTTGCCAAGCGTTTTACCACGCTTGGCGTTCTTCACCTTTAGACCTCATGCACACAACTGCCTGTAGAGCTGCCCAAACTGTGTCATACAGCACAATATAAACAGCCTGAGACTGACTACAAGCCCCTATGCCCCCTCCACCTGAGCTCCACACAGGACAGGCACACCAGGGTCTCCCAGAGACACCTACCTTTCCCAAATTCTCACATCCCCTTGGCTTACACGACAGAAGTATCATATAGAGCAGGAGATAATGTGTACAGCACAATATAAACAGCCTGAGACTGACTACAAGCCCCTATGCCCCCTCCACCTGAGCTCCACACAGGACAGGCACACAGGGTACCTCCCAGAGACACCTACCTTGTCCCAAATTCTCACAATCTCCTCGGCTTACACAGACAGAAGTATCATATAGAGCATGAGATAATGTATACAGCACAATTAAACAGCCAGGTCCCCCTGCAGGACCTCCAGCATCCTACGTCCTATCCCCAGGTAACCCCAAACACAAACTTTTTACTACAGGAAGAGGATGAAACTTACAGTAACAATCTAAAGAGAAACATAGCCGTAGTCATATAGTGAAAACAACAGCCACCAGCCCAGGTTGAAAACTTCTAATGCAGGCTACGAGGATGGAAGAAGAGGTACTCACATAGTCAGAGAGTCCAAAGCTGAATTCACTTAATAAGTCAACTTTCATAATACTTAATTAGGATGTAATTGAGGCTGCTGTGCTTCCGGATCACAAGTAGTTTGCCTGATTTCACAGTGTGGTTGTGGAGGCCGTGTCATGCACGGCAGGGATTGGCACCGCACTGCTGGCAACCCGCCTCCTGCCGGCCTCACCAAGTGCATAGAGGCAGGTGACAGAGCGCCGAGTCCCTGCCTCTTCCCCGTGTGTGAACAGGCCCTCTCCGCTGGATGACAAGTGAATGGAGTTACTGTACACAGGCGGCCGGAGGCTCGGGCTGCCCTATCAGGGTGTCACAGCTCTGGCAGGGGCTGTCCTTCCTGCTACACACACAGCGCCGACCACATCCCCAAACACACGGAGCCCGGCACTCACCCGCCACATGGCGAGACCGGCAGTGTGTACAGCGCCGTACAGGAGGAGCGTCTCACATGTGCGGCTCTTCACGACACTTCTACAGAAAGCCGCATACAACTGCAGTGGCAGACACTGCCCCCGCAAACTGAGCAGCTCCCAGATACCAGACTCTCCCGTTATTACTGTCCTGTTCCCTGACACACACATCATAATCTACCCACCCCCCCCCATAATACTTTCCTGTATACCTGACACCATCATAATCTACCCCCCTACCATACTGTCCTGTATAACCTACCACCATCATAATCTACCATCCCCCTATACATACGTCCTGTATACCTGACACCATCATAATCTTCCTCCCCATCCATAATGTCCTGTATCTACCCCTACCCCCTATCCATACGTTCTATATACCTGACATCATGATAATCTACCCCCTATCCATACTGTCCTGTATCCTGACATCATCATCTTATATACCCCCCTATCCATACGGTCCTGTATACCTGACATTTTTGATAATCTACCCCCCTATCCATACTGTCCGTAATACCCAACATTTTGATAATCTACCCCCTATCCATACTTGTCCTATATACCTGACATCATGATATCTACCCCCTATCCATAATGTCCTGTATACTTGACATCATGATAATCTACACCCCCTATCCATAAGGTCCTGTATCCCTGACATCATGATAATATACCCCCCTCAGTCCCTACTCTCCTATATAACTGACATCATGATAATCTACACCCCCTATCCTACGTCCTGTATACTTGACATCATGATACTCTACCCCCCTAGATCCTAAGGTCCTGTATCCCTGACATCTCATATACCCCCCTCATTCCATACTGTCCTATATACCTGACATCATGATACTACACCCCTATCCATACTGTCCTGTTCCCTGACATCATGATAATCTATCCCCTATCCATAATGTCCTGTATACCTGACATCATATACTACCCCCCCCATCCATACTGTCCTGTATACCTGCAATCATAATATACTGCCTGTCTCGCGATGTCTTACAATCCCCTGAATCCATACTGTCCTTTTGTTAAATCATGATAATCCCCCCTCAATCCATACTGTCCTCCTGCTATATTTCACTCTTATTACATTACCCTTCTTTATTCCGTTTTGACACAGGGTTATAACTAAGACCACAACACCTGTTTATGAACATGACAGGCTGATCACTAGTCATCATCATCAGCCATTCATGTCTCCTGTGCAGATGAACATCATCTTAGAGGTCTAGTTCATGCACCAAAAAGGAAATTCCGGATCCAGCTAGGTGCAGATTAAAATCGCCTTTATTCTATTTTCGATTCAGGGCATCCATCCGATAAAATACAGTGGGCAGGTAATAATCGTCACGCGTTTCTAGCACATACAAGTGCTCTTAATCATGACATTCATGATTAAGAGCACTTGTATGTGCTAGAAACGCGTTGACGATTATCCCATGCAACCTGTATTTTCTGATGGATGCCCTGAAATCGAATAAAGGCGATTTTTAATCTGCACCTAGCTGGATCCGGAATTTTTCTTTTTTGTGGACTACATTGCCCAGCAGTGGGGTGGATCCGTGCTAGCGGACTAAGTTTGCCCGCATGATCCAGGTGAGCTGGGAGGACTTTTTGTTATCTAGTTCATGCACCCCCTGCACAGCCACCTATCTCCTGAAATGTATAGGGTATAGGATTCTCACCTTGTGGGGCGGGTGTGCAGCCAGTTTCATGTACATGTTGTGATTTCCCTCCTTGTTTTGTATAGGTGAGGTTTATGTAAAGTTTACGACTCAAAATAGTACTAGTCTAATTTGCACTCTTAGCCCCCCTTTTACACAAACCTGCTTTATCTGACGAAAATGGAACCACGTGCTGACAAGCATGGACCCAAGCATAGTGCAGTGGACGTGAGTCCTGCATCATAGTGATTATGTATGATGCAAGGAGTCTATCGGCAGTGATAAGTTTATGGGATCTGACACACAAACAGGTGCGTTTTTCATGACCAAGCACATTCTGTGTGCAGGGTCCTAATTTTGACATAAATGGCACACCCCACCCTCACTCACAGAGGCTCTCTGAGTATTAACGCTACTAGATCAATGCTGAGTGTGATCCTGGCTACTGACTGTTCTGTACTCCTGACCTCGGGTCACCCCTTCCACTTTCTACCTGTATCTTGACCATGACCTGCTGATTTCCCGTCATACCCTGGCATACCTTTGACTTTCAATCGGCTGCTCATACGATTATGACCTGACTCTCTACCTTGTGAACTCCTGCCCCTGGCTTAGATGTGACCCTTTTTGCTCAACTGTTCCTTACCCCAAAGCTTACATCACATTAACTGGTCCAACTTCAACTTTTTAAAGTTGTGCACCATAAGTGCGTGGTGTGTGTCATAAATCAAAATAATTGTAAGTGTCCTCTGGGGTTCCTTTACTGTAAAAGTCCTCATCTCTCTCATGAAACAACAAACCATCCATCTAGGAGACTGCTAGAGCTTTTTTGACCCAATCAATCACAGACCCCAGGAAACTACAGATATGGCCCAGTTCACACCTGCTTTTGGACCTTTGTTATTCTCTCCATCACTAAAATCAGATACGTTACACTATCCTTGGATTGCAATGAATTTATAATGGCCTTTGTTAGTGCACACATTTCCTTAGGTTTCTGTTAGAGTTGAGACATGAAAAATAGCTAATTTTCTGCTCAAATACAGCAGCACTAACAAAAGAGTGCTGGGAATGGGCCCTAATGGAAACTATTAAAAGTCATTTGAAATCAACGACGTTTTAACATACCTGTTGGACTTACAATATTATCGTTTTAGTGACGGAGGATAAAACGGAGGTCCAGATTCAGGTGTGAACTGGGTCTGTGCAGGAGGAAGGAGACCTGCCCTCTCCGTAAAAATGTTCTATATTTTACGGCACAGCCTGGCTCGGTCATGGTGCATTGAGGACTGTTTTGCAAGCTCTGTGTGGATTCTGTGTGCGCTATATAAATATAGAATATATACTCATCTGTGAGCAGATGCCATAGAACGTTTTTGGCGGCCCGGGATTAAATTGTACACCGTATCACCCAGCCCCATTTGGTGGTCTTACACCTACTTAGCTCTAAACACTGTTCCCCTATCCTAGAACAAGCTTGTGGTAGGCCAACCATGAACACTGCGCCATCAACCTATCCGTGAATGTGGTTCATGACAACCCTTCTTACTCATATGAAAGGGCCACCGCAGGATTGAGCATAGGTCTACAAAATGGCATCTGAGAACCCCCAGAATGGCACTATTCAGGTAGTGGGAGCGCAGAATTGTCTCCTAATCTGTGCTGGCTCCAGGTATAAGGCTTCTATCTTCCCCTATGAGGGCCATGGTCAGGGCTGGGTGGTAGAATATTTCCTCAGTGACTAGTAATCTCTTTTTTTTTCCAGTACTGTCTTACATTACTCTAGTCCAATTTACAGTAAAAATCAGGTGCCTTGTATAAAAAAAATAATTACAGATCCTATGCAAAAATCTACAATATTTAAAAAAAGGAAGATAACAAATTTGTCAGGAGACTTCACAGGAGCCAATTAAGGAATTATGGAGAAGAGTCTCTAGTACAGTAACATGAGGAACTTCGTGGAGTGTCTTGCTTTTATTGGACGCCTGCTGTGTTTTCAATAATGTACGTCCCCGGCGTGTGGTGTGTGCGAATTCTCCTATCCACTACATAGGTGTAGTGTGTGTACCAGTTTGTGCATGTATGTAAGGCTGTCTTTGTGTACTAAGGCGTGGCAGTGTGTTTACATAAGCGCTGTTGGCACCTGGCCTCTCCGTCTCTATAATCCTGTTAGCTGGCAGCCTCCTTTCTCTAGGCTTCTTAGTGAGTATTTGTAACTAGATATCTAATGGAAAATATAGGAAAATTATAGTGAAAGCCATGATGAGAAAATCAGATTACCCCAATTCATTCTGCCATCCCAGCCCCACCAGTGCGTTCTCCATTTTTTTTTCCCATAAATGCCACTGCCAGGGTCCTATAATCAAATAAAATTGAAAATCATCTTCCCATTAAATTCAATTAGCTGCAATTCTAAAGCCTATCAGAGATTTTAATTACTAATTATAAAATTCTCCAATGCAAATTGAAGACCCGAAAAAAAACGTGCATCTTTGCATTTCATGAAAAATACAGGATGAGACCTTGAATGGTTATGTATCTGCATCTTCTTATCTGAATGTGACAGTGTCTCCCTGTCCTCATGTAATTACAGCACACCGTATGCCGGCAATCGTACCCTTCACAGAGACACAGTGTAACCCAACCATCCTGTCGCTGGCGCCTCTCCTCCTGCCTTAGGTACAATACTATGGTAACTTCATTGTGGTCTATAAATATGTAAATGAATAGTTATATCAATATTATTCAATCAGACACAAACACAAAGCTTCCATCTGCATTGTCATAGTTGAAGAATTCTCGGGAGGGGTGTGCTATGATAATTAGAACCACCCCCATTGTCTCCATCAGCTGTTATTACAGATACTTTGTATTTCACATTTAGACCATGGCAGAATCTGATGTCATTGTGACATCACTGGCCCCTATCAGCACATGGTGCACATCATGGTACACACAAGAGATGATAAGAGCCAAGGATGCACACAGTTTGTTTTCCTGTGTGAAAACATAATAATCATTTCTGACAAAGGTCAGAATTCTCAGTGGTAACTGGATGTAACATGTAATCCTACCCAAGATTAGCTGGATTATAGGCAGGATTCTGCCAGCCAAATCCCATCTAATATAAAACCGTTGAGACAGTTACCAGTTATTCCATACCTTAGCAGAATAAGGGATTTTTTTCTCTTTTTCTACAGAGATTGTCCACTGTAGTAATGTAATTGCTTTCATAAGAAGGGTGTCAGTTTGGGGATTCCATAAAATCGCCATCCTCTCCATTGCCAGGGAAAGTGAAAGGGATATGAAGATTGTGTCCAGAAAATGGGTGCCATTATCTGAATGTTGGGTACCATTTTACATTTAATACATATGTTCCAAGATTGACATAGTCATGTCTTATCAATTATACTAAAAAACCTCAGACAAGTCATCAATAGAAGTAGATGGATTATATACCGTAACATCTAAATACACTTGTATTCTAAATGATTGTTCCATTACTGGGTGTGCCCCCCACATTCAGCTTCACACCCTAGCAGGCTACCACTCTTCTTCATACCATACAATATACTAGTATCAGAGTGAAGAGATCTTCTACAGTCTCTCTGTGTCCTACTCATTGAGTCACAGCAAACATACAATGTTACACACTGCTATTTACACTTGTCAATTGTCTTGGCTACCAAGCTGACTGTAAAATAAGGGATATGTGGTTCACTCAACCTTTCCTTCATGTTATCCGCCATCTTTCTTGATGTCCAATGACATCATAGGTTTCTCGTCTGCTGCTCCCTATGTGGCTCCTGCTCCTACTCAGAGTTTCAGCTCCACAGTTTGGGCATTGCATTTGGCAACAGCAAATAACACACATTATTATACTGGTAAAGGTTTTTTTTTCTTCAAATAAATAAAACGGTTGGACTTGATTCTCCTGTTTATTCTTCGTCTTTCTTACGATAGTAATCAGTTTCAGTTGAAAGCTCCCAAACTTAAACTTTCTTTGCAATAGGACAGTTGCAAAATACATGGAGTACAGTGCGGCTTTGGTGTCAGGTGTACTATTAGATATTGAGTATTTATGAACGTGGTGAAAAGGATCCCCACTGTACACTAATAGACATAGTGACGCAGTGATGGGGGGGATTGTAGAGACTTGTGTAAGGGCTATTCCATGTATCCCCCAATGTCATCTAGCCATGGGCACATTTATTATCCGTCCGGTGGAGTTCACAGAAGGTGCATTGTCCACAATCTCACTGTTCGCGATTCACAAGGAATCGTGCACCCAATATCCTGCATGTGTTGCTTCCCAGCTTAGGTCCGCCGAGTTCACATCTTCTTCCTGGTGTGCATAAGTGCTTTGATTGCGACACAATTTGAAATGTTAATCAAATCAGTCGGATTGTCCGACGGCACGCCCCCCCCCATTTCTGTCGCATGAAGTAGCGCATCCGCGCCACAATCCCATTGCATGCGACGCAATCCCCTGCTAATACTTGTCACAGCCGTGCAATCCCAAAAAATGTCGGAAAATCCGACTAAAGTGCGGTCGCGGCACTTACTAAATTAGCCCACTTACTTTCCTGGCCTTGTACAACAGAAAAGAAGTTACTACTGAAGACCCAACTATTTCTATTTATTGCAATGTCCTGCACATACACAATTAGAAATCATTGGAAAAAGGAAAAAGTAACTGTTATTTGAATGTATTTTCATTCTCTTCCTCTCCTACCATGTGTCCAGGTATATCTCTCTTTATATAATGTGTTTATTGTGTTTATGTTATTTGTAGGACTGACACACAGTATGCTCTTTATACATAGTACTGGTCATGCCTTACCTGGAGTAACGATGCACAAAAAAATTTCCCTGGGGTTAATAAGTTTTTTCTATCTATTCAGATGGTCTGAATATGGGCACTTGATTATAACATATGGTTATTATTATGAATCTGGGGGCTCTCAGCACCCATACCAGGTAATTGGCCAGGACTACATTCTCTCATTGTTTACACTGGTCCAACTCACAGTTTAGCAGTGGTTGTTCAGGGTACTGTACTGTGTAAGATTCCACTGTGGTCTCTTTCCAGTGACTCTCTAATACCAAATTAACTGATTTGGCTTACACAGAACTATGGGGGAATTTATCATACGCAGGCAATTGTATACTGGCGTGTGATGCAAGCCACAATCTCCCCCGCTGCAGCAAATACAGACCTCCTGATGTATCCATGGGTGGCTGCGCGCCAGGTAATGTAGTTTTGCGTAAAACCACAAAACTTAAGTGATGTTTCACAGATTTTAGTGAGTGTGCAGCACGCTACAACAGAACCCCCATGCACCACAGCACGCCCACATGTGTGGAAATTGGCAAGAATAATCACATTTCTGCAGTGTGCAAGAAATTGTCATTATTTCAATGCTTCTACACCAGAAAACTAGTGAGAACAATGTTAATCTAAATCTCAACTATGAGACCATGCAGATGTCTCTCAGGACCCTAACGCTGCGAAAACAGTGCTCACCCACTGATCCACCATGTAGGCCATAAGGACAGCATATGGCTGAACGTTTCACAAAACGTATTACCCATGTATGGTAAACCCTTTTTATTGACCAGGACGTATAATCCATCCTTATGTAATAGTGAGCACATTTCCTTACATAATTGTATGTGACCGATAGTTTTTATTCTTCCTGCTCCAGCACAGACAGGTAGAACCGTAAGGTCTGATGTCTTTGTGTGCGCAGCGAGCTCTCATTTGGCGTATTCATGCAGCTGAGGACTACAACTTATTGCTTAAATATCGCCTTGTGTCTACAGTTGTTTAACAAAGCAGAGAGCAAATCTAAGCACTGTCCTTTGTACTGAACAAACAACATGGAACAGAGACAACGTCGCAGACTGTCACCGTGTATGTGGCGAGGCTGTATGTTTGTTTGCTACGGCACAGCAGCCGCTGGCTTTGGATAGTTGTCTGTTTCCCCCTCTTTCCCCTCCGTACTTTTTTTGTTGTCTGACAACCTATCATATTTTCTGGTTTAGCAGACCATGAATTAACCTTCATACCAGTTCCAGGGCTATTTAGTTCCTGCCGCAAGTAATCACCAACTTTCGCTGTCTGCTGTGCTTTCTCTAGCAGCAAATCTCAGCACATCACTGCGACTGGTGTACAGTGTCCCCACCGTACAGATGAGGCAGAGCTGAAAGCGTTGGGCAGCGCATAGTCTGCTGCTGGGGGGTCGAAACATTTCATACCTGTAAATAGTATATATTCCAAACTACCATATAAATATTAACTCTATAATATCAACATTTTGACCAGAACAACTGGCAACGATGAGAATCTTACCCAACCTGCTCATTCTTTGAAACGTTTTTAGGCTCATATTTCATATCATCCTCATGGTTCTTGTTGGGGTAGATGCAAACTTCATAGTCAAGTGCATGAGATGTTCATTGACTGAAATTCTTCACAAGGTTTATGAAAACCTGTGTATGAGTTGCCTGTGACTCAAATTATTTAAGTGGAAGGTATGGTGCCAGATCATCATAAATATGAGAACTTGGACCTTTTCAGTAGCAGAAAATGATGCTATGTGGACACCGTGTAATGGCTGAAGAATTACAAGGTGATCCCACAGTAACTCTGCTGATATCGGCTGGATTTTAATGTTGTTTTACCACGCGTTTCTGTGAAACCAAAGGTTCAAATGATAGTATTTACAGGGGAGAGATCAGTTCCATTAAAACTATGATTTCATAGTGAAAAGTCCAGTTGCCCAGGGTTAGACTAAACTAAACGGAAAGTACCTCCCAGAGACACCTACCTTGTCCCAAATTCTCACAATCCCCTTGGCTTACACAGACAGAAGTATCATATAGAGCAGGAGATAATGTATACAGCACAATATAAACAGCCTGAGACTGACTACAAGCCCCTATGCCCCCTCCACCTGAGCTCCACACAGGACAGGCACAAAGGTACCCTCCCAGACACCTACCTTGTCCCAAATTCTCACAATCTCCTCGGCTTACACATACAGAAGTATCAATATAGAGCAGGAGAATGTATACAGCACAATATAACCCAGGATCCCCCTGCAGGACCTCCAGCATCCTATCCCCGGTACCCCAAACACAACTTTTCTACAGGAAGAGGATGAAACTTACAGTAACAATCTAAAGAGAAACAGAGCCGTAGTCATAGAGTGAACAACAGCCACCAGCCCAGTGTAGTAAACTTCTAATGCAGGCTACGAGGATGGAAAGCAAGGTACTCACACATAGTCAGAGAGTCCAAGCTGAATTCACTTAAAAATATCAACTTTCATAATACTTAATTAGGATGTAATTGAGCTGCTGTGCTTCCCGGATCACAAGTAGTTTGCCTGATTTCACAGTGTGTGTGTGGGAGCCGTGTCATGTCACGGGCAGGGATTGGCACCAGCACTGCTGGGAACCGCCCTCCTGCCGGCCTCACCAATGCATTAGGGCAGGTGACAGAGCGCCGATCCCCTGCCTCTTCCCCGTGTGTGAACAGGCCCTCTCCGCTGGATGACAGTGAATGGAAGGTTACTGTACACAGGCGGCCGGAGGCTCGTGCTGCCCATCAGGGTGTCACAGCTCTGGCAGGGGCTGTCCTTCCTGCTACAACACAGCGCCGACCACATCCCCAAACACACGGGAGCCCGGCACTCACCCGCCCACATGCGGAACCGGCAGTGGTGACAGCGCCTCCAGAGGAGCGTCTCACATGTGGCGGCTCTTCACAACACAATCTACAAAAGCCGCATCAACTGCAGGTGGCAGCACGCCCCGCAAACTGAGCAGTCTCCCAGATACCAGACTCTCCCGTTATTACTGTCCTGTATCCCTGACAAACACATAATCTACCCCCCCCCCCATAATACTTTCCTTGTATACCTGACACCATCATAATCTACCCCCCTATACATACTGTCCTGTATACCTGACACCATCATAATCTACCCCCCTATACATACTGTCCTGTATACCTGACACCATCATAATCTTCCTCCCCATCCATAATGTCCTGTATCTACCCCCTATCCATACTGTTCTATATACCTGACATGATAATCTACACCCCTATCCATACTGTCCGTATCCGTGACATCATCATTATATACCCCCACCCCCTATCCATACGGTCCTGTATACCTGACTTTTGATAATCACCCCCTATCCATACTGTCCGTATACCCAACATTTTGATAATCTACCCTATCCATACTGTCCTATATACTACATCATGATAATCTAACCCCCTATCCATAATGTCCTGTATACTTGACTCATGATAATCTACACCCCCTATCCATAAGTCCTGTATCCCTGACTCATGATAATATACCCCCCTCAGTCCCTACTCTCCTATATACCTGACATCATGATAATCTACACCCCTATCCACTGCTGTCCTGTATACACTTGACATCATGATACTACTCACCCCCCATCCTAAGGTCCTGTATCCCTGACATCATCATAATATACCCCCACCCCCCTCAGTCCATACTGTCCATATACCTCCTGACATCATGATATATCTACAACCCCCCTATCCATACTTCCTGTATCCCTGACATCATGATAATCTATACCCTGTATCCATAATGTCTCTGTATACCTGACATCATGATACTCTCACACCCCCCCATCCATACTGCCCTGTATACCTGACATCATCATATATATACTTCCTGTCCTCGCTGAATGTCTTGTACAACTCCCCTGAATCCATATGTCCTGTTTGTTAAATCATGATAATCCCCCCACATCCATCTGTCCTGGCCTTCGCTATATTTCACTCTTATTAACATTACCTCTTTATTTCCGTTTTGACCAGGGTTATAACTAAGACCACAACATCCCGTATTATGACATGACAGGCTGATCACTAGTCATCATCATCAGCCATTCAGGTCTCCTGTGCAGATGAGCATCATCTATAGGTCTAGTTCATGCACCAAAAGGAAATTCCGGATCCAGCTAGGTGCAGATTAAAATCCCCTTTATTCTATTTTCATCGGCATTCGCCTCCGATAAAATACAGGGGCATGGTATAATGAATCGTCACACGCGTTTCTACACATACAAGTGCCTCTAATCAGACATGTCATGATAAGGACCACTTGTATGTTCTAGAACGCGTTGACGATTATCCCTGCCACCTGTTTATTTTCTGATGGATCCCTGAATCAATAAAGGCGATTTTTAATCTGCACCTGCTGGATCCGGAATTTTCTTTTTTGTGGACTACATTGCCCAGCAGTGGGGTGGATCCGTGCTAGCGGACTAAGTTGCCGCATGATCCAGGTGAGCTGGAGGACTTTTTGTATATCTAGTTCATGCACACACCCCCTGCACAAGCCACCTATCTCCTGGAATAGTATAGGTGTATAGGAGTTCTCACCTTGTGGGGCGGGTGTGCAGCCATGTCATGTACATGTTGTGATTTCCCCTCTTTGTTTGTATATGTGAGTGATTTATGTAAGTTTACAGACAAAATAGTACTAGTCTAATTTTGCCCTCTTAGCCCCCTTTACACAAACCTGCTTTATCTGCAGAAATGGAACCACGTGCTGATCAGATCCCATGGACCAAGCATAGTGCAGTACGTGAGTCCTTGCATCATAGTGATATATGTATGATGCAAGGAGTCTATCGGCAGTGATAAGTTTATGGGATCTGACAACAACAGGTGCGTTTTTCATGGACCAAGCACATTCTTGTGCAGGGGTCCTAATTTTGACATAAAATGGCACCCACCCTCACTCACGGAGGCTCTCTGATTATTAACGCTACTAGATCATGCTGAGGTGTGATCCTGGCTACTGACTGTTCTGTACTCCTGACCTCGGGTCACCCCTTCACTTTCTACCTGTATCTTGACCATGACCTGCTGATTTCCCGTCATGACCCTGGCATACCTTTGACTTTCAATCGTGCTGCTCATACTGATCTAGACCTGACTCTCTACCTGTGAACTCCTGCCCCTGGCTTAGATGTGACCCTGTTTTGCTCAACTTTCCTTACCCCAAAGCTTACATCAATTAACTGGTCCAACTTCAACTTTTAAAGTTGTGCACCATAAGTGCGTGGTGTGTGCATAAATCAAAAAATTGTAGGGGTCCTCTGGTGTTCCTTTACTGTAAGAGTCCTCTCTCTCTCATGACAAAAAACCATCCATCTAGGAGACTGCTAGAGCGTTTTTGACCCAATCAATACACAACCCCAGGAAACTACAGATATGGCCCAGTTCACACCTGCTTTTGGACCTTTGTTATTCTCTCCATCACTAAAATCAGATACGTTACACTATCCTTGGATTGCAATGAATTTATAATGGCCTTTGTTAGTGCAACACATTTCCTTAGGTTTCTGTTAGTTGAGACATGAAAAAATAGCTAATTTCTGCTCAAATACAGCAGCACTAACAAAAGTGCTGGGAATGGGCCCTAATGAGAAACTATTAAAAGTCATTTGAAATCAAAGGCTTTTTAACATACCTGTTGGACTTACAATATTATCGTTTAGTGACGGAGGATAATAACGGAGGTCCAGATTCGGTGTGAACTGGGTCTGGCAGGAGGAAGGAGACCTGCCCTCTCCGTTAAAAATGTTCTATATTTTACGCACAGCCTGGCTCGGTCATGGTGCATTGAGGACTGTTTTTGCAAGCTCTGTGGATTCTGTTGCGCTAATAAATATAGGAATTATTACCTCATCTGTGAGCAGATCCCATAGACTTTTTGGCGGCCCGGGATTAATGTACAACCTATCACCAGCCCCATATGGTGGTCTTACCAACACTACTTACTCTAAACACACTGTTCCCCTATCCTAGAACAGGACTTGTGGTAGCCAATCCATGACACTGCGCCATCAACCTATCCGTGAATTGTTCATGACAACCCTTCTTACTCATAATGAAAGGGCCACCGCAGGATTGAGCAAGGTCTACAATGGCATCGAGAACCTCCAGAATGGCACTATTCAGGTAAGTGGGAGCGCAGAATGTCTCCATAATCTGTGCTGGCTCCAGGTATAAGGCTTTCTATCTTCCCCTATGAGGGCCATGGTCAGGGCTGGGTGGTAGATATTTCCTCAGTGACTAGTAATCTCTCTTTTTTCCAGTATCTTCTTACATTACTCTAGTCCCAATTTACAGTAGAAAAATCAGGTGCCTTGTATATAAAAAATAATTACAGATCCTATGCAAAATCTTACAATATTTAAAAAAAAAGGAAGAATAAACAAATTTGTCAGGAGACTTCAACAGGAGCCAATTAAGGAATTATGAAGAAGAGTCTCTAGTACAGTAACATGATGGAAACGTGTGGAGTGTCTTGCTGTTTATTGGACGCCTGCTGTGTTTCAATAATGTACGTCTCCTCGCGTGTGGTGTGTGCGAATTCTCCTATCCTACTACATAGGTGTAGTGTGTGTACCAGTTTGTGCATGTATGTAAGGCTGTCTTTGTGTACTAAGGCGTGGCAGTGTTTTTACATAAGCGCTGTTGGCACACTGGCCTCTCCGTCTCTATATCCTGTTAGCTGGCAGCCTCCTTTCTCTAGGCTTCTTAGTGAGATATTGTAACTATATCTAATGGAAAATTATGGAAATTATAGTGAAAGCCATGATGAGAAAATCAGATTACCCCCAATTCAATTCTGCCATCCCAGCCCACCAGTGCTTGTCTCCATTTTTTTTCCCATAAAGCCAATGCCAGGGTCCCTATAATCAAATAAATTGAAAATCATCTTCCCATTAAATTCATTAGCTGCAATTCTAAAGCCTATCAGAGATTTTAATTACTAAATTATAAAATTCTCCAATGCATTGAAGACCCGAAAAAAAACGTGCATCTTTGCATTTCAGTGAAAATCAGGATGAGACCTTGAATGGTTATGTATCTGCATCTTCTTATCTGAATTGACAGTGTCTCCCTGTCCTCATGTAATTACAGCAGCCAGTATGCCGGCATCGTACCCTTCACGAGGACACGTGTAACCCAACCATACCTGTCGCTGCGCCTCTCCTCCTGCCCTAGGTACAATACTAATTGTAACTTCATTGTTGTCTATAAATATGTAAATGAAATAGTTATATCAATATTATCAATCAGACACAAACACAAGCACTTCCATCTGCATTGTCATAGTTGAAGAATTCTGGGGAGGGGGTGCTATGATAATTAGAACACCCCCCTTGGTCTCCATCAGCTGTATATCAGAACTTTGTTATATCACATTTAGACCATGGCAGAATCTGATGTCATTGTGACATCACGGGCCCATCAGCACATGGTGCACATCATGGTAGCACACAAGGAGATGATAAGAGCCAAGGATGCACACAGTTTTTCCTGTGTGAGAACATAAATAATACTTTCTGACAAAGGTCAGAATTCTCAGTGGTAACTGGATGTAACATGTAATCCTACACAAGATTAGCTGGATTATAGCAGGATTCTGCCAGCCAAATCCCATCTAATATAAAACCGATGAGACAGTTACCAGTTATTCCAATACCTTAGCAGAATAAGGGATTTTTTTCTTTTTCCTACAAGAGAGTTGTAACACTGTAGTAATGTAATTGCTTTCATTAAAGGGATGTCATTTTGGGGATTCCATAAAAATCGCCATCCTCTTCCATTGCGGAAAAGTGAAGGGATATGAAGATTGTGTCCAGAAAATGGGTGCCATTATCTGAATGTTGGGTACCATTTACTTTATATACATATGGTTCCAAGATGTGACTATATCATGTCTTATCAATTATACTAAAAAACCTTCAGACAAGTCATCAATAGAAGTAGATGGATATATAACCTGATAACATCTAAATGACAGTCTTGTAATTCTAAATGATTGTTGCCATTACTGGGTGTGCCCCCACATTCAGCTTCACACCTAGCGGCTACCACTCTTCTTCATCAGCCATACAAATTACTAGTATCAAGTGAAGAATCTTCTACATCTTCTGTGTCCTACTCATTGAGTCACAGCAAACATACATGTACACACTGCTATTTACACTTGTCAATGTGTCTTGGCTACCAAGCTGACTGTAAATAAGGGATATGTTACACTCACCTTTCTTCATGTTTCCGCCATCTTTCTTGATGTCACAATGACATCAAGGTTTCTCGTCTGCTGCTCCCTATGTGGCTCCTGCTCCTACTCAGGTTTCAGCTCACACAGTTTGGGCAGTTGCATTTGGCAACAAGCAAATAACACACATTAATTATACTGGAAAGGTTTTTTTTTCTTCAAAAAAATAAAACGGTTGGACTTGATTCTCCTGTAATTCTTCGTCCTTTCTTACAGAATTGTAATCAGTTTCAGTTGAAGCTCCCAAACTTAAACTTCTCTTTTGCAATAGGACAGTTGCAAAATACATGGAGTACAGTGCGGCTTTGTGTCAGGTGTACTATTAAATATTGAGTTATTTATGAACGTGTGAAAAGGACCCCACGGTACATAATAGACATAGTGACAGCAGGTGATGGGGGGATTGTAGAACTTGTTAAGGGCTATTCCATGTATCCAATCATCTCAGCCATTGGGCACATTTACTTATCCGTCCGGTGGAGTTCCACAGAAGGCATTGTCCAACAATCATGCACTGTTCCGCGATTCACAGGATCGTGCACCCAATATCGCATGTGTGTGCTCCTCCCCAGTAGGTCCGCCGGAGTTCACATCTTCTTCCTGTGTGCATAAGTGCTGATTGCGACACAATTTGAATGTTAATCAATCAGTCGATTGTCCGACGGACCCCCCCCCATTTCTGTCGCATAAAGTCAGAGCGCATCCCGCCACAATCCCATTGCATGCGACGCAATCCCCTGCTAATACTTGTCACAAGCCTGCACTCCCAAAAAATGTCGGAAAATCCGACTAAAGGTCGGTCGCGGCACTTACTAAATTAGCCCCACTTACTTTCCTGGCCTGTACAACAGAAAAGGATTACTACTGAAGACCCAACTATTTCTATTTTATTGCAATGTCCTGCACTACATCAATTAGAAAGTCATTGGAAAAAGGAAAATATACTGTTATTTGAATGTATTTCTTGGCATTCTCTCCTACCATGTGTCAGGTGATATCTCCTCTTTATATAATGTGTTTATATGTGTTTATGTTTTTATGGTAGGCTACTGACACACAGTAATGCCCTTATACATATACTGGTCATGCCTTACCTGGAGTAACGATGCACAAAAAAATTTCCCATGGGTTAATAAAGTTTTATTCTATTCTATTCAGATGGTCTGAATATGGGCACTTGATTATAACATTAGGTTATTATTATGACATCAGTGGGGGCTCCAGCACCCACCAGGTAATTGGCCAAGGACTACATTCTCTTCATTGTTTCACTGGTCCAACTCACAGTTTAGCAGTGGTTGTCAGGGACTTTAGCTGTGTTAAGATTCCACTGTGGTCTCTTTCCAGTGACTCCTAAATACCAAATTTAATGATTTGGCTTACACAGAAACTATGGGGGATTTATCATACGCAGCATTGTATACTGGCGTGTGTGCAAGCCACAATCTCCCCCGCTGCAGCAAATACAAGACCTCCTGATGTATCATGGGTGGCTGCGCAGCCAGGTAAATGTAGTTTTGCGTAAAAACCAGCAAAACGTTAAGTGGTGAGTTTTCACAATTTAGTGAGTGTGCAGCACGCTACAGGAACCCCATGCACCAGCACGCCCACATGGTGTGAAATTGCAAGAATAATCACAATTTCTTGCAGTGTGCAAGAAATTGTCATTATTTCAATGCTTCTACACCAGAAACTAGTGGAAGCAATGTTAACTAATCTCAACTATGAACCATGCAGAATTCTCTCAGACCCTAACGCTGCAAAAACAGTGCTCACCCACTGATCCACCATGTAGGCCATAAGGACAGCATATGGCTGAACGTTTCACAAACGATATTACCCCTGTTATGGTAAACCCATTTTATGGACCAGGACGTATAATCCATCCTTATGTAATAGTGAGCACATTCCTTACATAATTGTATGTGACCGATAGTTTGTATATTCTTCCTGCTCCAGCACAGACAGGTAGAACCGTAAGGTCCTGATGTCTTTGTGATGCGCACGAGCTCTCATTTGGCGTATTCATGCAGCTGAGGATCTACAATCTTATTGCTTAAATACGCCTTGTGTCTACAGTTGTTTACAAAGCAAGAGCAAAATCTAAGCACTGTCCTTTGTACTGAACAAACAACATGAACGAGACAACGTCGCAGGACTGTCACCCGGGTATGTGCGAGGCTGTATGTTTGTTTGCTACGCACAGCAGCCGCTGGCTTTGGATTAGTTTCTGTTTCCCCCTCCTTTCCCTCCGTACTTTTTTTGTTGTCTGACAAACCTATCATATTTTCTGGTTTAGCAGACCATAATAACCTTCATACCATTACAGGGCTATTTGTTTCCTGCCGCAAGTAATCACCAAACTTTCGCTGTCTGCTGTGCTTTCTCTAGCAGCAAATCTCAGCACATCACTGCAGACTGGTGTACAGTGTCCCCCACCGTACAGATGAGGCAGAGCTGAAAGCGTTGGGCAGCGCAGAGTCTGCTGCGGTGCAAGCCCCTATGCCCCCTCCACCTGAGCTCCACACAGGACAGGCACACAGGGTACCTCCCAGAGACACCTACCTTGTCCCAAATTCTCACAATCCCCTCGGCTTACACAGACAGAAGTATCATATAGAGCAGGAGATAATGTATACAGCACAATATAACTCCAGGATCCCCTGCAGGACCTCCAGCATCTATCCCCGGTACCCCAAACACAACTTTTCTACAGAAGAGGATGAAACTTAACAGTAACAATCTAAAGAGAAACAGAGCCGTAGTCATAAGTGAAAACAACAGCCACCAGCCCAGTGAGAAACTTCTAATGCAGGCTACGAGGATGGAAAGAAGGTACTCCCATAGTCAGAGAGTCCAAAGCTGAATTCACTTAAAAATATCAACTTTCATAATACTTAATTAGGATGTAATTGGAGCTGCTGTGCTTCCGGATCACAAGTAGTTTGCCTGATTGTCACAGTGTGTGTGTGGGAGCCGTGTCATGTGCACGGCAGGGATTGGCACACAGCACTGCTGGACCGCCCTCCTGCCGGCCTCACCAATTGCATTAGGGCAGGTGACAGAGCGCCGAGTCCCTGCCTCTTCCCCGTTGTGAACAGGCGCCTCTCCGCTGGATGACAGTGAATGGAGGTTACTGTACACAGGCGGCCGGAGGCTCGGCTGCCCTCAGGGTGTCACAGCTCTGGCAGGGGCTGTCCTTCCTGCTACAACACAGCGCCGACCACATCCCCAAACACACGGACCCGGCACTCACCCGCCCCATGCGGAACCGGCAGTGGTGTACAGCGCTCCAGAGGAAGCGTCTCACATGTGCGGCTCTTCACACACAATCTACAAAAGCGCATCAACTGCAGGTGCAGACACGCCCCGCAAACTGAGCAGCTCCCAGATACCAGACTCTCCCGTTATTACTGTCCTGTATCCCTGACAAACATCATAATCTACCCCCCCCCCATAATACTTTCCTTGTATACCTGACACCATCATAATCTACCCCCCTATACTACTGTCCTGTATAACCTGACACCATCAATCAATCCCCCCCTATACATACTGTCCTGTATACCTGACACCATCATAATCTTCCTCCCCATCATAATGTCCTGTATCTACCCCCTATCCATACTTCTATATATACCTGACTCATGATAATCTACCCCCCTATCCATACGTCCGTATCCGTGACATCATCATTATATACCCCTACCCCCTATCCATACGGTCCTGTATACCTGACTTTTGATAATCACCCCCTATCCATACGTCCGTATACCCAACATTTGATAATCTACCCATCCATACTGTCCTATATACTACATCATGATATCTAACCCCCTATCCATAATGTCCTGATACTTGACTCATGATAATCTACACCCCCTATCCATAAGTCCTGTATCCCCTGACTCATGAATAATATACCCCCCTCAGTCCTACTCTCCTATATACCTGACATCATGATAATCTACACCCCTATCCACGCTGTCCTGTATACACTTGACATCATGATACTACTCTACCCCCCCATCCTAAGGTCCTGTATCCCTGACATCATCATAGATAACCCCCCACCCCCCTCAGTCCATACTGTCCATATACCTCCTGACATCATGATATATCTACAACCCCCCTATCCTACTTCCTGTACCACTGACATCATGATAATCTATACCCTGACCATAATGTCCTGTATACCTACATCATGATACTCTACACCCCTCCATCCATACTGCCTGTATACCTGACATCATCATATATATACTCCTGTCCTCGCTGATGTCTTTGACAACTCCCCCTGAATCCATACTGTCCTGTTTGTTAAATCATGATAATCCCCCCCATCATCTGTCCATGGCCTTCGCTATATTTCACTCTTATTAACATTACCTCTTTATTTCCGTTTTGACCAGGGTTATAACTAAGACCACAACATCCGTTTATTGACATGACAGGCTGATCACTAGTCATCATCATCAGCCATTCATGTCTCCTGGTGCAGATGAGCATCATCTATAGGTCTAGTTCATGCACCAAAAGGAAATTCCGGATCCAGCTAGGTGCGATTAAAATCCCTTTATTCATTTTATCGGCATTCCCTCCGATAAAATACAGGGGCATGGTATAATGAAATCGTCACGCGTTCACACATACAAGTGCCTCTTAATCAGACATGTCATGATAAGGATCACTTGTATGTTGCTAGAACGCGTTGACGATTATCCTGCCACCTGTATTTTCTGATGGATGCCCTGAATCGAATAAAGGCGATTTTAATCTGCACCTGCTGGATCCGGAATTTTCTTTTTTGTGGACTACATTGCCCAGCAGTGGGGTGGATCCGTGCTAGCGGACTAATTTGCCCGCATGATCCCAGGTGAGCTGGAGGACTTTTTGTATATCTAGTTCATGCACACACCCCCTGCACAAGCCACCTATCTCCTGGAATAGTATAGGTGTATAGGAGTTCTCACCTTGTGGGGCGGGTGTGCAGCCATGTCATGTACATGTTGTGATTTCCTCCTTTTGTTTGTATATGTGAGTGATTTATGTAAGTTTACAACAAAATAGTACTAGTCTAATTTTGCCCTCTTAGCCCCCTTTACACAAACCTGCTTTATCTGCAGAAATGGAACCACGTGCTGATCAGATCCCATGGACCAAGCATAGTGCAGTGACGTGAGTCCTTGCATCATAGTGATATATGTATGATGCAAGGAGTCTATCGGCAGTGATAAGTTTATGGGATCTGACAACAACAGGTGCGTTTTTCATGGACCAAGCACATTCTTGTGCAGGGGTCCTAATTTTGACATAAAATGGCACCCACCCTCACTCACAGGAGGCTCTCTGAGTATTAACGCTACTAGATCATGCTGAGGTGTGATCCTGGCTACTGACTGTTCTGTACTCCTGACCTCGGGTCACCCCTTCACTTTCTACCTGTATCTTGACCATGACCTGCTGATTTCCCGTCATGACCCTGGCATACCTTTGACTTTCAATCGTGCTGCTCATACTGATCTAGGACCTGACTCTCTACCTGTGAACTCCTGCCCCTGGCTTAGATGTGACCCTGTTTTGCTCAACTTTCCTTACCCCAAAGCTTACATCAATTAACTGGTCCAACTTCAACTTTTAAAGTTGTGCACCATAAAGTGCGTGGTGTGTGTCATAAATCAAAAAATTGTAGGTGTCCTCTGGTGTTCCTTTACTGTAAGAGTCCTCTCTCTCTCATGACAAACAAACCATCCATCTAGGAGACTGCTAGAGCGTTTTGACCAATCAATACACAGACCCCAGGAAACTACAGATATGGCCCAGTTCACACCTGCTTTTGGACCTTTGTTATTCTCTCCCATCACTAAAATCAGATACGTTACACTATCCTTGGATTGCAATGAATTTATAATGGCCTTTGTTAGTGCACACATTTCCTTAGGTTTCTGTTATTGAGACATGAAAAAATAGCTAATTTCTGCTCAAATACAGCAGCACTAACAAAAGTGCTGGGAATGGGCCCTAATGAAAACTATTAAAAGTCATTTGAAATCAAAGGCTTTTTAACATACCTGTTGGACTTACAATATTATCGTTTAGTGACGGAGGATAATAACGGAGGTCCAGATTCGGTGTGAACTGGGTCTGGCAGGAGGAAGGAGACCTGCCCTCTCCGTTAAAAATGTCTATATTTTACGGCACAGCCTGGCTCGGTCATGGTGCATTGAGGACTGTTTTTGCAAGCTCTGTTGGATTCTGTGTGCGCTAATAAATATAGGAATTATTACCTCATCTGTGAGCAGATCCCATAGACTTTTTGGCGGCCCGGGATTAATGTGTACAACCGTATCACCAGCCCCATATGGTGGTCTTACCAACACTACTTACTCTAAACACTGTTCCCCTATCCTAGAACAGGAGCTTGTGGTAGCCAATCCATGACAACTGCGCCATCAACCTATCCTGTGAATTGTTCATGACAACCCTTCTTACTCATAATGAAAGGGCCACCGCAGGATTGAGCAAGGTCTACAATGGCATCTGAGAACCTCCAGAATGGCACTATTCAGGTAAGTGGGAGCGCAGAATTGTCTCCATAATCTGTGCTGGCTCCAGGTATAAGGCTTTCTATCTTCCCCTATGAGGGCCATGGTCAGGGCTGGGTGGTAGATATTTCCTCAGTGACTAGTAATCTCTCTTTTTTCCAGTATCTGTCTTTACATTACTCTAGTCCCAATTTACAGTAAAAAATCAGGTGCCTTGTATATAAAAAATAATTACAGATCCTATGCAAAAATCTTACAATATTTAAAAAAAAAGGAAGAATAAACAAATTTGTCAGGAGACTTCACAGGAGCCAATTAAGGAATTATGAAGAAGAGTCTCTAGTACAGTAACATGATGGAACGTCGTGGAGTGTCTTGCTGTTTATTGGACGCCTGCTGTGTTTCAATAATGTACGTCTCCTCGCGTGTGGTGTGTGCGAATTCTCCTATCCTACTACATAGGTGTAGTGTGTGTACCAGTTTGTGCATGTATGTAAGGCTGTCTTTGTGTACTAAGGCGTGGCAGTGTTTTTACATAAGCGCTGTTGGCACACTGGCCTCTCCGTCTCTATAATCCTGTTAGCTGGCAGCCTCCTTTCTCTAGGCTTCTTAGTGGAGTATTGTAAACTATATCTAATGGAAAATTATGGAAATTATAGTGAAAGCCATGATGAGAAAATCAGATATACCCCCAATTCAATTCTGCCATCCCAGCCCACACAGTGCTTTCTCCATTTTTTTTCCCATAAATGCCAATGCCAGGGTCCCTATAATCAAATAAATTGAAAATCATCTTCCCATTAAATTCATTAGCTGCAATTCTAAAGCCTATCAGAGATTTTAATTACTAAATTATAAAATTCTCCAATGCTATTGAAGACCCGAAAAAAAACGTGCATCTTTGCATTTCAGTGAAAATCCAGGATGAGACCTTGAATGGTTATGTATCTGCATCTTCTTATCTGAATGTGACAGTGTCTCCCTGTCCTCATGTAATTACAGCAGCCAGTATGCCGGCATCGTACCCTTCACGAGGACACGTGTAACCCAACCATACCTGTCGCTGCGCCTCTCCTTCCTGCCCTAGGTACAATACTAATTGTAACTTCATTGTTGTCTATAATATGTAAATGAATAGTTATATCAATATTATTCAATCAGACACAAACACAAAGCACTTCCATCTGCATTGTCATAGTTGAAGAATTTCTGGGGAGGGGGTGCTATGATAATTAGAAACACCCCCCTTGGTCTCCATCACTGTATATCAGATACTTTGTTATATCACATTTAGACCATGGCAGAATCTGATGTCATTGTGACATCACGGCCCATCAGCAGCCATGGTGCACATCATGGTAGCACACAAGGAGATGATAAGAGCCAAGGATGCACACAGTTTGTTCCTGTGTGAGAACATAAATAATACTTTCTGACAAAGGTCAGAATTCTCAGTGGTAACTGGATGTAACATGTAATCCTACACAAGATTAGCTGGATTATAGCAGGATTCTGCCAGCCAAATCCCATCTAATATAAAACCGATGAGACAGTTACCAGTTATTCCATACCTTAGCAGAATAAGGGAATTTTTTTCTCTTTTCCTAAAGAGAGTTGTAACACTGTAGTAATGTAATTGCTTTCATTAAAGGGATGTCATTTTGGGGATTCCATAAAAATCGCCATCCTCTTCCATTGCCGGAAAAGTGAAAGGGATATGAAGATTGTGTCCAGAAAATGGGTGCCATTATCTGAATGTTGGGTACCATTTTACTTTATATACATATGGTTCCAAGGATGTGACTATAGTCATGTCTTATCAATTATACTAAAAAACCTCAGACAAGTCATCAATAGAAGTAGATGGATTATATAACCTGATAACATCTAAATGACAGTCTTGTAATTCTAAATGATTGTTGCCATTACTGGGTGTGCCCCCCACATTCAGCTTCACACCTAGCGGCTACCACTCTTCTTCATCAGCCATACAAATTACTAGTATCAAGTGAAGAATCTTCTACATTCTTCTGTGTCCTACTCATTGAGTCACAGCAAACATACATGTACACACTGCTATTTACACTTGTCAATGTGTCTTGGCTACCAAGCTGACTGTAAATAAGGGATATTTACACTCACCTTTCTTCATGTTTCCGCCATCTTTCTTGATGTCACAATGACATCTAAGGTTTCTCGTCTGCTGCTCCCTATGTGGCTCCTGCTCCTACTCTCAGAGTTTCAGCTCACACAGTTTGGGCAGTTGCATTTGGCAACAAGCAAATAAACACACATTAATTATACTGGAAAGGTTTTTTTTTCTTCAATAAAAATAAAACTGGTTGGACTTGATTCTCCTGTAATTCTTCGTCCTTTCTTACAGAATTAGTAATCAGTTTCAGTTGAAAGCTCCCAAACTTAAACTTCTCTTTTGCAATAGGACAGTTGCAAAATACATGGAGTACAGTGCGGCTTTGTGTCAGGTGTACTATTAGATATTGAGTTATTTATGAACGTGTGAAAAGGATCCCCACGGTACATAATAGACATAGTGACAGCAGGTGATGGGGGATTGTAGAACCTTGGTTAAGGGCTATTCCATGTATCCAATCATCTCAGCCATTGGGCACATTTACTTATCGTCCGGTGGAGTTCCACAGAAGTGCATTGTCCAACAATCATGCACTGTTCCGCGATTCACAGGATCGTGCACCCAATATCGCATGTGTGTTGCTCCTCCCCAGTTAGGTCCCGCCGGAGTTCACATCTTCTTCCTGTGTGCATAAGTGCTTTGGATTGCGACACAATTTGAATGTTAATCAATCAGTCGATTGTCCGACGGCACCCCCCCCCATTTCTGTCGCATAAAGTCAGAGCGCATCCCGCCACAATCCCATTGCATGCGACGCAATCCCCTGCTAATACTTGTCACAAGCCTGCACATCCCAAAAAATGTCGGAAAATCCGACTAAAGGTCGGTCGCGGCACTTACTAAATTAGCCCCCACTTACTTTCCTGGCCTGTACAACAGAAAAGGATTTACTACTGAAGACCCAACTATTTCTATTTATTGCAATGTCCTGCACTACATCAATTAGAAAGTCATTGGAAAAAAGGAAAATATACTGTTATTTGAATGTATTTCTTGGCATTCTCTCCTACCATGTGTCAGTGATATCTCCTCTTTATATAATGTGTTTATATATGTGTTTATGTTTTTATGGTAGGCTACTGACACACAGTAATGCCCTTATACATAGTACTGGTCATGCCTTACCTGGAGTAACGATGCACAAAAAAATTTCCCAGGGTTAATAAAGTTTTATTCTATTCTATTCAGATGTCTGAATATGGGCACTTGATTATAACATTAGGTTATTATTATGACATCAGTGGGGGCTCCAGCACCCACCAGGTAATTGGCCAAGGACTACATTCTCTTCATTGTTTTCACTGGTCCAACTCACAGTTAGCAGTGGTTGTTCAGGGACTTTAGCTGTGTTAAGATTCCACTGTGGTCTCTTTCCAGTGACTCTCTAAATACCAAATTTAATGATTTGGCTTACACAGAAACTATGGGGGATTTATCATACGCAGCATTGTATACTGGCGTGTGTGCAAGCCACAATCTCCCCCGCTGCAGCAAATACAAGACCTCCTGATGTATCATTGGGTGGCTGCGCAGCCAGGTAAATGTAGTTTTGCGTAAAAACCAGCAAACGTTAAGTGGTGAGTTTTCACAATTTTAGTGAGTGTGCAGGCACGCTACAGGAACCCCAGCACCAGCACGCCCACATGGTGTAAATTGCAAGAATAATCACAATTTCTTGCAGTGTGCAAGAAATTGTCATTATTTCAATGCTTCTACACCAGAAACTAGTGAGAAGCAATGTTAATAATCTCCAACTATGAACCATGCAGATGTCTCTCAGACCCTAACGCTGCAAAAACAGTGCTCACCCACTGATCCACCATGTAGGCCATAAGGACAGCATATGGCTGAACGTTTCACAAACGATATTACCCTCTGTATGGTAAACCCATTTTATGACCAGGACGTATAATCCATCCTTATGTAATAGTGAGCACATTCCCTTACATAATTGTATGTGACCGATAGTTTGTATATTCTTCCTGCTCCAGCACAGACAGGTAGAACCGTAAGGTCCTGATGTCTTTGTGATGCGCACGAGCTCTCATTTGGCGTATTCATGCAGCTGAGGATCTACAATCTTATTGCTTAAATACGCCTTGTGTCTACAGTTGTTTACAAAGCAAGAGCAAAATCTAAGCACTGTCCTCTTGTACTGAACAAACAACATGGAACGAGACAACGTCGCAGGACTGTCACCGGTGTATGTGCGAGGCTGTATGTTTGTTTGCTACGGCACAGCAGCCGCTGGCTTTGGATTAGTTCTGTTTCCCCCTCCTTTCCCCTCCGTACTTTTTTTGTTGTCTGACAAACCTATCATATTTTCTGTGTTTAGCAGACCATAATAACCTTCATACCATTACAGGGCTATTTGTTTCCGGCCGCAAGTAATCACCAAACTTTCGCTGTCTGCTGTGCTTTCTCTAGCAGCAAATCTCAGCACATCACTGCAGACTGGTGTACAGTGTCCCCCACCGTACAGATGAGGCAGAGCTGAAAGCGTTGGGCAGCGCATAGTCTGCTGCGGTGCTGACAGCCAGCTCAGCCCTGCCGCCCCCTGCCTAGGGCACTCACATCCACAAAGGCTAATGCACAAGTGCAGCACACAGCGCACTGCTCGCACACAGACAACACAACTCTATCAAGCAACCCTAAAAACGGGACTCAAACATTATTTCCAATTACTAACTGGACATGCCAAATGGTTTACCGAGGCAAATTTTTTCCATTTATCTACGCATTTCTAGGTCGTGTCTAAGTGTCATGCCATGGCCTCTTTCTTCTGCACGAAGTTTTTAAGGAACAGGTTGTTATCTCGGGTGACAGCAGGGAAGGGACATAAAAGATGAAAGGTGAAGAATGAAGGACCGAGCAGATGGATGATGGCTTTCATTATCTCTATTATGGACAGTACGTCACCTGCCACACAATTAAAAAGACATTTTTCACACTTTGCCCTTCGGCTGTCACCGGCGTCGTGGAGCAGCCTCGGCGACATGCCCGCGCGACTACCCTCTGAAGTAGTGCGAAAAACGCATCGTGCGCCCATTTTCCTCCCGCACGCCATTGCCCTTGTCCGTATCTCCTTCTTCTTTACACCTCACGCCTAATTCGGCCCTTCCACCTCACCCCATCTAAATATGTCTTCGCCCGTTGACACACTCACAGCGCTGTCTTCTCGCCTCCTCCACTCCCACTGTAACCCTCGCTCTATCCCACTACCGCACCCAGACAGACTATAACTAAAATTGAGACAATTTGCGATTGAGAAACCGTACCTCTGCAGCGGCATCACACATCCCCCCATCTTCTCGACCATGGTCTGCCCCGAGCACCTCTCTTTCCCTGCACTTTTGCCTTGTGTCCTGTGTGAACTGTATGTGTGTCTATAAGTGTGTGAACAACTTGTTATCGGTAAAATGGCCACAGATTGATGAAACGTAAAGGGTATAGTCTGTAACGTCCACCGTCACCTGTGTTAAACGACGATTTAGAAGGCGCCGGGGAGTAGCGGTCGGAGGTTCCCCGCGCTACTGCTATTCCACGTGTGGAAATATATTGAGAACTGACGGAGACGAAGCCTCCTGCGAATAAATCGAATCAAAGGAATAAATATCTGGCTTGCTTAATGTTTCCCAGAATTTCCAAAGAGGAAAGGTACAATAACAGTTTCAGACATCAGAGAGGTACACGTCCTATACAACAGTCAAAGAACAGCAAAGAAAACTGTACACAACTTTTTAGAAAAGTCTCCTAATGGATGAAGAAGAAAGCATAACCCAGGAGACAGACGAGAACAACAAAATGACTTGAGGTGTATTTCCGTTCCATTGCACTCGATTTTGTGGATGTGGAACACAAGGGGGCGTGACAGGGTACCAAGTATATTAAAGGCGTACTTGGTTCCTTTTTTTTTTTTTTTAATTTAGCAATTTTAAGCATTTGTGTATTAAATTTTTGTTAAAAAGCCACCATGGCAGCAAACTGGCCATAGCAGCCAGTGCATGCTCGTCCAACATCTAGGCCAGACACTTCGCACGACTATTGCTTTTTATGAACAAGATAAAATTGATTGTTAAGCAAATTTTGCTCTCAAGGAATATGGAAATTTCCTTGCATTTTTTTTTAAGATGCTTCTAGCCATAGGGATAGGGGACAGTTCATGTGTGCGCCTTAAGAGTTATTGTGAGCGTGTTAATGTAGATATAGGTAGCCGAGCTGACTTTGACAGTTCGGTAAGGACATATTTTATTTTATATATTGGGACTCTGGATGTAGGGCTTTAGCTAGCACTGTATACTCCTCCGTATAGCTTGTGAGTATAGGAACTCCTTATTGACTTATCGGTTTGATTCCGTTAATCTGGCGTTCATTTCCCCCCAATGCGGTCTCTCGACGTGGGGATGATACGTTTATTTCTTTACAAGTACGAGTCGATTTGTGGTTGCCTGGAGAAGTGGTGGTTTCATCTCCTTCCCCACAGGGAGAGAATCAGAATTTGATTCTTTACGTTCCAGTGTGTCCTAACAGCTCTACATTTCCGTCGCTTTCCGCGGTCCCCTTGTCTAGTTTCTTTTCCAGCTTGCCGACTTTAGTGATTTATTATTGGTTGTTGTCGAACGGTCCATTTAAAA
The DNA here is from genome assembly GCA_019512145.1 of Engystomops pustulosus. NCBI lineage: Eukaryota > Metazoa > Chordata > Amphibia > Anura > Leptodactylidae > Engystomops > Engystomops pustulosus. Next base: position 114,422,697 of record CM033646.1, read on the forward strand.
TAACAGGTTTCATCTTAAAAAAATTCCAGTTGGGGAAAGAGAAAGGCTCTGTTTTTTTTTTTGGCAAGTCCCTGCGATGGTCGCTTCGCTGAGTGTGCGTGAGTCCTCCGAGTCGCTGTCGTGGACACGTGAACTGCATCTTAATGATTTGGCATCACGAGCCGGCTGCGTGACTTATTAAGTCGACGGGGGGGGGCGAGCGGGCCGGCTGCCTTACCCGTGGGCGGCGGGCGGCGGCGCACGTTCTCTCTGAGCACATCGCAGGTAAAATTAAGGGGGCTCTGTGTGTGTGGTGGGCTCTTTTAGCACCACACTGGGGTTTTGGCAGCGCCAGCTTTCACGTTTGCCTGTGCTTGGCAGGGGAAAGTCTGTAGCCGACGCCAGGGAGGCCCCGCTCAGCGAATACAGAGGATGATGAGAGGCACAGAGAGGGTGAGGCTGGACTGAATGTGTTGGGAACCCAGGATGCAGGTTTGGCATGATTTGGCATGATAACACTGGTGACCAACGTAAGGATATCGTGAAGGCGGAGCCACTGTTCGCATCAGTAAGAAGACAGCTCCGGGGCGGCAGTGCAGGATAGGCCTGTGGCAGGCAGAGAAGCGAGACATCAGTGAAAGTTGTGCAATTCATTGCGTGGGCTCGAGTCCCCTACGGTCATGAAATTCAAACACCTTCACACACACACGCCTCTCGGGTCGCAGGCCGAACACGCACGCAGCAAAGGATCTAAACATTTCCAAATTCGACATAGCACTATAATAGTATATGTAGACCAGCTCCTACGATCAATCCCTATGTGTCATCCGTAGTGAATACTATCCCACCCCCATACTACAGTATGCAACTTTGATTCTCCATTTTTAAAAAACGTATATTGTCACTTTTATTACTAGTGCTACTTCCAGCCTTGCATCTGTGCCGTCTGACGCCACGAGCGTCTCCGTGGATCGGACTTGTGTCCTCTCGATAGCATGTCTGCCCTTGAATGGCTGGTAGTCGCGTTGCCCCTAGCGACTACCACCGCCAGACTTTTAATGTAGTCGCAGATGCCGGCCCGGCGACCTCGACTTTTGGACTGCCAATATTGCAGCGCCGGCGGGGCGCTCAGCTCCCGCGCCGTCCCGGTCGTAAGAACACCCAGCGAAGAACAGACTGTACGGGTCCGGAGACGAAGGAGAGTACACTGTTCTTAGATGGCGCGGTGGGATAGACAAGTCTGGTGTCAAGCCCTAGACTCGGGGATAGGAACTTATAAAGGAGAGGAAGCAGCCATTCGAATATATGTATACGCACGACATCTAGACACATAAGCGCCCAGCCCCCCCCCGCCGTTAAGAGGAGATGATAGATCAGGAGTAGTGGACTACAGGACAAAAAAAAATGGCCATGTATTTCCTAGCCCGGTAGTATCTGAACCAGTCCCAACCACACAGCAAAAGTGCATGACAAGCTCAAATAAACACCAAACCCGAAAAGACACCACATTAATGACCGGGCCACAGGTTAACCTCAGCACAGAGAGGAACCTAAGACGGCAGCAATTCTCAGACAAGCAGGGAACAATCTCACCACACCGCCAACAAAGTCCCTCTCCAGCGCGAGGCTTGTCAGGGGTAAATTATTAGATCTGAAAGCTGCCATTGTGACATCTTTCCTTGATTATTTCAACAAAATGCACACCAGCCGCTGTAAACGGATAGGAAGAAGAACGAAAAGGGCTCGCGGGGGGGGCAGAGGAGTACCGAGGCGAAGACCGGGAATGTAACGTAGAGACCGGCAAGTGAGAGTGAGAAGTGACATAATGCATTGACCCGGCGCCCTGCCCAGCGGGGATCGTAGGAGGGTCCAGAGTTTTCGGGGCTTTTTGGATCCCGGTGTTGGGAGGAGGAGGAGGGAGGGCAGCAGGAGGGAGCAGCAGCAGCAGGAGCATCGAATTCAGGGGGTCACCCCCATCCGTCCCCATCTGACAGCCGCTAACGCTTATCCAATCCAAATAAATAACCCCCCCCCCCTTTGCTTAATATTAATTTTACAGCTAGCTTGCTTAATTACTTTCAATCAAAATCTCCTGCCATCACAAAATTCGAAATGGTTGAGCTCCATTAGCCAAATTCTTCATTTCATACAGATCTCGTCCATGCATTCTCTCTACATGCTCCCTCACTTTGGGAGGCCTAAGCTAGTCAATCACTGGGGGCTCATCCTCTTGGGAGGCCACAGTGTAAGCCAGGGGCTAGGAGATCATAGCCCCAGGGGGGGGGCCAGAGTAAAACAGAGTGTTGGAGGATTACTGCGTGAGGGCTGCTGAAGGGGATCACACCCGTGAACACATACGTTGGGGAACCAGGATCACATTCTTGGAGAATGAACTCAGCTGAGAGATCGTATATTCCATAGGCTTGAGTAAGCCATTTACAGGCCTGATGGTGCTTGTACTTGATATCACACATGAACCTGATGTATGGGGGGATTATACAGTTAGAGGATACATACCATGAAAGGCTGAGCGAGTGGCACAGTGGAAAAGGCAAGTCAATTGGGGGTAGATGAACGTCTTAATCAAATTAGTTGCCTTGAGATCACTCAACAAGGGAGGGCTGGTCCAGACGTGGGAGGTACATCAGTATGAGGCCAGATTTAATATCATGTAGGTAAGTGATCGCTCTGCATATGCTCATTGCTGTGAGATCACTGCTGATTACATATGTGTGAGTCAAAGGAATTATAATAAACCTCCAGTTAGGCCCATTGAGGTTAGGTGAGGCCAGGAAAAAGATGAATGGCTGCCAGATTCTAATAGTCACCAAATACCATCCAACCTGTGCATCTGCATGATCCCAGACAACAGTGAAGTTAGTTTCTACTTTAGTTTAATAACTAGAATCAGATAAATAGTTTCATCAATAATTTTACTAATTTTGCCCCCCATGCACACACTACGATTAGCCATATTTTTGGATATGTAACTAGGGGCAGCCCAGAAATATATAACCATCAATACAAATATGGCAATATTTTAATTTGACAAAATGAAGACTTTTTAGCTCCCTGGTGACAGCAGTAAAGAAGGCCAACCCTGCCCAAACGCGCCCTACAGAGCACAGGCGGCGGTAATGTTGGCTTGACCATAGGAGCCTGTTATTCTTTCCGTCATCGCTTGGATGAAGCTGCTCAAACAATTAGTGTTAAGTTCTGTTTAACCAAAAAAAGAGTTGCTGTTTTGTTTCTGTACACACAACACGGGTAAGTGCTAGCGACATAGGCAAACTGGCAATTATCGGGAAAAAAAAGTACAAAAACCCATCTATGCGAATGAATAACAGCATGCCAAACCGTATGAAAGGTTAGTGTTAAAAATGGATTAAAAATCTAGAGTAACTTTTACCTCCTATGTGTTGATACTGAGTTGCCACAATCGGCTGGGAGTATTAGGAAATAAGGCGGGACAGACCGGAGTCCTGCCTGCCAGGTTAGTTACGATGAGGATTCGCTGCAGGCTAACCTGTGATTTGATGGTCCACTCCATCCATATGCTATATCCGTTATAGCTGTAGGTATGACCCGGTGGATTTCCACATTGAAATCTGCAGTTCAGTTTTGTCAGATACCAAGCAATGTCCAGGGTTTTTTATGCCAGGATGTTTTACAGGGATTTTTCCTGGATGGCCTTACACTAATACAACCCCTTGGCTGACGGCACATGTATTACATGCAGATGTTTTAGTGAAGAAATCCAAAGTGTACTGTAGTGTACAAGATTCCTAAACTCCCATACACACTTTTAGTGATTTATATACAGAGCATAATTATTTTTCTGTAGATCCAGCAGATTCAGAAATCCAATTGCAATGCAAAGCAAGAGCTCCGCCGCCACCATAGAACATGGCATACAAAGCATCAGAAACTAGCCAATTTTGGCTGGTTTCTGATGCGTGAGTATGGCTGCTATTCACTTCATGTGCAAGATAGGCCTTACACTTACAGGGTCATGATACTTTATGCTCTCTTTTACACAGCTGCTTACAGGACAGAGAGGTAAGGAGTGTGAAATGAGACAAGGAGCGCATGCGCAGCAAGGGGTTGAATTGCAGGCCATGGTGGCGGTATCACAGACCCGTGAAGGAGATGGTTAGTAATGGTTTGTGGCACATATCCACATGACTGGGTTTGTTTCTGAGAAATCCAGAGGCTTGGAGAAGGAAGGTATATCAGAAGGTTGCACAGCTTAGTACTATATGCATTGTGGCAGGGAATCACTTACCTCCGGATAACCCCTTGATGGGTTTAAACTTGTAGATATGATGACCATTCATAGAATAGATAGGGGGGAGGTCTGACACTCAATACCCTCTGCTGATCAGATATCATGCTGCTCCATTTACTGTGTTGATTATATAGTTTTTGTAGTGGCTGATGTGCCCTAACTAAAGCTCAGCGTCCTTCAAGTCCAGAGGAACTGAGCTGCAAGTAAGTAGCCACCCCTATGCAAAAAATGGAGCCAGATTTCACCTTGTTTCTCTGTGTTGTTTTACAGCAACATATGAAGTCACACTCATTGGTTCGTCCTGAGTGTCAAACCCCCACTAATAAGGATAATCATCAGTACTAAATGTAAAAAAAAAACATTAAGTACAGTAGTTTCCTTAATTGTATTTGTGTTCGTTTGTTCCATAAGAGTAACAACCCCCCCCCCCCAAAAAAGAACGGACTACTACTAAAGATAATAAAAAAATGTAAAACACTAAGGATGATGGCACATTACTGTGGTGGTTCTGTGAAAATGGACTGTGTGCTGTCAGCGGTTTAGGACCAAACGTAATCATAATAACAGGAAGAAGGGACTCCTTGTTAATTTTAACTAAATACAGGAGTTTTGTTCCTCTTCACTATAGGTTGTCCTTGAAACAGGACACTGGACCAGTAAATGAGCGACCTCAGTTGTCTGAAACTGCCCTAGTGTGAGCAGAGCATAAAAGGAAAGTCCCCTTATTGTTATTAAGATTTGTATTGCTCAGGGTCAGTCTGTGCCATGTGGATGGATTGCAGGTTTGTACAAGTAGTATAAAATGTTAACTTTGCAAAGCCCTAGAATTTGCAGTCCATAAACATTGAGGAGATTTATCATATGCCAGCGCAGGCGTGGCATATGATAGCGCCCGCGAGCCGCCCCCACATCCCGACGACACATTAAAGGGTTTTGGCCTCTTGATGTATCCAAGGGTGGAATGTCGTACTGGGCAAACTACGCAGGTCAGACCTGGCGTTTTTTGCATTAAAGACCTGAAGGACATGCCCGCATTACTCCACTGTGCCGCGCCCTCTAAGCGCTTAGGAATTTAGACGAGTATGGGACACTCATGATCTAACTAGTCACATTCAGTAAACTATAAGAACAAGTCTCTTTATTTGAAATTCAGGGAGAGAAGAAGGGGTGCCCACTGTACCAATTACTGGGAGTCCTAAAAATGAAACTTGCATCTATCAGACATTATGTCATTGTTGTTAGTGTGCAACAGGAGCGTTTCCCCCTACTATAATTATATTCATAGCCACTGTTTGGATCACACAGGGAGACTCCAGATATTCCTGGGGCTTCCTCGTTGACTACGGATGATTTGTTCAGGCTTTTGACTGAGATGTTGAGAGTTCATGTAATGTGTATAGAAGAGCGGTGCATGATTTCTCTAGACAGCTTTCAAACAATTCATTCAAGTCCTGCTGCAGAAACAGGACATGTGTTAATGATATGTTCACTCTCCTAACTCCTATATAGTTTCCAGTTTCCCTTTAAGACCAAGAGCTATAATTTCTCCCGCCTTGGCATAACTAAGTCAAAAATGGAGATGTGTCCTATACCCTCTAAATGCCTCTCTGCGCCAGTAAACTCATAACTAACAATCCACAGTTGTCCCGACATTTCTCACTTGTCGAAACAACTGTTACTATTCCACAACTGTTCTAAAAAGTGCTACTCCCCTCACCCTGACAAGCTGCACAATCCCAAAACAAGGGCTGTCTGCCGAAAATGTTATTAACAAAAGCTCCGGCAAAGCCAAAGGACAAGCCACGGCACCTGTTAAATGGGAGACAACTGTCTGATTCTGGAGTTAGTCAGTGACATTCAGGACATATAGTCTACCCTGGAGGAGAGGGAGAGAAGGGGTTCACCCTGCAGTTCCCTAAGCCAATCTAGTGTAATAGTCAGTTTTCATAAGGATACAGCTAATCACACTTGCAAGCGATCACGAAATGTCAATACACAACCGTGAAACGTAAGTTAGCAATAGGTAGTGAGTTTGTAACTGCAGAATCAGACTACAGAGGGCTTGTTTGTAGTCTGTTACCATGGAAACGGGAGAGTTATAGAAAAAAACTACAGAAAATTTTATCAAGACAATTTTCAAGTTACTTTATTCTGATTCCCTTTTTTTTTGTACTACCCCTCAAACAACGGCTCACACACAGGCTGTGGAAACCATGGCTGTGGGTGTGAGCCCATAGTTGCTCACAACGTTTTGGACAATACACCAAAAAATAAAAAGCAGACCTCTGTATTTCCCCATCTTAAGATTGTCAGATACTCTGTTTTCTTGAATTATAACCTATTCTTTATATAAGATTTTGTATATTAAATTAGTACTCATCGTGTACATATGTTTCATACAAAGTCACTGGATCACTTATTCAGAACCATTAAAACATTCCCTGGGGCACACACAGGAAGTGAGGTACAAAGCGGACCCTTGCTCTTATACTGGTCGTCAACGTTATTTGCCCTGTTCATTCTCAATATGTCCTTCTAGGCCAAAATGGCCTTAATAATTTATTACCTCTTGATCTATCTGCATTATGCTCGCTCTAGTAATGGTCCGTAACCACGGAAACCAAACGAATACAGAGTCATAGAGAATGGAATGATAAACAGGTTGCCCTTGCAAAAAAATTTACTTCAAGTAGAAAGTGTGCGAGGAAGAGTGCTGACATTGCGGAGGCTCAGAGCACCCAGGAGTGCAGCCCTTGCACTGTGACAATAAAAACTGCATCTTCCATATTGGTGGAGAGGATCAGCGATCCTGCGGCCCTTGTCACCCTCTTATATTCACGACAGCTCGCTCTAAACCCTCCTGCCCATTATCACTTGCAGTTTTTTTTTTAGTACTATTGTGTATTTGCATTAAACTGCCAAGAGATATTAATTGTTACAAAATAAAAGACAAAATATTACATTTTGCAAAAAATCACTATTTATATTGTCATTGTGGAGAAACTTACATATGTGTACAAAGTCGTGCCAAAGGCATAGTGATGTTTGTTTGACGGAGTACCGTCTCCATGTTGGGGTTGGCACACGGTGACCTCCACGTGTTAGTTAAAGCTCAGGCAGATCGTACACGAGCCCCTCCTTTATGATCTGACAAGCACCCTAGTCACTTAGCTCAGCTAACAGGTGTTCCCCAGCTCTCCACACTGATCAAGTGTCACATTTTTTTTATTCAAGCCAACAGAACAAAGTCAGCAGCTGTTCCCTCCCCTCCCAGAAGCTCCCCATGACAGCTGGTTCCCTGCAATCATTATGCATAAGATGGTCCTGCTGCCCGTCCCCGAGTAAAGGCATCAAGTCGCAGTTTCTGAATGGTAGATATGACCATATCAGGCTACAAAGTATCAATGAGTAACCCGGTAAAAGTAGGCGGACAAACCTTAAAAGAGCTGCAATGGTCACTATTTAGTTGTCACTTTTATATAATGACTTTAACGCCTATAAAGAAATATTAAAAAAAAAATGCTTATGATTTTTTTGCCCTACCCCCCGCTTTTCTTCATATCTTATTGACCATTCAGAATAAAAAAAAAAAACAAGGAAATTATTTTATGTTCATTTGCTTCCTATCACATTACAACTATTTATTAATATTAAATTAGATGAAAACCACAGGTTTAGGCAATCTTTTAAGTAATACACCGGTGAACCTGAATTTCCTGGAATTTCATCTAGGTTAGAATAGTGCAACTGTATTACATAAATACATAAAAACTATTTGTGTATCTGAAAATAAGATGTTATCAGGGACTAACAATAGGAAGAGAGATGCTTATACAGTGTGTTACACGTGGATTGATCCCAGATTATGATGTGGAACCCTCACATATTTAGAGCCAAGTTCAATCTTTATATTCACTGAGAAATCTGTACAGATCCGAATCAGAGAACTGTCATTTGCTGGTAATATCACAAGGGAGATTTTGTAGAAGGGACTGTCTATAAAACTTGCAGCAATTATTCGATGAGTAAAAGTAACTATTACCTAGAGGAGTTTTTCCTACAAACATCAGAATTCCCATTATATGATATTCATTTTTAACATTTGCTTTTTCTACTTTTCCTCTTCACTTCTCACAATCTTTCCTATGTAAACTTTTGTTTGGAATTGGGACAAAGTCATAGGGGGCGCCACATCCCCCTCTATAGAGGGTAAGGTAATTCAAGCCAAGATCTTGCAATTACTTCCTTGTCAAGTTTTCATTTCTACTTCCTAAAAGCTTTCAATTGAAGAGCTTCTGGCAGTGAGAGAAAAACAGATTATGAATAAACATGAAAATGTTTTATGAGAAACTGGACTCCTCTGCACTGATGAGAAAATACTGGGGGGGATGGAGGGGGGGGGTATTCACAATTACAAGTCAGCAGCTGCCGAGTAGCTTAATGCAAAGAAAAGTCCATTTCCTATAGATTGTATTGTCTCTTGGGTGCGGTGCTCACAAAACTGTTAGGAAAAAGTAAACACAACTTGTACCTAAGGTAACTTCAAGTCTCCTTCCAACGGTCTGAAGCCTCCCCCTCCCTCCAGCTCCACCTGTAATACAGCCAGAGCTGTATGCTGCTAATTCCTGCCTCAGGCCTGACAACACTGTAAACAGGAGTGGTGGAACTTGGGCTGACATTGTTTTGGATGTGTAATAATCTGCTTTTCCATCACAAGTCACCTCATCTTCTGGAGAAAACACATTCTGCATGTACCTGCAGAACTTAGACGTAGTAAACCCCACTTCTCGTAAGGTGTTTGTGGTCACTCAACTGGGACAGTGTCACTTTGTAAGCTGGAACTATGTGGATACAATTTAAGAAGATTCCTAAACTATCAAAGTATTTTAGCATTTTAAGATGCACAAATGATATTCATGTCTCTATTGAGGGGCTCAGACTAGCGTATCCATTGCACCGTCCATAAAAAAAAGTGCCTGCATCTTCTTTTGCAGTGTGTTGTATCGTCCGTTCACATCCGCAAAAATAAAAAGCGAAAACTAGATGCAAAAAATTATCAAAAAACTGAACAAACGCGGATGATTTTAGCCACGTACCTATTTTTTTTTGGAAATCTTTGGTCCACAGATGAGCAAAAAAGTAGTGCACTACTAGGTTTATTTTGCATGGGTATTGGATCAGTGACATAAAAAAATGACATGAAGAAGTCCCATGAGAATACAATGATGGGTCACTGTAAAATCAGAAGCTGAGCCGGTTCTGCTGATATGTGTGCTGGGTTCTGGGCACAAGTGGCAAAGTCTTTCTTCTATTATTACTGAGTAGATATTTCGGTGTTCGGGTGCTAAAATGTTCAATACAGCGGTAACTAGGTAAATATACAGTGAACCGCTTCATGTACAGAAAATAACACCTAAGAAAATTATAAAGAAATCTGAAAACAGATCACTGTAAATGCCAGGTTTTAGGATGATCCAATATTGTAATTCCTGCAGCCTGTATTCTAATGTATCCGCAACATTAGGCAATCGCCATGTTGTAAACACGTATATGTCACGCACAACAAGCGAGTGACTGTTGACCCACAACGTAAATTTCTTCTCCAAGCTCCTCCCAACCTCTGGGGAAATAGACTAAAAGGGACTAATGCAAAGCAGCAGTACCTTTTCCCCCCTCTTTCTCATGACATGTTCACAAAAATTATTTTCCAACTCTTCTAATCTTTGGTACAACAACCATTTAATTTGCATAACCAGCCCTCTCGTAAAGCACAAGGAAAAAAAAATATCTCGGCACTCGTTTAATTAAAAAATGTAAATTTGGCTGTCATCTTGGGGCCTGGTGAGTTAGGGACGACAGTGGCATCTTTTACTGCTGACAGCGATGCACTGAACGTGTTGTGACTGCAGGAAAATGAGATGATAAGGGACATGTGTGGACGGAGGCCCAGAACGCCACAACCTTCATCCTTGTCAAACGTGCCGCGGGAGGAGGGGTCTCACACTTCTCCATGCAATAACATCATTCATCTCACAAGTGCAGAATTCTATAGTAAAATTTACGTATTTGCCTTATACATAGAATATGCTGATGGATGATGGACCTGATCAGTACCAGATACATATTATCATGGTATGAGAGAAGTTTATCACAGTGGGGGGCAGCTCCAGAACTCATCGTACAATGAGAGTTGTATTCCAACACCTGGAGGGACACATGTTGCACAGAAGACACCGCTGCTGGTTCAGGGTCTTTGTCTTTGACAGTGAAACTTGTCCATCACTTAAGTCACATCAATAAATAATGGATGATACATGAAAGTTCATAGAGAGCGTTCCATGTCATTCACACTTTGTGGAGATCAGAAAGTAGATGAGAAAGTCAGAGGCTCGGTATATGGCGATGATCTCAGACTAGACACCAGTGCTTTTTTGTTTTTTTGAGCTGAACCGTGATCTCCAGGGTGTGATCAAGTCACCACGGAAACCCTGAGACACATGTGCTGCTGCAACGTTCTCCACAGACAATGCCTGAAAGGTCCAACAGCCTGAGACTGACTACAAGCCCCCGAACGCCCCCTCACCTGAGCTCCACACAGGACAGGCACCGGGTACCTCCCAGAGACACCTACCTTGTCCCAAATTCTCACAATCCCCTGGCTAACAGACAGAAGTATCATTAGAGCAGGAGATAATGTAGTACAGCCAATATAAAACAGCTGAGACTCACTACAAGCCCCATGCCTCCTCCACCTGAGCTCCAACACAGGACAGGCACACAGGGTACCTCCCAGAGACACCATACCTTTCCCAAATTCTCACAACCCCTCGGCTTACACAGACAGAAGTATCATATAGAGCCGGAGGATAATGTATCAGCACATATAAAACAGCTCGAGACTGACTACAAGCCCCTATGCCCCTCCACCTGAGCTCCACACAGGACAGGCCACAGGGTACCTCCCCAGAGACACCTACCTTGTCCAATTTCACAATCCTCGGCTCTATTACCACACAGACAGGAAGTATAATATTATCATATAGAGCAGGAGATAATGTATACAGCACAATATAAACAGCCAGGGATCCCCCTGCAGGACCTCCAGCATCCTATCCCCAGGTAACCCCAAACACAAAACTTTTCTACAGGAAGAGGATGGAAACTTACAGTAACAATCTAAAGAGAAACGAGAGCCGTAGTCATAGTGAAACAACAGCCACCAGCCCAGTGTATGAAAACTTCTAAGTAGTGTGCAGGGCCTACGAAGGGAAGAGGACAGAGGTACTCACCATTCAGAGAAGTCCAAGCTGAATTCACTTAAATAAGCAACCTTTCATAATACTCTACTTCAACTCCGGGAAGTTCATCGCTGGCAAGGTATAGTCAGATGAGTTGTGTTCTAGTGAGAATGTACTGAGACTCCGTCTTGCGTGATCTGTTGTATGTGAGCGACCTCTCGCGAGCTTATGCCGCGGATGGCAGTCTCAGTCAAGAGGTGCTGAAGTAATTTGCTATGCTTGATGAGTGAAGGCTAGCGGGGCCGTCAAAGACTAGCGCTGATTGCGTAGATGTGGTGTGGGAGCCCTATAGGTGCTCCCGGTGGCCGTCGCTGTGCCTGGGTCCAGGAGGTGGGCGAGAGTAATTGGCACAGCGACCGGTCATAATTGGTCTGTGGCAATATGAGAACAACGACGAAAAGGGGAAAGGGGGGGAAAGAAAGAAAAGACAAAAAATTGGGGGGGGATGAGGGAAGGATCGGAGGCGCCTCCCGTGCTACGCTCGGGGCCTCTTTCATACCTCACACTCTCGTTCCGTCACCCACAATGGTGCTATCTAGAGTGGCGAGAGGAGGATGAAAGAAGCCCTTGAAGTCGACTGCGAGCGGTGCTGGGGGGGACGTGTTTAGTTCTACCCTGCCCTCTTCCCCGTGTGTGAACAGCGCCCTCTCCGCTGGATGACAAGTGAATGGAGTTACTGTACACAGGCGGCCGGAGTCTCGGCCTGCCCTATCAGTGTCACCGCTCTGGCAGAGGGCTGTCCTTCCTGCTACACACAAGCGCCGACACATCCCCAAACACACGGGATGCCCGCACTCAACCCGCCACAATGGCGGAGACCGGCAGTGGTGTACAGCGCCGCACCAGATGACGTCTCACATGTGGCGGCTCTTCACAACACTAATCTACAAGAAAAGCCGCATCAACTGCAGGTGCAGACACTGCCCCGCAAACTGAGCAGCTTCCCAGATACCAGACTCTCCCGTTATTACTTCCTGTATCCCTGACACCACATAATCCTAAACCCCCCCTCATAATACTTTCCTGTATAACCTGACACCATCATCAATCTTCCTCCCATCCCCATCGTGTCCTGTATACCTGACACCATCATATCTTCCTCCCCATCCCTAGTGTCCGGTATACCCTGACTCCAACATAATCTATCCCCCCTATACATACTGTCCGTTACCTGACACGCATCATCTCTCCTCCCCCTCCATAATTCCTGTATCCTACCCCCCATCCATACTGTTCTATATACCTGACATGATAATCTACACCCCTATTCGTACTGTCCTATATACCTGACATCATCACAATCTACACCCCCTATACATACTGTCCTGTATACCTGACACCATCATAAATGCTATCTAACCCCCTAGACCTACTGTCCTGTATAACCTGACACCATCATAATCTAACCCCCCTATCTACATACTGTCCTGTATCCTAATCTAACCCCCTATCCATACTGTCCTGTATACCTGACACCATCATAATCTACCCCCCCTATACATACTGTCCCTGTAATACCCTTGACAACATCATAATACTTCCTATCCCCCACCAATGTCCTGTCCTACCCTCTCCATACTGTTCTATATACCTGACATGATAATCTACACCCCTATTCGTACTGTCCTATATACCTGACATCATCACAATCTACACCCCCTATCAATACCGTCCTGTATCTACCCCCTATCCATACTGTCCAGTATCCCTGGCACCATCATAATCTACCCCCTATCCATACTGTTCTATATACCTGACATCATGATAATTTACCCCCCTATCCATACTGTCCTGTATCTACCCCCTATCCATACTGTCCTGTATCCCTGGCACCATCATAATCTACCCCCCTATCCATACTGTTCTATATACCTGACATCATGATAATCTACCCCCCTATACATGCTGTCCTGTATCCCTGGCACCATCATAATCTACCCCTCCCTATCCATATTGTCCTGTATCTACCCCCTATCCATACTGTCCTGTATCCCTGGCACCATCATAATTTACCCCCTCCATACTGTCCTGTATCTACCCCCTATACATACTGTTCTATATACCTGACATCATGATAATCTACCCCCCTATCCATACTGTCCTGTATCCTTGACATCATCATTAATACCCCCACTATCCAACTGTCCTGTATACCTGACATTTTGATAATCTACCCCTCTACATCCATACTGTCCTGTATACCTGACATCATGATAATCTACCACCCCCCATCCATATGTCCTGTATACCTGACAATCATCATAATATACTGTCCTGTCTCACGATGTCTTGACAATCCCCCTGAAATCCATACTGTCCTGTTTGTTGAAATCATGATAATCCCCCCTCAATCCATACTGTCCTTCCGGCTATTATTTCACTCTTATTACTACCTTCTTTATTTCCGTTTTTGACAACAGGGTTATAACTAAGACCACAACATCCTGTATTATGACATACAGGCTATCACTAGTCCATCATCAGCCATTCATGTCTCCTGTGAGCAATGAGAGCATCACTATAGGTTTAGTTCATGCACCCCCCTGCACACACCACCTATCTCCTGGAATAGTATAGGTGTATAGGAATTCTCACCTTTGGGGGCGGTGTGCAGCCATGTCATATACATGTTGTGATTTCCTCCTTGTTTTGTAGAGTAGTGATTTATTAAAGTTTACAGACCAAATAGTTGTCTAATCTAATTTGCACTCTTAGGCCCCCTTTACACAAACCTGCTTTATCTGCAGAAATGGAACCACGTGCTGATCAGGACCCATGGACCACGCTAGTGCAGTGGACGTGAGTCCTTGCATCATAGTGATATATGTATGATGCAAGGAGTCTATCGGCAGTGATAAGTTTTGGGATCTGACGACACACAGTGCGTTTTTCATGGACCAAGCACATTCTTGTGCAGGGGGTCCTTTGAATAAAATGGCACCACCCCCCCTCACTCACAGGAGGCGCCTGAGTATTAACGCTACTAGATCATGCTGAGGGGTGATCCGGGCTCCTGACGTTTCTGTACTCCTGACCTTCGGGTCACCCCTTCACTTTCTACCTGTATCTTGCCCATGACCTGCTGATTTCCCGTCATGACCCTGGCATACCTTTGACTTTCAATCGGTGCTGCCCATACGGACCTATGACCTGACTCTCTACCTTGTGAACTCCTGCCCCTGGCTTAGATGTGACCCTGTTTTGCTCAACTGTTCCTAACCCCAAAGCTTACATCACATAACTGGTCCAACTTCAACTTTTAAAGTTGTGCACCCATAAAGTGCGGTGGTGTGTCATAAAATCAAATAATGTAGTGTCCTCTGGGTGTTCCTTTACTGTAAAGAGTCCTCATCTCTCTCATGACAAAAACCATCCATCCAGGAGACTGCTAGAGCTGTTTTGACCAATCAATACCAGACCCCAGAAACTACAGATATGATGGCCCAGTTCACACCTGCTTTTGGACCTTTGTTTTCTCTCTCCATCCACAAATCAGATAGTTACAATCCTTGGATTGCAATGAATTATAATGGCCTTTGTTAGTGCACCATTCCTTAGGTTTCTGTTGTAAGACATGAAAAAATAGCAAATTTCTTGCTCAATACAGCAGCACTAACAAAAGTGCTGAAGGGTAATGCCCTAATGGAAACTATTAAAAGTCATTTGAATCAAAGGACGTTTTAACATACCTGTTGGACTTACAATATATTGTTTAGTGACGGAGGATAATAACGGAGGTCCAGATTCAGGTGTGAACTGGGTCGGTTGCAGGAGGAAGGAGAACCGCCCTCTCCGTTAAAAATGTCCTATATTTTACGGCACAGCCTGGCTCGTCATGGTGCATTGAGGACTGATTTTGCAAGCTCTGTGAGCTGTGGATTCTGTGTGCGCTATATAAATATAGGAATTATTACCTCCGGTGAGCAGATCCATATGTTTTTGGCGGCCCGGGATTAAATTGTACAACCGTATCACCATCCACAGCCCCAATATGGTGGTCTGTATGAGACCTTACACCTACTTAGCTCTAAACACTGCTCCCCTATCCTAGAACAGGAGCTTGTGTAGGCCAATCCATGACAACTGCACCATCAACCTATCCTGTGAATGTGGCCAAAATGAAAGGGCCACCGCAGGATTGAGCAGAGGTCTACAAAATGGCATCTGAGAACCTCCAGAATGGCACTATTCAGGTAAGTGGGAGCGCAGAATGGTCTCCATAATCTGTGCGGCTCCAGGTATAGGCTTTCTATCTTCCCCTATGAGGGCCATGGTCAGGCTGGTGGTGAATATTTCCTCAGTGACTAGTAATCTCTCTTTTTTCCAGTATCGGTCTTTACATACTCTAGTCCAATTTACATAGAAAATCAGGTGCCTTGTATATAAAAATAATTACAGATCCTATGCAAAAATCTTACAATATTTAAAAAAAAAAAGGAAGAATAAACAATTTGTCAGGAGACTTCACAGAGCCATATTAAGGAATTATGGAGAAGAGTACAGTAACATGATGGAACGTTGTGGAGTGTCTTGCTGTTTATTGGACCCTGCTGTGTTTTCAATAATGTACGTCTCCTGCGTGTGTGTGTGCGAATTCTCCTATCCTACTACATAGGTGGTAGTGTGTGTACCATTTTGTGCATGTATTAAGGCTGTCTTTGTGTACTAAGGCGTGGCAGTGTGTTTACATAAGCGCTGTTGGCACACTGGCCTCTCCGTCTCTATAATCCTGTTAGCTGGCAGCCTCCTTTCTCTAGGCTTCTTAGTGAGTATTGTAAACTAGATTCTAATGGAAAATTATAGGAAAATTATAGTGAAAGCCATGATGAGAAAATCAGATACCCCACCAATTCAATTCTGCCATCCCAGCCCACACAGTGCGTTCTCCTTTTTTTTTCCCATAAATGCCACTGCCAGGGTCCCTATAATCAAATAAAATGAAAATCATCTCCCATTAAAGTCAATTAGCTGCAATTTCAAAGCCTATCAGAGATTTTAATTACTAAATTATAAATTCTCCAATGCTAATGAAGACCCAAAAAAAACGTGCATCTTTGCATTTCAGTGAAAAATACAGGATGAGACCTTGAATGGTTATGTATCTGCATCTTCTTATCAGATGTGACAGTGCTCCCTGTCCTCATGTAATCAAGCAGCCAGTATGCCGGCATAGTACCCTTCACGAGGACACAGTTTAACCCAACCTACAACCTGTCGCTGCGCCTCTCCTCCTGCCCTTAGGTACATACTAATTGTAACTTCATTGTTGTCTATAAATATGTAAATGAATATTTATATCAATATTATCCAATCAGACCAAACACAAAGCACTTCCATCTGCATTGTCTAGTTGAAGAATTTCTGGGGAGGGGGTGCTAGATAATTAGAAACCACCCCCATTGGTCTCCATCAGATGTTATATACAGATACTTTGTATATTCACATTTAACCATGGCAGAATCTGATGTCATGGTGACATCACGGCCCCTATCAGCACATGGTGCACATCATGGTACACACAAGAGATGATAAGAGCCAAGGATGCCACAGTTTGTTTCCTGTGTGAGAAATAATAATCATTCCTGACAAAGGTCAGAATTCTCAGTGGTAACTGGATGTAACATGTATACCTACACAGATTAGCTGGATTATAGCAGGATTCTGCCAGCCAAATCCCATCTAATATAAAACCGATGAGACAGTTACCAGTTATTCCATAACCTTAGCAGAACAAGGGAATTTTTTTCTCTTTTTCTACAGATTGTAACACTGTATGTAATGTAATTGCTTCATTAAGAAGGGATGTCAGTTTGGGGGATTCCATAAAATCGCCATCCTCTTCCATTGAAAAGGATATGAAGATTGTTCCGAAAATGGGTGCCATTATCTGAATGTGGGGTACCATTTTACATTTAATAACATATGGTTCCAGGATGTGACTATGTCATGTCTTATCATTATACTAAAAAACCTTCAGACAAGTCATCAAATAGAAGTAGATGGATTATATAACCTGATACATCTAAATGACAGTCTTTATTCTAAATGATTGTTGCCATTACTGGTGTGCCCCCCACATTCAGCTTCACACACCTAGCAAGGCTACCACTCTTCTTCATCCGCAACAAATATACAGTATCAGAGTGAAGAGACTTTCTCGTCTTCTGTGTCCTACTCATTGAGTCACAGCAAACATACATTGTACACACTGCTATTTACACTTGTCAATGTGTCTTGGCTACCAGGCGACTGAAAATAAGGGATATGTGGTTACACTCACCTTTCTCTCATGTTATCCGCCATCTTTCCTGATTCACAATGACATCATAAGGTTTCCGTCTGCTGCTCCCTATGTGGCTCCTCTCCTACTCAGAGTTTCAGCTCACACAGTTTGGGCAGTTGCATTTGGCAACAAGCAATAAACACACATTAATTATACTGGTAAAGTTTTTTTTTCTTCAAATAAAAATAAAACTGGTTGGACTTGATTCTCCTGTTTAATTCTTCGTCCTTTCTTACAGAATTAGTAATCAGTTTCAGTTGAAAGCTCCCAAACTTAAACTCTTTTTGCAATAGGACAGTTGCAAATACATAGTACGTGCGGCTTTGTGTCAGGTGTACTATTAGATATTGAGTATTTTTTATAACGTGTAAAAAGGATCCCCACTGTAACATAATAGACATAGTGCAGCAGTGATGGGGGGAATGTTAAGACCTTGTGTAAGGGCTATTCCATGTAATCCATTCTCAGCCATTGGGCACATTTACTTATCGTCCGGTGGAGTTCACAGAAGGTGCATTGTCCAACAATCTGCACTGTTCCGCGATTCACGGATCGTGCCCCAATATCCTGCATGTGTTGCTTCCCGCTAGGTCCCGCCGGAGTCCACCATCTTCTTCCTGTGTCATAAGTGCTTTGGATTGCGACACAATTTGAATGTTAATCGTTATCAATCAGTCGGTTGTCCGACGGCACAACCCCCCCCATTTCTGTCGCTTGAAGTCCACGCATCCGCGCCACAATCCCATCGCATGCGACGCAATCCCCTGCTAAATACTGTCACAGCGTGCAATCCCCAAAATGTCGGAAAATCCGACTAAAGTGCGGCCGCGGCACTTACTAAATTAGCCCCCACTTACTTTCCGGCCTTGTACAACAAAAAAATTTACTACATAGACCCAACTATTCTATTTATGCAATGTCCTGCACATACTCAATTAGAAAGTCATTGGAAAAAAGGAAAAAGTAACTGTTATTTGAATTATTTTCTTGGCATTCTCTTCCTACCATGTGTCCAGGTGATATCTCCTCTTATATATGTTATATATGTGTTTTATGTTATTATGGTAGGCACTGACACACAGTAATGCTCTTTATACATGTACTGGTCATGCCTTACCTGGATAATGCACAAAAATTTCCCAAGGGGTAATAAAGTTTTTTATTCTTTCTATTCATGTGAATTGGGCACTTGATTAAACATAGGTTATTATTATGACATCAGTGGGGGCTCTCAGCACCCATACCAGGTAATTGGCCAAGGACTACATTCTCTTCATTTTTTACACTGGTCCAATTCACAGTTAGCAGTGGTTGTTCAGGGTACTGTAGCTGTGGTAAGATTCCACTGTGGTCTCTTTCCAGTGACTCTCTAATACCAAATTTACTGATTTGGCTTACACAAACTATGGGGAATTTATCATACGCAGCAATTGTATACTGGCGTGTGATGCAAGCCACAATCTCCCCCGCTGCACAAATACAGACCTCCTGATGTATCCATTGGGTGGCTGCGCAGCCAGGTAATGGTTTTTTGCGTAAAAACCAGCAAACATTTAGGTTGAGTGTTCACAGATTTTAGTGAGTGCAGCAGGCACGCTACAGCAACGCCCACATGTGTGAAATTGCAAGAATAATCAAATTTCTTGCAGTGTGCAAGAAATTGTCATTATTTCAATGCTTCTACACCAGAAAACTGTAGAAGCAATGTTAAATCTCCAACTATATGAACCAGCAGATGTCTCAGGACCCTAACGCTGCAAGAAAACGTGCTCACCCACTGATCCACCATGTAGGCCATAAGGACGCATATGGCAACGTTTCACAAACGATATTTACCCCATGTATGGTAAACCCATTTTATTGCCCAGGACGTATAATCCATCCTTATGTAATAAGTGAGCACATTTCCTTACATAATTATGTGACCGATAGTTTGTATATTCTTCTCTGCTCCAGCACAGACAAGGTAAACCGTAAGGTCCTGATGTCTTTGTGATGCGCAGCGAGCTCTCATTTGGCGTATTCATGCAGCTGAGGATCTACAATCTATTGCTTAAATACGCTTGTGTCTACAGTTGTTTACAAAGCAAGAGAGCAAATCTAAGCACTGTCTCTTTGTACTGAACAAACAACATGGAACAAGACAACGTCGCAGGACTGTCACCGTGTATGTGCGAGGCTGTATGTTTGTTTGCTACGGCACAGCAGCCGCTGGCTTTGGATTAGTTGCTGTCTTCCCCCCTCCTTTCCCCTCCGTACTTTTTGTTGTCTAAAACCTATCATATTTTCTGTGTTAGCAGACCATAATTAACCTTCATACCAGTTACAGGGCTATTTAGTTCCTGCCGCAAGTAATCACCAACACTTTCGCTGTCTGCTGTGCCTTTCTCTAGCAGCAAATCTCAGCACATCACTGCAGACTGGTGTACAGTGTCCCACCGACAGATAGGGCAGAGCTGAAAGCGTTGGGCAGCGTATAGTCTGCTGCTGGGGTCAGAAACATTTCATTACCTGTAAATATTAATATACAAACTACCATATAATATATAGACTGCTATAATATCAACATTTATGACCAGAACTACTGCAACGACTATAGAATCTTACCCACCTGCTCATTCTTGTGAAACGTTTTTAGTCATAGTTATATCATCCTCATTTTCTTGTTGGGGTAAGTATTTGTGCATGAGATGTATCAGGAAACTGAAATTATCACAAGTTTTATGAAAACCGTGTATGAGTTGCCTGTGACTCAAAATTTATTTAGTGGAAGGTTATGGTGCCAGATCATCATAAAATATGAGAACTTGGACTTTTTCGAGTAGCAGGAAAATGATGCTATGTGGACACACGTGGAATGGCTGAAGAATTACAAGGTGATCCACAGTAACTCTGCTGATATCGGCTGGATTTTAATGTTGTTTTACCACCGTTTCTGCTGAAACCAAAGGTTACAAATGATAGTATTTACGGGGGAGAGATCAGTTCCATTAAAACTAGGATGTCAAATGTGAAAGCCAGTTGCCCAGGTTAGACTAAACTAAACTGAATTTTCTGAAAAGATTTCACTTACTTATAGGAAGCAGCCTAGACTTCCCTGACCCCACCAAAGAAAGTGGGTCACCATATATTACCGAGCCAAACAGTGCACACGCACCGTCTATGAGTACTCTCTTGTGTATTCAAAGACACACACACACAGCATGAAAGCTGTCTCATTAAAGCAACTTATGTTCCTCCTACTCTAACCGTACTGTGCTAAATATAAGCTCCTTAGCAAGTGCAGGCTACCCAGCCTTCATAGCATGCATGTGGATTAGCCTCTCTGACTGACGCTGTGTGCCATTATGCAATAGCATACCACTTGTAAGTCATGTACACTACTATCATTAGAAAACCCAGGACATAGGCTCGCTGTGCGAGTGAGCATGACTAATACACTACTACTCTCCACTGAAGTCATTTAGAAGAGTTTATTTACAAACAATAGTAAAAATAAAAATAATCATAATATGTTTCCTTTCCCAAATAAAGTCTTTAAAGGGTTGTTTGGAAGTGGCTTTGTGTGTAAGGTTTCAAATAACAAAGAACCTATATTCTCCTCTCTCTTACGTTGGGTGCAGTTTGTGCCTCTTTTTATATACACAGCACAGCGGTGATGTGTACATACACAACAGAGGTTGCAGTGATTGCCGCCACTGTGCGGGACTGCACCGGCGAGTATAGGTTGTTTGTTGTTTCTCTCCCCCGGCACTAAATAAAAATACCAATCCAGACAATCCTTAAGTACAGAGAGTGGAGTTTTAGTATGCCTCTGAGGGTATCTTTGGTTTCAGAACATGTCAAATATGGACCATGTTTTTTCAATTTGCATTATGACCATGACCATTTCCACAAGAAACGATCAAGCCATATTAAGTTTGAAAAAAAACCTTGATGTAATGAGTACCTGAATGATAAGAATTGCTATTTTGCAGGCGATTTGAATAGTATTTTCGACATATGAGGTATTGATTTGTTGGGATTACTTTGAGGTAACACTCTTCCCTGCCCTACAAACTTAGCCCCTTTTTTCCCAGAAAGTTGTGGTCCCTATTGATTCTGCTTAAAGGGTTGGCCAATAATAGCAAACTTTACCCTGTTAAAGTTTGCTGTTTGCGCTGAGAGCCACAGGTCAGGTGAATCCCAGGCAGCAGAACTCAAGACTTCCGTGTGTCCTGTGTAATCACTATTGTATGGTACATCCAACTATTGAGTGTTTGTGGTGGGAGTGGTTAGACATAGGGTGTGTGAATCCGTAATGACTCCATCCGCTGGAAGGCATCCAGGGTCTGGGCTACAATGACACTAACGTTTGCCCACTGGCCATAGTCGCGGCATACGTTCGCCGCGATGAGAGGAGGATGGGTGACCACTCCCCCTCTCCACAGAAACATGGTGCACGCCCACAGTAATAGGGAAAATAGGACATGACATACTTTTCCCCGGGTATGGAGCATACGGTGCTGCATCATTGCCACCCTATGGGGGAACGATATATGTAGCCTAAGCATAAGTGGACACATTAGGGTCTTAAACTTACCTTCTTAAAGTTTGCTACAATAATTTTTAATAATCTATTTTTATTAACCACCATCAAATTACGTAGCGGCTTACAAATCATAGGGGACATATACAAATATATAAGACATTACAGCAGTAATAACAGTCATATGGAACAATAGGAATGAGACCCTGCTCCAAGAGCTTACAGTCTATGAGGATGAGGGGGTGACACTAGGTAAAGGCTTGTAAATGTCCACACAAGGGAATGATTAAAATAAATAAATAAAAAAAATGCTGCTGCATGAACCAGCCATCAGCCTCCATCTTATATACAAAGTCCATAGTCATGGCACTAGAGGATACAGAAAACTTGGGGAGTACCCAGATTGGTTACTAAATGTGTTTAAAGTTGCATACGTTAGCAAATGTGATAGACCTGCATAAATAAATGGGTTTTAGAAACACTTTTGAAGCTTTAGGTTGGGTATTATTAGTCGTGATAGACGGAAGGGACATTTTCAAGAATTGGGTCAGCTCAGAGAAGTCCTGGAGAGGTTTTTAGAATTAAGGAAGAGAATAATCTAAGTCCTGGCTTGTCGAAGATCACTGTTAGACTATAGATGAGAATAAAGACAGACGGTGAACTGGTAAGAAGGTGGCAAAAAAAAAGCATTATGCCGTATTCGGAGCTTTGTGGGTTATTAATATAATGTGGCCTAGCCCCTTTAAGCTGAGGTCAGAATTATTAGCTAATAGTTTGGAAAGGGGTAATCTGTTGCTTTAAAAATAAATAATACATGAGCAATGTATTTCTTAGGGAAACGCTATGTAATCGCGGCCGATGCATGACCCGGTGCACCAGCGACACTGTGACAGCACCTCAAAGACCTTCTCGCATCAGGGCAAGTACAAACATCTACCATATACTGGCATAAACCACTTCACGTTTTCGCCTTCTTTTCTCTGATGGACCTAATAGCCCCATTGTGAACTGATAAAATGTGAACTTGTGTTCTCTTCTCTATACCGGGCTTGTAACCCACAATAAAGGCCACCAGAAGTATTTCTGCATAGCAGGGGGGGGGCTATTAGTGTCTGAATGGAGTTAAAAGGGGATAAGCAGACGGCAATTATCGAGAATTTTCTATATTATTTTAAATCTCCATTATCTAATATCTCTTTTAATTCTGTGTTTTCAACCTCTCACCCCACAGGACCAAAACATACGCTGAAAGAGCAAAGAGACGAAGACGATGTATGTTAAACAGTGTGAATTTCCATACTAATAGTCTCTAATACTACACAAGTAACTTGTCGGCTGAACACAAGGCTCTTGTACAAATATACTTATCACTGAATCTGCCCATTTTCTGCCTACATCAAGTAAACGGAATCCAATTCTGTTACAAAGGAGGAATAACTCAAACATATCCAATTATGGTTTTCTCAATACCATGTATTACCGCTAATTGCCCGCTTTCAGAGGCTATGGGGACTGATCACCAAGGGCTTCTGAGATGATTATTGGATTGTTTCCTCTGGAACGCATTTTGACAGGGATGATAAATGACCAAGAGAAAATGTCAATACAGCGACTTTGCCTCATGCGCATTTGGATGACAACATTCAGGTATTCCTTCATACGTAAATGGCCCTGACTATAGGTAATAAATATAAAGAAAATCGTATGATTGTACAGCGCGATGGAATTATGGAGCTCTTTAATAAAGAAAGATTATTATTAGTATTAACATTGTTCATCCTCTGGGCCATTTCCTAGGAATATGAACTATTAAAAGCACACAGTTTCCCCCAGTCTTCCTATGGCAGGGGAGGGTTGTTAAGGATTTGCACTTAATTTGTAATTTTTGAAAAGTCACATGTATAAATAATCTCTTGAACAAGTTACGCCATACAATATCTGCTTATTAAATGGGGCACGACTGGGTCTAGTCCAAAGGCCTAGAAGTTGGTGCAGCGAAAAAGTGTAAAAATCCACATAGCCAAAATGCGACTTTTCAAGCGACGACAAACAGGCACAAGTGAGTAAATGTTGAAGTATCCCGAAATCCTTAGGAGAGTCCCCACAATATAAGGGTAGTAGAGGCAGTAACTAGGCATCCAGGGCAATGATAGTAAGATCCGGGCAGCCATATCACACTGGCGGCACACATGCCCTAATGTGACCTGCGGTGTGCTCTTCTGTTCTTGTTTCCTATTTCAAGGCCACTGGCCTGGAGCTCCCAGACAAGACTGGTGGGGTGCTTTGAGTCCCAGAATAGTAAGCCGAAAGCTAAACAAGTCAGGAGGGTGAATTGAGGTGGTTTAAATGGGAGGGGAGATAGGGGGGTGTGATATTAAATACCAAAAAAGTTGTTTGAAATTTAATACAAGGAAAAGACAGATGTTTCACAGTTGTGCTTTAAATGTAAAAAGACAATATGAAAACAAACAGATCCAGGACAGGAGCACATGTGCTTCTAATCTCTGGGATGCTCCTCTGTAGGAGTGAGGATGATGGATGTTTTGGCAATGGCCTGCAAGACCTTAAACATGTTTTACCATCCAAGCTATTTACATAAACCTGCTTGCCACCCATAACCCCTGACACTTGCGGACCAATGTAAGCATGGATGTGACACCGCAGGTCCCTATCGAGATCTTGTAGAATAACTACCCATACTTAGGGTATGCTCTGCGCAATGTGACACCACTGCAATCACTTCTTCAGGTATATTAAACTTCTGTTACAATTTGTTTCCACCATTCTTTATTTGATTACACAAGAAAAACAGAATACTGAAATGATTTAACTATTAGTATTGTATGAGTTACCAGGTGCAAAAAAGGAATGACTTACACAAAGTTTTTTTTTACTTACCTAAGTTGTGATAATCAAAACTTATATACTCCTATATATATTAATATATGATAATATATATATATATATAATATATATCATCGTATATTATATATATAGATATTATATATAAAATAATATATCATGTTTTGTTGATCAGCATAATTTTTTGTGAGTTTTACAAAAAACTAATGATAATTATTGTTTATATGGTTATATTCTGCGTTGTGTATGAATTAAACTTATAAATGCATCCAGACTAGGATATTTAGGGGTGTGGCTAACATATTTAAATGATTCCTATCAAGGAAATGAGAAAAACAAGGTGTTCGGGATTTTAATATCAGAAGCCCCCACAGCTTACAAGACAGTTCCCCCAGCAAGCTGGGGATGGGTGGTTCCATTCTCACATATGGGCGAGTGGCAGATATAGCGTGCATCCTGACACTACTTCCATCTCATCCGCAAGTTGCTGGAGGATAGCCGAGTGTTGTGCTCAGCAATTTCCAACCTGCTATGAACTGATGGAGCGGCATGATGCGTTGCCAACTGCTGCTCCACTCGTGTGTGAGCTGGAGGCTCCATCTCCAGATTTGCTGTATTACTGTTTCTCATGATCAGTGGTGGGTACCAACTACTCTTCCTGATCACCTATTTTCCCCTCCGATCCTGTGAATAAGGAAAGCTGAAATATTAGTACATTGCCTTTAAATCAAGCAGTTGCACCTCCACCCATCACAAGTAGGTTCTTCAACACTTGTGCATACATAGGATTGAAGATTTTCAGACCATCTTTTTTCCAGAGTTTGTGTGCAGTCGTGTCTCTTGTTCATCAATGATTCAAGGTCAAAAGATTCTTTGAATTGATAGCGCTGTCTATTGTTCAGAGGCGCATATCATCATCCTCACTTGAGTATTTTTCCGCCATTTTTATTCATTATGCGGATACCGGTGAGCTAAGCAGCATCATGTGAGATTACAGACTTGTTTTAAACGACGGTTTTTTTTTTTTGTAAAATTTTTGAGGTATCAGACCCGGTAACGCAAACTTACCCCTGAACCATTCGGCAGCTCCGATGGCGATCTCCGACGCATGATCGCGGGTCAGAGTGCAAGCAAGTTCTGCGCATCAAACAATGCGCAGAACACGGTGAAAAACCAACTGTGAAAGGGGGCCTTACCCAGCTTACAGTAAACAGGGTCTGGCACTTAAGATATATAAATAATGCAGATACAAAAGATTATGGGTCTTACCTTATCGAGATGACGTAAACCTTTCACTTCTCCAGACCGTCACTTTGCATCACTAATTAAATAGATAAAGAAAAAAAAAAAACACAAAGCTTTAGCTGTATGTGGTTGCAATGGTTAAAACAGAATGTTGTGGCATGTTGTCGAGTCTATACACTGGATGTGGTAGCAGGTGAATGATCTATTGTCTATTGGCAGTGTAGACAGATGCAAATGTAACAGTGTCAAGTGATTAATTACAGAGAGGGGCCCAGTGCGGGTGATACCAGAGTATAGAGGGAGCAGGACATCATGTTACGAGTGGCCTCTCTAAGTGTTGGGACGTATAACATGAGACTCGGCCTGTATGCCAATGCATGGGATGAGCCAGTGTGCTGACTTATTGATCAAGACAATGAAGCCGTATTCAGGTTATTTATCTGTTCACTCCTAACAAACTTAGAGCATTGGTCAGGTACACAGCACCTTACTGCCCCATCCTAAAAAGCGTGAACATTTTTGTTTATTTTTTTATTTCTTCATTGTACACATAGCAACCATTGTACTGTATTTTGTCACATAGAGGAAAGTCTGTGACCATTGAATTGGTGTGTCACAAACATAGCTTTTTCCTATTCATGTCCCCTGACTCTTACACTCCAGGAAGAGGCACTGAATATTTACAAGCCTATGTTCCATAGATCTGATAGAGGGAAAAATACTTTTGCTCGTAACGGGGGTGAGAGTAGTTTCCCAATTTATTGATAAAAGTTAATGCATGAAGTTTTTTGTCAATAAATCGACTTATCAAACCCTCTCCCTTTCGGAAGAGAATCCCTTGACTCTGTGATCCACATTATCAATCACGTTTTAGCTGAGCAGATTAAGCAAGAGAATCTGCCTTAGTGTTCAAAGTCACACTGTCCCCTGCTGCCACGCAGGAACGAAGGAAGGGACTTAAAATTCCTTTCTGCTGCCCTCCTCCTTTCTTCTCACTTACTTAGAATGTTGGATATCAGTCACCAGTCAAAACTGCCCCTCATGAGCTGAGGGAAAGGATTACACACCTTTCCCTCTTTACGTCATAGACGCAAGCAAGAAGCACAATCCACTAGTTAAAACCACAGTAGTTAATGACATTACTTTATGTGGAGCTTTGCATTGAAATATACGGTAACCCTGAAATTAGAATGTAGATATGTAGATTTTCTAAGAGTCTAAACCAAAGTACCCCACGTAAACAAAAGCAGATATGCCATCTATTAACATTGATTGACATATTAAAGAAAATCCAAACCAAACATGACCAACCCAGGGAACAAACAAATTCTAGGCTCAGTGACAGTGGTGATCTCTTCTATTTGTTATTCATGGCCATCTCTCCTTGCTAAATGAACATTAAAATTATCTAATGAACAGAAGGGCTCTGGGGGGACATTACTAAGCCGTGCTCGGTACTTCACAGGCTGTTACAACTGTCTCCCATCCCTTCTTCTCCCTCCCTACACTTCCCCCTACTCTCTGACTCATGTATCTCACTGAGCAGAGTAGTCATAGTGAAACAACAGCCACCAGCCCAGTGTATGAAAACTTCTAATGCAGGCTACGAGGATGGAAGAGACAGAGGTACTCACCATAGTCAGAACTCTTTACTCTATTCCTTATTGCTCGCTCTTGTTAATGGTCCCGTACCACGGAAACCAAACTATACAGAGTCACTAGAAATGAATGATTAAACATTTGCCCTTGCAAACAATTTACTTCAATAGAAATTGTGCGAGGAAGAGTCTGACATTGCGGAGGCTCAGAGCACCCATGAGTGCAGCCCTCTGCACTGTGGACAATAAACCTGCATCTTCCATATTGGTGGAGAGGATCAGCGAATCCTGCGGCCCTTGTCACCCTCTCTTCACAGACAGCCGCCTCTAATACCTCCTGCCCCCATTAGTCACTGCAGGTTTTTTTTTAGTACTATTGTGTATTGCATTAACCCTGCCAAAGAGATATTTAATGTCAAAAATAAAAGACAAAATATTACATTTTCAAAAATCACTATTTTATTTGATTCTGTGGGAGAACTTTATGTGTACAAAGTCTGCGCAAAGGCATAAGTGATGTTTTGTTTTGACCGAGTACCGTCCATTGTTGGGTTTGGCACACGGTGACCTCCAGCTTGGTATTAAACTGCAGGCAGATCGTACGAGCCCTCCTTTATGCCTGACAAGCACCCTAGTCACTTAGCTCAGCTAACAGGTGTCCCCCAGCTCTCCAACACTGATCAAGTGTCACACTTTTTTTTTCATCTCAGCCACAGAACAAGTCAGCCTTTCCCCTCCCGAAGCCCCACGACAGCGTTCCCGCAATCATTTGCCATAAGAGGCTCCTGCTCCCGCCCCGAAATATGGCTCAAGTCGCATGTTTCTGAATGGTAGATATGACCATATACAGGCTACAGTATCAATGAGTAACCCGGTAAGTGGGCGCAAACCCTTAAAAGCTGCAATGGTCACTATTTTGTTGTCACTTTTATATAAATGACTTATAACGCCTATAAAGAAACATTTTAAAAAAAAATGCTTATGATTTTTTGCCCTACCCCCCGCTTTATTCATATCTATTGACCATTCAGTAATAAAAAAAAAAAAAAAAAACAAGGAAATATCTTTTTATGTTCATTTTGCTTCCTTCCATTACAACTATTTATTAATATTTAATATTTGAAAACCACAGGTTATGGCAATTCTTTTAATGTAATACACCGGTGCCATATTCTGGAGTCGGACTGAAAAAAAAAAACGCTCATCTAGGTTAGAATAGTGCAACTGTATTACATATTACATAACTATTTTGTATCTGACAAAATATAGATGTTATCGGGACTAACAATAGGAAGAGAGATGCTTATACAGTATTTCACGTGGATTTGTCCCAGATTATGAATGTGGATCCCTCACATATTTAGAGCCAAGTTCAACTTTTAATTCACTTGAGAAATCTGTATCAGATCCGAATCAGAGAACTGTCTTTGCTTGGTAAATCACAAGGCAGATTTTTTAGAAGGGACATGTCTAAACTTGCCAGCATATTCTTAGATGAGTAAATGTAACTATTACCTAGAGGAGTTTTTCCTACAAACTCAGATTCCCTATATGATATTCATATTTTTAACATTTGCTTTTCTCCTTTCCTCTTCACTTCTCACAATCTTTCCTATGTAAACTTTTGTTGGAATTGGGACAAAGTCATAGGGGGCCAGGCCACATCCCTCCTATAGAGGGTAAGGTAATTCAAGCCAAGACCTTGCATTACTTCCTTGTCAAGTTTTCATTTTTCTACTTCCTAAAGCTTTCAATTGAAGAGCTTCTGCGTGAGTGAAAAACAGATTATGATAAACATGAAAATGTTTTATGAGAACTGGACTCCTCTGCACTGAATAATATGAGGGGGGGGGGGATGGTAATTCACAATGTACAAGTCAGCAGCTGTCAGAGTAGCTCAATGCACAGAAAGTCCTTTCCTATAGATTTGTATTGTCTCTCTGGGTGCGGTGCTCACAAAACTGTTAGGAAAAAGTAACACAACTTGTACCTAAGGTAACTTCAAGTCTCCTTCCAACGGTCTGAACCTCCCCTCCCTCCAGCTCCCACCTGTATACAGCCAGAGCCTGTATGCTGCTAATTCCTGCCTCAGGCCCGACAACCTGTAAACGGAGGTGGAACTTGGCTGACTTTGTTTTTGGATGTGTAATAATCATATCTGCTTTTCCATCACAAGTCACCTCATCTTCTGAGGAAACATTCTGCATGTATCCTGCAGAACATTAGACGTAGTAACCCCCACTCCTCGTAAAGGTGTCTTGTGGTCACTCAACTGGGACAGTGTCTACTTTGTAAGCTGGAACTATTGGATACATTGAGAATTCCTAAACTATCAAAGTATTTTATGCATTTTAAGATGCACAATGATATTCAGTCTCTATTGAGGGCTCAGACTAGCGTATCCATTGCAACGTCCATAAAAAAAAGTGCCTGCATTCCTCTCTTTGCAGTCGGTGTTGTATCGCGGTCCGTTCACATCCGCAAATAAAAAGCGAAACTAGATTGCAAAAAATTATCAAAAAACTGACAACGACCGAACCGGATGTATTTTAGCACTGACCTATTTTTTTGGGAAATCTTTGGTCCACAGATGAGCAAAAAAGTATGCACTACTAGGTTTATTTTGCATGGTTGATCAGTGACTAAAAAAATGACATGGAAGAAGTCCATAGAATACATGATGGGTCACTGTAAATCAGTCAGAAGCGAGCCCTGGTTCTGCTGATATGTGTGCTGGGTTCTGGGCACAAGCGGCAAAGTCTTTCTCTATTATATCTGAGTAGATATTTCGTGTTCGGTTGCTAAAATGTTCAATACAGGCGGTAACATATACAGTCGCTTGTCTTCATGTACAAAAATAACACCTAAGAAAAATTATAAGAAACTGAAAACATATCACTGTAAATGATGCCCAGGTTTTAGGATGGATCTCAATATTGTAATTCCTGCAGCCTGTATTCTAATGTGTATCCGCACACATTAGTGCACTCGCATGTTGTAACACGTATGATGTCACGCACAACAGTACTGTTGACAACCATAACTAAATTTCTTCTCCAAGCTCCTACCCAACCTCGTGGGAATCAGACAAAAGAGGCAATGCAAAGCATTCACTTTTCCCCCCCCTTTCTCATGACACGTTCACAAAATTTTATTTTCCAACTCTTCTAATCTTTGGTACACAACCATTGAATTTGCATAACCCACCCTCTCGTAAAGCAAAGGAAAAAAAAAAATATCTCGGCACTTCTTAATTAATAAATAAAAAATTAAATTTGCTGTCATCTTGGGGCTGTGTGAGTTAGGGACGACAGTGGCATCTTTTACTGCTGACAGCGATGCACTGAACGTTTTTTGTGAACTGCAGAAAATGAATGATAGGAACATGTGTGGACGGAGGCCCAGAACGCCACAACCTTCATCCTTGTCACACGCTGCCGGGAGGAGGGGTTCTCACACTTCTCCATGCAATAACATCATTCATCTCACAAGTGCAGAATTCTATAGTAAATTTACGTATTTGCCTTATACATAGAATTATGCTGATGATGATGGACCTGATCATACCAGATATATTATCGGTATGAGAGAAGTTTATCACAGTGGGGTCCAGCTCCTATGAAGCATCTACAATGAGAGTTGTTAGTCCAACACCTGGAGGGACACATGTTGCCCGAAGACACCGCTGCTGGTTCAGGGTCTTTGTCTTTGACAGTGAACCTTGTCCATCACTTAAGCTCCATCAATAAATAGATGATACATGAAAGTTCATAGCAGAGCGTTCCATGTCATTCACACTTTGTGGTATCAGAAGTAGATGAGAAAGTCAGAGGCTCGGTATTGGGGCGATGATCTCAGACACCAGTGCCTTTTTGTTTTTTTGAGGCTGAAACCGTGATCTCCAGGGTGTGATCAAGTCACCACGGAAACCCTGAGACACATGTGCTGCTGCAACGTCTCCACAGACAAGCCTGAAGGTCCAACACCTGAGACTGACTACAAGCCCCCGACGCCCCCTCTACCTGAGCTCCACACAGGACAGCACACAGGGTACCTCCCAGAGACACCTACCTTGTCCCAAATTCTCACATCCCTTGGCTTACACAGACAGAAGTATCATATAGAGCAGAGATAATGTGTACAGCCACAATATACACGCCTGGACTGACTACAAGCCCCTATGCCCCTCCACCTGAGCTCCACACGGACAGGCACACAGGGTACCTCCCAGAGACACCTACCTTGTCCCAAATTCTCACAATCCCCTTGGCTTCCAGACAGAAGTATCATATAAGAGCAGAGATAATGTATACAGCACAATATAAACAGCCTGAGACTGACTACAAGCCCTATGCCCCTCCACCTGAGCTCCACACAGGACAGGCACAAAGGGTACCTCCCAGAGACACCTACCTTGTCCCAATTCTCACAATCCCTCGGCTTACACAACAGAAGTATCATATAGAGCAGAGATAATGTATACAGCACAATATAACAGCCAGGATCCCCCTGCAGGACCTCCAGCATCCTATCCCCAGGTAACCCAACACAAAAACTTTTCTACAGGAAGAGGATGGAAACTTACAGTAACAATCTAAAGAGAAACGAGAGCCGTAGTCATAGTGAAACAACAGCCACCAGCCCAGTGTATGAAAACTTCTAGTGCAGGCTACGAGGATGGAAGAGACAGAGGTACTCACCATAGTCAGAGAGTCCAAAGCTGAATTCACTTAAATAATCAACTTTCATAATACTTAATTAGGATGTAATTGAGGCTGCTGTGCTTCCCGGATCACAAGTAGTTTGCCTGATGTCACAGTGTGTGTGTGGGAGCCGTGTCAGTGCACGGGCAGGGATTGGCACAGCACTGCTGGCACCGCCTCCTGCCGGCCTCACCAAGTGCATAGAGGGCAGGTGACAGAGCGCCGAGTCCCTGCCTCTTCCCCGTGTGTGAACAGGCGCCTCTCCGCTGGATGACAAGTGAATGGAGTTACTGTACACAGGCGGCCGGAGGCTCGGGCTGCCCTATCAGGGTGTCACAGCTCTGGCAGGGGCTGTCCTTCCTGCTACACACAGCGCCGACACATCCCCAAACACACGGGAGCCCGGCACTCACCCGCCACATGGCGGAGACCGGCAGTGTGTACAGCGCCGTACAGGAGGAAGCGTCTCACATGTGCGGCTCTTCACAGACACTAATCTACAAGAAGCCGCATCAACTGCAGGTGCAGACACTGCCCCGCAAACTGAGCAGCTCCCAGATACCAGACTCTCCCGTTATTACTGTCCTGTATCCCTGACACCATCATAATCTACCCCCCCCCCATAATACTGTCCTGTATACCTGACACCATCATAATCTTCCTCCCCATCCATAGTGTCCTGTATACCTGACACCATCATAATCTTCCTCCCCATCCCTAGTGTCCTGTATACCTGACACCATCATAATCTATCCCCCTATACATACTGTCCTGTATACCTGACACCATCATAATCTTCCCTCAATAACCCCATCAACATAATGCCTGTAAATGCTAAAGCAACCCTATCCATACTGTTCTTAACCTGACATCATGAAATAAAAGATCTACCCCCCTATCCAAATACAATAGTCATGGTATCCTTGACATCATCATTATATAAACCCCCGGGCTACGGGTACCTGAACAGGAACTGGAAATCTATGTTGATGACCTGAAGCATTTGAGGTGTGGGCACATAACAAATAAGCGTAGCGGCACAACCGTCGAGTTCCAGAGTACTGTCGCTGTACATAAGAAGAAAAAAGAAAGAAGAACCCACATTTTAGGATAAGGCGTAGCGCCCCTATCCATACTGCCTATATACAGCGAGCATGACAAGTGAACAGTGTAGGGATCAGATTACCAGAGCCCGAAGGAATACCATATGTCGGACCCTGGTGCGGGAGGTATGTTACATCATGATAATCAGGCGACCCCACGACTGAAAAGTCCTGACTGAAAGGATCACACCATCATCTGGCCTGTACCGACATGATAAGAAATGACCCCCTCGAGGCGCCGACTCTGCCGATAAGAACTGGACCAGCTTGATAATCTACACCCCCTATCCATAGATGTGGCCTGGATACTTACATCTGATAACTACCCCCCTAATCCATAGGTCCTGTATCCCTGAACTCATCAAATTACCCCCTCAGTCCATACGGGCCTATATCCTGACATCATGATAATCTATAGAAACACCCCCTATCCATCTGGTCCTGTATCCCTGACATCATGATAATCTTACCCCTACCAGCCGTCTCGGCCTATATACTATCATGATAATCTACACACCCCCTCCATACGGTGCTGTTATACTGACATCATCATAATTACTGTCCTGTCTCCTGATGTCTTGTACAATCCCCCATCCATACTGTCCCGTTTGTTATCATGATAACTCCCACCCTCAATCCATACTGTCCTTTCCCTGCGATATTTCACTCTTATTACATTACCTTCTTTATTCCGTTTTGACACGGGAGTATATACACTAAGACCACAACATCCTGTATTATGACATGACAGGCTGATCACTAGTCATCATCACAGCCATTCATGTCTCCTGTGCAGATGAAGCTCATCTAATGGTCTAGTTCATGCACCAAAAAGGAAATTCCGGATCCAGCAGGTGCAGATTAAAATCACCTTTATTCGATTTTTCAGGGCATCCCATCAGATAAAATACAGGTGGCAGGGTATAATCGTCAACGCTTTCTAGCACATACAAGTGCTCTTAATCATGACAGTCATGATTAGAGTCACTTGTATGTGCTAGAACGCGTTGACGATTATCCATGCCACCTGTATTTTACTGATGGATGCCCTGAAATCGAATAAAGGCGATTTTAATCTGCACCTAGCTGGATCCGGAATTTTCTTTTTTGTGGACTACATTGCCCAGCAGTGGGGTGGATCCGTGCTAGCGGACTAAGTTTGCCCAGGATCCAGGTGAGCTGGAGGACTTTTTGTATATCTAGTTCATGCACCCCCTGCACACACCACCTATCTCCTGAATAGTATAGGTGTATAGAGTTCTCACCTTGTGGGGCGGGTGTGCAGCCAGTGTCATGTACATGTTGTGATTTCCCTCTTGTTTTGTTATAGGTGAGTGATTTATGTAAAGTTTACAGACCAAAAGTATACTAGTCTAATTTGTGCACTCTTAGCCCCCCTTTACACAAACCTGCTTTATCTGCAGAATGGAACCACGTGCTGATCAGATCCCATGGACCACATATGCAGTGGACGTGATCCTTGCATCATAGTGATATATGTATGATGCAAGGAGTCTATCGGCAGTGATAAGTTATGGGATCTGACAACACACAGGTGCGTTTTTTCATGAGCCAAGCACATTCTTGTGCAGGGTCCTAATTTGTGACATAAAATGGCACCACCCCTCACTCACAGGAGGCTCTCTGAGTATTAACGCTACTAGATCATGCTGAGGTGTGATCCTGGCTACTGACTGTTCTGTACTCCTGACCTCGGGTCACCCTTCACTTTCTACCTGTATCTTGACCATGACCTGCTGATTTCCCGTCATGACCCTGGCATACCTTTGACTTTCAATCGGTGCTGCTCATACTGATCTATGACCTGACTCTCTACCTTGTGAACTCCTGCCCCTGGCTTAATGTGACCCTGTTTTGCTCAACTGTTCCTTACCCCAAAGCTTACATCACATTAACTGGCCAACTTCAACTTTTTAAAGTTGTGCACCCTAAAGTGCGTGGTGTGTGCTATAAAATCAAAATAATTGTAAGTGTCCTCTGGGTGTTCCTTTACTGTAAAGAGTCCTCATCTCTCTCATGACAACAAACCATCCATCTAGGAGACTGCTAGAGCTGTTTTGACCCAATCAATACACAGACCCCAGGAAACTACAGATATGGCCCAGTTCACACCTGCTTTTGGACCTTTGTTATTCTCTCCCATCACTAAAATCAGATACGTTACACTATCCTTGGATTGCAATGAATTTATAATGGCCTTTGTTAGTGCACCATTTCCATTAGGTTTCTGTTGATTGAGACATGAAAAAATAGCAATTTTCTGCTCAATAACAGCAGCACTAACAAAAGTTGCTGGAAATGGGCCCTAATGGAAACTATTAAAAGTCATTTGAAATCAAAGGACGTTTTAAATACCTGTTGACTTACATATATCGTTTAGTGACGGAGGATAAT
Source organism: Engystomops pustulosus (assembly GCA_019512145.1). Classification (NCBI taxonomy): domain Eukaryota; kingdom Metazoa; phylum Chordata; class Amphibia; order Anura; family Leptodactylidae; genus Engystomops; species Engystomops pustulosus. Next base: position 114,458,999 of record CM033646.1, read on the forward strand.
AACGGAGGTCCAGATTCATGTGAACTGGGTCTGGTTGCAGGAGGAAGGAGACCTGCCCTCTCCGTTAAAAATGTTCTATATTTTACGGCACAGCCTGGCTCGGTCATGGTGCATTGAGGACTGATTGTTGCAAGCTCTGTGTGGATTCTGTGTGGCGCTATATAATATAGGAATTATTACCTCATCTGTGAGCAGATGCCATAGACTTTTGGCGGCCCGGGATTAAATTGTACAACCGTATCACCAGCCCCAATGGTGGTCTTACACACCTACTTAGCTCTAAACACTGTTCCCCTATCCCTAGAAACAGGAGCTTGTGTAGGCCAATCCATGACAACTGCGCCATCAACCTATCCTGTAGTTGTTCATGACAACCTCTTACTCATAATGAAAGGGCCACCCAGGATTGAGCAGAGGTCTACAAAATGGCATCTGAGAACCTCCAGAATGGCACTATTCAGGTAGTGGGAGCGCAGAATTGTCTCCATAATCTGTGCTGGCTCCAGGTATAAGGCTTTCTATCTTCCCCTATGAGGGCCATGGTCAGGCTGGGTGGTAGTATTTCCTCAGTGACTAGTAATCTCTCTTTTTTCCAGTATCTGTCTTTACATTACTCTAGTCCAATTTACATAGAAAATCAGTGCCTTGTATATAAAAAAATATATATACAGATCCTATGCAAAAATCTTACAATATTTAAAAAAAAGGAAGAATAAACAAATTTGTCAGGAGACTTCAACAGGAGCCAATTAAGGAATTATGGAAGAAGAGTCCTAGTACAGTAACATGATGGAACTTCGTGGAGTGTCTTGCTGTTTATTGGACGCCTGCTGTGTTTCAATAATGTACGTCTCCTGCGTGTGGTGTGTTGCGAATTCTCCTATCCTACTACATAGGTGTAGTGTGTGTACCAGTTTGTGCATGTATGTAAGGCTGTCTTTGTGTACTAGAAGGCGTGCAGTGTGTTTCATAAGCGCTGTTGGCACACTGGCCTCCCGTCTCTATAATCCTGTTAGCTGGCAGCCTCCTTTCTCTAGCTTCTTAGTGAGTATTTGTAAACTAGATATCTAATGGAAAATTATAGGAAAATTATAGTGAAAGCCATGAGAGAAAATCAGATTACCCCCAATTCATTCTGCCATCCCAGCCCACACAGTGCGTCTCTCCATTTTTTTTTCCCATAAATGCAAGCCAGGGGTCCCTATAATCAATAAATTGAAAATCATCTCCCAAATTCAATTAGCTGCATTTCTAAAGCCTATCAGAGATTTTAATTACTAAATTATAAAATTCTCCAATGCTAAATTGAAGACCCGAAAAAAAACGTGCATCTTTGCATTTCAGTGAAAAATACAGGATGAGACCTTGAATGGTTAGTTTATGCTCATCTTCTTATCTGAATGTGACAGTGTCTCCCTGTCCTCATGTTTACAGGCACCAGTATGCCGGCATCGTACCCTTCACGGAACACAGTGTAACCCAACCATACCTGTCGCTGCGCCTCTCCTCCTGCCCTTAGGTACAATACTAATGTAACTTCATTGTTGTCTATAAATATGTAAATGAATAGTTATATCAATATTATTCAATCAGGACACAAACACAAAGCACTTCCATCTGCATTGTCATAGTTGAAGAATTTCTGGGGAGGGGTGCTATGATATTAGAAACCACCCCCATTGGTCTCCATCAGCTGTTTATCAGATACTTTGTATATTCACATTTAGACCATGGCAGAATCTGATGTCATTGTGACATCACGGCCCCTATCAGCACATGGTGCACATCATGGTAGCACACAAGGAGATGATAAAGCCAAGGATGCACACATTTTTTCCTGTGTGAGAAAAATAATCATTTCTGACAAAAGTCAGAATTCTCAGTGGTAACTGGATGTAAACTTGTAATCCTACACAAGATTAGCTGGATTATAGCAGGATTCTGCCAGCCAATCCCATCTAATATAAAACCGATGAGACAGTTACCAGTTATTCCATAACCTATGACGAGAACAAGGGATTTTTTTCTCTTTTCTAACAAGAGATTGTAACACTGTAGTAATGTATTGCTTTCATTAAGAAGGGATGTCATTTTGGGGATTCCATAAAAATCGCCATCCTCTTCCATTCCAGGAAGTAAAGGGATATGAAGATTGTGTCCAGAAAATGGGTGCCATTATCTGAATGTTGGGTACCATTTTACATTATATAAACATATGTTTCCAAGGATGTGACTATAGTCATGTCTTATCAATTATACTAAAAAACCTCAGACAAGTCATCAATAGAAGTAGATGGATTATATAACCTGATACAATCTACAATGACAGTCTTGTATTCTAATATTGTTGCCATTACTGGGGTGTGCCCCACCACATTCAGCTTCAACACTAGCAGGCTACCACTCTTCTTCATCGCCATACAATATACTAGTATCAGATGAAGAGATCTTCTACATCTTCTGTGTCCTACTCATTGAGCTCACAGCAAACATCAATGTACAACTGCTATTTACACTTGTCAATGTGTCTTGGCTACCAAGCTGACTGTAAATAAGGGATATGTGTTACACTCACCTTTCCTTCATGTTATCCGCCATCTTTCTTGATGTCACAATGACATCATAGGTTTCTCGTCTGCTGCTCCCTATGTGGCTCCTGCTCCTACTCAGAGTTTCAGCTCACACAGTTTGGGCAGTTGCATTTGGCAACAAGCAAATAAACACACATTAATTATACTGGTAAAGGTTTTTTTTTTCTTCAATAAAAATAAAACTGGTTGGACTTGATTCTCCTGTTAATTCTTCCGTCTTTCTTACAGAATTAGTAATCAGTTTCAGTTGAAAGCTCCCAAACTTAAACTTCTCTTTTGCAATAGGACAGTTGCAAATACATGGAGTACAGTGCGGCTTTGTGTCAGGTGTACTATTAGATATTGATTTTATGAACGTGTGAAAAGATCCCCACTGTAACATAATAGACATAGTGACAGCAGTGAGGGGGGGATGTAGAGACACTTGTGTAAGGGCTATTCCATGTAATCCAATCATCTCAGCCATTGGGCACATTTACTTATCCGTCCGGTGGAGTTCACAGAAGGTGCATTGTCCACAATCATGCACTGTTCCGCGATTCACAGGAGTCGTGCACCCAATATCCTGCATGTGTTGCTTCCCCAGCTAGGTCCGCCGGAGTTCACATCTTCTTCCTGGTGGCATAAGTGCTTTGGATTGCGACACAATTTGAATGTAATATCAAATCAGTCGGATTGTCCGACGGAAACACCCCCCCCCATTTCTGTCGCATGAAGTCAGCGCATCCCGCCACAATCCCATTGCATGCGACGCAATCCCCTGCTAATACTTGTCACAAGCCGTGCAATCCCAAAAATGTCGGAAAATCCGACTAAAGTGCGGTCGCGGCACTTACTAAATTAGCCCCCACTTACTTTCCTGCCTTGTACAACAGAAAAGAGTTACTACCTGAAGACCCAACTATTTCTATTTATTGCAATGTCCTGCACATACATCAATTAGAAATTCATTGGAAAAAGGAAAAAGTAACTGTTATTTGAATGTATTTCTTGGCATTCTTCTCCTACCATGTGTCCAGTTGATATCTCCTCTTATATAATGTGTTTATATATGTGTTTATGTTATAGGGTAGCCTACTGACACACAGTAATGCTCTTACATAGTACTGGTCATGCTTACCTGGAGTAACGATGCACAAAAAAATTTCCCAATGGGGTTAATAAAGTTTTATTCTATTCTATTCGATGGTCTGAATATGGGCACTTGATTATAACATTAGGTTATTATTATGACATCAGGGGGCTCTCAGCACCCATACCAGGTAATTGGCCAGGACTACATTCTCTTCATTGTTTCACTGGTCCAACTCACATTTAGCAGTGGTTTTCAGGGTACTGTAGCTGTGTAAGATTCCACTGTGGCTCTTTCCAGTGACTCTCTAAATACCAAATTTACATGATTTGGCTTACACAGAAACTATGGGGGAATTTATCATACGCAGGCAATTGTATACTGGCTGTGTGCAAGCCACAATCTCCCCCGCTGCAGCAAATACAGACCTCCTGATGTATCCATTGGGTGGCCTGCGCAGCCAGGTAATGTAGTTTTGCGTAAAAACCACAAACGTAAGTGGTGAGTGTTCACGATTTTAGTGAGTGTGCAGGCACGCTAACAGGAACGCCCATGCACAGCACGCCCACATGGTGTGAAATTGCAAGAATACACAATTTCTTGCAGTGTGCAGAAATTGTCATTATTTCAATGCTTCTACACCAGAAAACTAGTGTAGAAGCAATGTTAAATCTCCAACTATAGACCATGCAGATGTCTCTCAGGACCCTAACGTGCAGAAACAGTGCTCACCCACTGATCCACCATGTAGGCCATAAGGACAGCATATGGCTGATTTCCAAAACGATATTACCCCATGTATGGTAAACCCATTTTATTGACCAGGAGTATAATCCATCCTTATGTAATAGTGAGCACATTTCCTTACATAATGTATGTGACCGATAGTTTGTATATTCTTCCTGCTCCAGCACAGACAGGTAGAACCGTAAGGTCCTGATGTCTTTGTGATGCGCAGCGAGCTCTCATTTGGCGTATTCATGCAGCTGAGGATCTACAATCTTATTGCTTAAATACGCCTTGTGTCTACAGTTGTTTCAAAGCAAGAGAGCAAATCTAAGCACTGTCTCTTTGTACTGAACAAACAACATGGAACAGAGACAACGTCGCAGGACTGTCACCGTGTATTGTGCGAGGCTGTATGTTGTTTGCTACGGCACAGCAGCCGCTGGCTTTGGATTAGTTCTGTCTTCCCCCTCCTTTCCCCTCCGTACTTTTTTTGTTGTCTGACAACCTATCATATTTCTGGTGTTTAGCAGACCATGAATTAACCTTCATACCAGTTACAGGGCTATTTAGTTCCTGCCGCAAGTAATCACCAAACTTTCGCTGTCTGCTGTCCTTTCTCTAGCAGCACAATCTCAGCACATCACTGCAGACTGGTGTACAGTGTCCCCACCGTACGATGAGGCAGAGCTGAAAGCGTTGGCAGCGCATAGTCTGCTGCTGGGGGGGTCAGAAACATTTCATTACCTGTAAATAGTATATATTACAAACACCATATAAATAATACTGCTATAATATCAACATTTATGACCAGACTACTGGCAACGGATGAGAATCTTACCCACCTGCTCATTCTTTGAAACATCTTTTTAGGCTCATAGTTCATATTCATCCTCATGTTCTTGTTGGGGTAGTATTGCAACTTTCATAGTCAAGTGCATGAATGTATCTGGTAACTGAATATTCATAACAGTTTTGAAAACCTGTGTATGAGTTGCCTGTGACTCAAATTTATTTAAGTGGAAGGTGTGGTGCCAGATCATCATAAAATATGAGAACTTGGACCTTTTCAGTAGCAGAAAATGATGCTATGTGGACACCCTGTGGAATGGCTGAAGAAATTACAAGGTGATCCACAGTAACTCTGCTGATATCGGCTGGATTTAAAATGTTGTTTAACCACGCGTTTCTGCTGAACCAAGGTTCAAATGATAGTATTAACAGGGGGAGAGATCAGTTCCATTAAAACTATGATGTCAATAGTGAAAAGTCCAGTTGCCCAGGGTTAGACTAAACTAAACTGAATTTTCTGAAAGATTTCACTTACTTATAGCTGAAGCAGTATACTTCCCTACCCACTCACACAGAAAAAGTGTCACCATATATTACCGAGGCCAAACAGTGCACACAGCGTCTATGAGTACTCTCTTGTGTATAAAGCAAGACACACACACAGCATAAGCTTGTCTCATTAACAACTTATTGTTCCTCCTACTCTACCGTAATGTGCTAAATTAAAGCTCCTTAGCAAGTGCAGGCTACCCAGCCCTTCATAGCATGCAATGTGGATTAGCCCTCTCTGATCTGACGCTGTGGTGCCTATTAGCAATAGCATACCACCTGTAAGTCATGTACACTACTATCATTAGAATAACCCAGGACAGTAGGCTCTGCTGTGCGAGTGAGCATATATCTACTCACTACTCCACTGGAGTCATTTAGAAGAGTTTATTTTACAAACAAAATGTAAAATAAAATAATCATAATATGTTTTCCTTTCCCAATAAAGTTCTTAAAGGGGTTGTTTGGATGGGCTTTGGTGTGTATAGGTTCAAATAACAAAGAACTATATCTCTCCTCTCTCACAGTTTGGTGCAGTTTGTGCCTCTTTTTTATATACACAGGCACACGGTGATGTGTACGTATACCAAACAGAGGTTGGCAGTGATTGGCGCCACTGTGCTGGACTGCACCGGCGGAGTAAGTGTTCGTTGTTGTTTTTCTCCCCGGACACTAAATAAAAAATACCAATCCCGACAATTCCTTAAGTACAGAAGTGAGTTTTAGTATGCCATCTGGAGGTATCTTTGGTTTCAGACATGTCATAATCAGGCCATGTTTTGTCATTTGCATTATGACCAGTGACCAATTTCCACAAAGAAACGATCAGCCATATAGTTCAGAGTCCTGAATGTAATGTTTTTACAGAAATACTGCTGCTTGAAAATACTAAACCAATTTAGCCTGTGCATTGCCCCTTTTTCCATGGTGCAAAGAAAGGTCACAGGTTTGGAGGATTTAGTGAAGGAATTTTGATATTTTGCAGGCATTATAATTTCGCATAAGGAGGATTTGTTGGGTTACTTTGAGGTTTAGTATTCAAAAACACTTCCGCCCTAACAAACATAGCCCCTTTTTTCCCAGAAGTTATGGTCCCTATTGATTCTGCTTAAAGGGTTGGCCAATAATAGCAACTTTACCCTGTTAAGTTTGCTGTTTGCGCTGAGAGCCACAGGTCATGTGAATCCCAGGCACAGAACTCAAGACTTCCTGTGTGTCCTGTGTATCACTATTGTATGGATCACACCAACTATTGAGTGTTGGTGGGAGTGGTTAAGACATAGGGGGTTGTGAATCCCAGTAATAATGACTCCATCCGCTGGAAGCCATACAGGGTGCTGGGGCTACAATGCACTAACGTTTGCCCACTGGGCCATAGTATGGCGGGCATACGTTCGCCGCGGAGAGGAGGATGGGTGACCACTCCCCTCTCCACTGAGATACATGGTGCACGGCCACCGTAATCTGGGAAAGATAGCTGAACATATCTTTTCCCCGGGTATGGAGCAGTACGGTCTGCATCATTGCCACCCTATGGGGGAACGTTATATTTAGCCTAAGCATAGGTGACACTATTAGGGTCTTATACTTACCTTCTTAAAGTTTTGCTACAATAATATTAATAATAATCTTATTATTATACCACCATCAAATTACGTAGCGCTTTACAAATCAAGGGGACTATACAAATATATAAGACATTCACATATATAACAGTCATATGGAACATAGATGAGAGCCCTGCTCACAGCTTACAGTCATGAGGATGAGGGGGTGACACTAAGCTTGTATAATGGTCCAGCCATTTTTTTTTAAAGGGAATGGAATTAAAATAAATAAATAAAAAAAATGCTGCTGCATGAACCAGCCATCAGCTGCCATCTTATATACAAAGTCCATAGTCAGTGGCACTACGGAGATAACAGACTTGGGAGTACCCAGAATTGGTTACTAAGTGTTAAGTTGCATAGTTGCAAATGTGATAGACCTGCATAAATAATATGGTTTTAAGAACACTTTTGAAGCTTGAGGTTGGGTATTAGTCTGATAGACCGGGGAAGGCATTTCAAAGAATTGGTCAGCTCTAGAGAAGTCCTGGAGACGTTTTTAGAATTAAGGAAGAGAATAATCTAAGATCACTGGCTGATCGAAAACACTGTTGGACTATAAGTGAGATAAGAAGAAAGGTGAGAGGTGCAGCATATTGCAGAGCTTTGTGGGTTATTAAATATATGTGGCCAGCCCCTTTAAGCTGAGGTCAGAATTTATTAGCTAATAGTTTAAAGGGGTGAATCTGTTGCTTTAAAAATAAATAATGATCAGATGTATTTCTTTAGGAAACGCATATGTAATCGGGCGATGCATGACCCTGTGCACCAGCGGCCCCTGTGACAGCACCTCAAAGAACCTTCTCGCATCAGGGCAAGTACAAACATCTACCCATTACTGAATAACCACTTCACTCTTTCCTTCTTTCCTCTGATGGACTAATTAGCCCCATTGTGAACTGATAAAATGTGACTTGTATCTCTTCTCTATCCGGGCTTGTAACCCACAATAAAGGCCAACCAAAAGTATTTCTGCATAGCAGGGGGGGGGCTATTAGGTCTGAATGGATGTTAAAGGGAGATAACAGCGGCAATTATCGAGTTTTCTATATTATTTTGAATCTCCATTATCTAATAATCTTTAATTCTTGTTTTCCAACCTCGTCACCACAGGACCACCGCTGAAGAGCAAAGAGACGAAGCTATGTATGTTAAATCAGTGGAATTTCCATACTAATTCTCCTAAACTACACAAGTACATTGTCTGCTGAACCAAGGCTCTTGTACAAATATACTTATCACTGCCTCCAGTTTCTGCCTACATCAAGTAACGGAATCCAATTCTTGTTACAAATGTGGGAATCATACTAAAAATATTCCAATATGTTTTCTCAATCCATGTATACAGCTAATGCCGCTTTCAGAGGCTTGGGGTGATCACCAAGTGCTCTGAGATGATTATTGGATTGTTTCCTATAGACGCATTTGACCAGGGATGATAAATGACCAGAGAATGTCATACAGCGACTTTGCCTCATGCCATTTGGATGAAAAACATTCAGGTATTCTTCATAGTAAATGCCCTAGACTATAGGATGTAAAAATATAAAACATCTATAGTTGGTACAGCGCGATGGAATTTGATGGAGCTTTATAAATAAAGATTTTATTATTATTAACATTGTTCATCCTCTGGCATTTCCTAGGAATATTAACTGATTAAATATCACAAGTTCCCCAGTATTTCCTATGGCAGGGGGGTAATGGATTTGCACCTAATTTGTAACTTTTGAAAAGTCACAATGTCTATAATATGTCCTTGACCAAGTTACTCCAACTATCTGCTTATTAAATGGGGCACGACTGTGGTCTAGGTCAAAAGTGACCTAGAAGTTGGTTCGCGAAAGTTAAAAATCCATCAATAGCCAAATCGACTTTTCAAGCGACGAAAAACAGGCGCAAGTGGTAAATTGTTGAGTATACCCCAATCCTCTAGGAGAGTCCTCCACGATATAAGGGTAGAAGGCAGTTAACTAGGTCTCCAGGGTAATGAATAGTAAGAATCTCGGAGCAGCATTTCACACTGGCAGGCACAATGCCCTAATGTGACCTGCGGTGTGCTCTTTCTGTGTTCCTATTTCAAGGCCACTGCCTGGATACTTCCGATAAAGAGAGAGGGAGAGAGGGGGGGTCGGGGAATCCTTTACGCGATGTAGATGTCGGGTCTTTGGGAGAATTTAATCTTGTGCCCTGTTAGAAGGGTCGGGGAATCCTTAGCCCGTATGAGGTCGGTAATGCGTATAGGCGGGGAATCCTTTCCCTGTATAGATGTGGTCGGGGAACTTTGCTTATAGAAGGTCGGGGAACCTGCGTATAGGCAGTCTCTGTTAGCCCTGTAGTAGCTGATATATGAGGATGGATGATCATACAGATTCTTTATCTGTAAATTCACTACATTTGTGTTATTTTTTTTTTTTACCAATGCTCAAAAATTAAAGGAAACACACTAAAATAAATCCTACATCTGAATGAATGAAAAATTCTCATTGATACCTTTGTTCTGTCATACAGTTGAATGTACACTGACACAAAGCACAAAAAAAAATATCAATGGAAATCCAAAATTTATTAACCAATAAAGGCCTGGTTGGGGGAATGTTGTCTGCCCACAAAAATTAATAAGTTGGGAATTAGAACACACTACAGGATGATCCAACTTTGATGATTGTCCTTAAAACAAGATACTATAGGCTCAGTTCTTAAGAACACACCGACTCCAGATGACCCTTAGTTAAAAACGTTAACTATGGACAGTCAGCTACCTTTGGACGAGCACCATGGAGGGCTTTGCGCGCCTCCTCAAGAAAACCGTCTTCCCCCACAAGTTTGTGCCGTGCTGGAGGTCATTTTGCAAAGGGGAACAATGAGGGACCATTTAGTTAGAAGACTTTAATAAGGCCTATGTGCGGGAATTCATCAAAAGAACTGATAGAACACTGAACGAATGCCTAAACTGTGTGCCAAGTTCATTGGCATAGATGCCATTAAAAAATTGTGCTGTATGCCACTTCCACCACGTGGCTTGAGCTTCATGCATGTCTGGTTGTGGGGTGACTCTGGCGCTGGTTTAACCAGTCAGATCAACTGGCCCCCCCTGCCTTGAGAGTTATTTGCTCTTCTTGTTACTTAGAAATAATTTCAGAATACTTCTATATGAGCTACTACTGACAAGTTGCATTCTCCCTATTATATGCTTACTTTTGAACATTAGTGCACACTCCAGCTTCTTGTCACCGTATTCGTATGTCTTTGTACGTTCTCGGCTCCCCCTATGTGGTATTAATCTGAAGATGGTGTCGATGTATCAGTAATCGTAAACTTTATCGATTGGTAATAGACTTATATATCATCCATTATTCTCAAAATAAAAACCTGCTCAGTTCTGGTTCAGCATGCACTCCTACTCATCATTGCTTATTCAAAATGTAGAGACTGGTCCAAAGCAGGGTTTAGGGTGGAAGGCATTTATCCCATCTATATCTACAATTCTGAATATGAAAGCAGAAATGGGTCAGTGAGATTTGATCCTCGCATAACCATTTTTTTGTTTAGTTTAGATACATGTTTAAAGCATTTAAAAGGATAAGGTGAATAGTTGCATATGGTTGAGAAATCATATCAGTGTATTTAGGCTCTATGTTAAATAATTCTTCTGACTTTTATTGATATGAGATGATTTGGAGTTTTAGGTGGTTGGTTGTTAACCCCCATCAAAATTCCTACCAAGCAGAGTCGTATCTCCAAGCAACAGGACCGCACTATGGATGATATCATGGTAAATTCAGTTTTTGTTCAGACTTAATGATAAATAGTCTGTGGTACAATGAAGCCCCTTGTAATGATGCCAGGCATGATGACTGTTGCAATGTAAGTGTGTTATGCCCACTCCTGTGTTGTTACTGGTGGTGTCAAGCTGTAATATATATTCTGACCTACGGGTCTCGGCACCAAGCTTTGCTTAGGGAGGCCTGTGCCTGAATGCTGAACATAGTGGCATATATGGCATGTGGTAGGCAGTCGCGCCGCCTCTGCTGTACTATTACGTCAATGTTGGGAAGAGGCAAAAGTATTGAATAATAATAAAAGTAAAAATGTCTAGACTGCTACTGAGCTAAACCCAAATTACACAGAAGTTCACTAAGGTGAAGCATATGGGTAATAAAAATATTTTGTGCTTCTTTGAGTGTGTGTCTAATTATGATTGGGAAAGAATAACAAAAAATGGGACCAGCACTGACCAAAATATGGTCAGGTAAAGAGAGTCTACAGGTCAGATGCAGTAACAAAGCTCATCAAACCACAAGACAAAGAAAGGAATCATGCAGTGCCCAGGACAATACATTCTTTATTCATATATCAAAAAAACACACACACCCACAGAACACAAAGAAGAGAATAAACAAAACCATTAAAAAATGTGAACATCACGAATAATCTACCACAATAAACACACACATATATAGATGTAGTGATCCTGGGACCACCAGCTCCCCCCTGAAGACTAAAGCCTTCATGTAACACAAAAAAAAAAGGAATACAACAATATTATCACTTAAGGATACACATTGGGCTAGCAAATGCAGTACCATATAAATGTACGCATTCAAAAGACCAAAAAGGGGGGATTTTTTTGTATAGAGCATGAGAGTATACAGCAAAGTAAATAAATAGATGGTACACACTGCTAACTAAGTCCAAGATTATAAGCAAGTATTACCTGTTGCGCAAACATACACACAACGGGAGCTGGGGATTATAATGGTCTTATTAATGACGTACTGTCGAATTCCAACCATCATAGCCCTTTCTATTTTTCTGGCAGCTTATATGGGACGTTTGTCTTTCATCTTTTTAATCTGTCCCTTGTAATGTAGGTGACAAACCTGGGTGATAACTCTATAATCTGCTAGCCTCGGGGGTCCCAACATGAAAATATATTAGCTTGTAAATAATCTATCCTGAACCATCTGTAAAGTGGATGCTGGAAAATGAATCTCTGTGACCCAGTGGCCACCCTACGTATTGCCTGCTAACATGTTACAGAGAGATGCCTAAAATATTGTACAACCATAGTTTTATATACAATAACACAAGCCTAAATTCAATCATGGCACCGTACCTTACAGCCTGCTGTCTCCCTACTTATAACACTTTTTAACGACCATTACAAGACAACCCTAGTTACAAACGTGACGTTGCTGTGTCAATTTACAGTACTTTCGATCCCCAGGTACAATAAACAGCTAGAATGACATTATCAACATTCGTAATGAACTTATTTTAATTCCTCCTGATTCTTATGACACCCCAACATTTTTTAAAATTCCAATTGTCACATCCCGAGAATTATACCAGGGGCCACGAGCTGGCTGGCTGTATATACAGGTGCACGAGGGTGGCTGTATACAGGGGCCACGAGTGGCGGCGTATACCAGGGGGGCCACGAGTGGCTGGCTGTATACCAGGGGCCACGAGCTGGCTTGCTGTATACAGGGGCCAAGAGCTGGCTTGGCTGTTATACCAGGGGCCACGAGCTGGCGGCTGTATACCAGGGACGAGCTGGTGGTGTATACCAGGGGCCACGAGCTGGCTGGCTGTATACCAGGGGCCACGAGCTGGCTGGCTGTATACCAGGGGCCACGAGCTGGCTGGCTGTATACCAGGGGCCACGAGCTGGCTGGCTGTATACCAGGGGCCACGAGCTGGCTGGCGTATCCCAGGGGCCAAGGTGGCTGCTGTATACCGGGGCCACGAGCTGGCTGGTGTATACCAGGGGCCACGAGCGGCTGGCTGTGTATACAGGGGCCACGAGCTGGCTGGCTGTCTACCGGGGCCACAGGCTGGCTGTATACAGGGCACGAGCTGGCTGGCTGTATACAGGGGCCACGAGCTGGCTATATTTAAGTGCAGGCTGGTAATACTGGGGGGCATGTGGTGGCTGGCTTATTACTGGGGGTCAGGGGGGGCTAGCTATATGGGTCGGGGAATCCTTTGCCCTGTGTAGAAGGGTCGGGGAATCCTTTACCCTGTGTAGAAGGGTCGGGGAATCCTTTACCCTGTATAGAAGGGTCGGGGAATATATAGGAGGATGGATGGATCTTCTTAGAGAGTCTTTATATTAAATATCACTACATTATGTTTTTTTTTTTTTTTTTTACAATGCTCAAAAAATTAAAGGAAACACTAAAATAACACATCCTACATCTGAATGAATGAAATATTCTCATTGAATACTTTGTTCTGTACAAAGTTGAATGTACTGACAACAAAATCACAAAAAAAAAATATCAATGGAAATCAAATTTATTAACCAATAAAGGCCTGGATTTGGAGTCGCCCACAAAATTAAAGTGGGAAGACACACTACAGGATGATCCAACTTTGATGTAATGTCTATAAAACAAGACATAATGAGGCTCAGTCTTAAGAACACCTGACTTACAGATGACCCTTAGTTACAAACGTACCTAATGGCAGTCAGGCTACCTTTGGCGAGCACATGGAGGGCTTTGCGGGCCTCCAAAGAAACGTCTCCCCACACGTTTGTGGCCTGCTGGAGGTCATTTTGCAAAGGGGAACAATGGAGGGACCAATTTAGTTAGAAGTGACTTTATAAGGCCTATGTGGAATTCACTCAAAATAACTGAAGCCTAACTGTGCCTAAACTGTGTGCCAGTTCATTGGCATAGATGCCATTAAAAAATTGTGCTTATGCCACCTTCCCACCACGTGGACTTGAGCTTCATTGCATGTCTGGTGTGTGGGGTGACTGGCGCTTGGTTTACCTAGTCAGATCAACTGCCCCCCCTGTCCTAGGAGTTATTTGCTCTTCTTTTTACTGAGAAATAATTCAGAAAATTCTATAAAGCTATACATGACAGAGCTTGCATCTCCCTATTATATGCTACTTTTAAATTAGTGCAAATTATCTTCAGTGATGTCATTTGTACTTTCGGCTCCCCCTAGTGGTATTAATCTGAAGAGGTGCCGATGTATCAGTTAAGTCTGTAACTTTATCTATTCGGAATAGACTTATATCATCCATTATCCAAAAAAACCCTGCTCAGTCTGGTTCAGCATGCACTCCTATCATTGCTATTCAAAAATAGAAGACTGGTCCAAAGAGGGTTTGGTGGAAGGCATTTACCATCTATATCTAAAATTCTGAAAGAAGCAGAAAATGTCAGGAGATTCGAAACCATTTTTTTTTTAGTTTAGATACATTAAAGCATTTAAAAGGTAAAGGTGAATAGTTGCAATGGTGAGCAAATCATTAAAGTGTAATTAGGCTATTAAATAACTTCTGACTTTTTATTGAGATGATTTAGGAGTTTTAGGGTTTTGGTGTTAAACACCCCACAAAATTCCTAACCAAGCATCGTATCTCCAAGCAACAGACCGCACATGGATGATATTCGGGTAAATTCAGTTTTTTTCAGACTTAATGATAAATGTCTGTGGTTACAAGAAGCCCCTTGCATGATGCAGGCATGAGTGACTGTGGCATGTAAGTGGTTAGCACTCCTGGTTGTTACTGGTGGGTGTCAGCTGTAATATATAGCTGACACCTACGGCTTCTGGCACCAGCTTTGTTAGGGAGCCTGTGCCTGAAGCTGAACATAGTGGCATATCATGGCATGGGTAGGCAAGTCACTGCCGCCTCTGCTGTACTATTACGTCAAATGTTGGGAAGAGGCAAAAATTATGAAAATAATAATAATTAAAAAATGTCTAGCTGCTACTGAGCTAAACCACAAATTACACAGAAGAATTCACTAAGGTGAGCATTATGGGTTAAAAAAAATATTTTGTGCTTCTTTGGAGATGTGTGTCCTCATTATGAATTGGGAATAGAATACAAAAAATGGGACCAGCACTGAACAAAATGAGGTCAGGTAAAGAGTCTACAGGTCAATGCATGTAAAAATAGCTCAAACCACAAGACAAAGAAAGGATACATGCCAAGTGACCAGGACAATACATTCTTTATTCATATATCAAAAAAACACCACAACACAAGAAGAGAATAAAAACCATTAAAAATGTGAACAATCACAGAATAATCTACCACAGGAAAACCAAACATATGATAGTGTTAGTGATCCTGGGACCACCAGCTCCCCCTGAAGACTAAAGCCTTATGTAACACAAAAAGATACAACAATATTATCCTATAAGGGATTACACATTGGGCTAGGGAAAATGCAGTACCAATATATAATGTAAGCAAATTGCAAAAAAAAGTCACAAAAAAGGGGGGTATTTTTTGTATAGAGCATGAGAGTATACAAGCAAAAGTAAATAAATAGATGGTACCACACTGCTAACCTAAGTCAAGATATAAGCAAGTATTACCTGTGCGGCAAACATACACACAAGAGGGAGCTGGGGATTATGAATTGGTCTCTATTAAATGACGTCATGTCAAATTCCGAACCACTCACTGCTCATATTTCTGGCAGCTTATTATTGTGACGTTTGTTCTTTCATCTTTTTAATTTGCACTTGTATGTAGGTGACAAACCTGGTGATAATCTGATAAATCTGCTCCTCGTTGGGCACATGGAAAATATATTTAGTGTAAATAATCTACTCCTGAACCATCTGTAAAGTGAGCTGGAAAATAGAACTCTCTATGACCCAGTGGCCAACACTACGTTTGCTGCCATGTTACAGAAGTGACTAAAATATTGTTACAACCATAGTTTTATATACAATAACCCTGAAAAGCAAATTCAGTCACTCAGTACATTACAGGCGGTCCCCTACTTAATAACACCCGACTTACATACAACCCCTAGTTACAAACTGACCGTTGGATGTTGGTAATTTACTATACTTTAGTCCCAGGCTACAATAAACAGCTATAACAGTTATCACAGGTGTCTGTAATGAAGCTTTATTGTTAATCCTGATTCTTATGACAACCCAACATTTTTAAAATCCAATTGTCACAGAGACCAAAACATTTTGGCTAGTGTTACAATTATAAAATATACAGTTCCGACTTACATACAAATTCAACTTAAGAACAAATCTACAGAACCTATCTTGTACATAAGCTGGGGACTGCCTGTACTTAATTGTGGTGCTCGTGAGTTACATTCTTCATACTACAGAGCTGCACTCACTATTGTGCAGGCACTATACATGCACTGCATCTACATGCACTGCATTACGTATCCTGCATGATGTTCCCAAAGCTTCTATCTTTTCTGTTGTTGGAATACATGTGTACCTTACATACATACCATTACTTATCATGTACTGATTCTGAGTTATACTTTATTATACTCCATAGCTAAACTGCCTATTCTACATAATCTGAGTATGTATGTTACATAACTTATCCTGTATTATTCTTCAGAGCTGCGCTCACTATTCTGCTAGTAAGTATTAAGTTGATAATCTTGCTGTGGAACACTACTGTAAAAGTTTATTTATAACTCCTATAATGCAGAAGGGGACAGTTAGTTTTCCTGCATCAGTTGTATAGGTTTGTCTTGTAAAGATGGCATTACCCTAATCACATGTCCTACATGTATATGAGACAAGTCATGGCTGCAGCCGCTGGTTTCCTGAGATGGTAACAGTGTGTGTTATATATTGTTAGTTTTGGAGACTAGGGACAATATTCTCAAAAAGATTACATCAGTATACCCTGTACCCAAATATTCCTAAGAATCTGTAGTAGGTCACCTGTACCACCATTGTTTGCAAAATATGCATTATCAAGGGTTAATAGATGTTTTACTCTGGGTACTCCCAAATGTATGTTTGGGCAAGGCGTTTCCACAACTTCTGATCATCTCTCCCTTTTCTTCTTGTGCCAGCGCCAGATCGTGTTTACATTACCTTAGGAGATCCCACTCCACCCCTCCCTGTTACACACGCCACCCTGTTGGAGTGAGGGGAAGGGTGGGGGTGGGTGCCTGGCACTTGCCACTGGAATGATCACCTGAGTTAACAGGGCACAATGCTGGACACATTTGTGCCATGCTCTAGTTGGCAAAATGTTGCTGTTAGAATCTTTCAGTAGTGGAGACTCATGTTCTGGCCCTCTATTATTATCATCCTATGAAGAATAGGGGGTACATTTGCTACGGCAAGAATGAAGAGTTGCTTTAAATGGCATCTTCGTTCTAGATCAGGTTGCACATAAATAGACCCCAGATGATAGCTGCTCTCAATCAGCCGAATTCTGCGGAAAGGACGTCTTAGAGACACTTTAGGTGAGATAAAAAGGAAAAAATGGAATTATCTTTAAATTGCTTTTAGAGTCCAGATTTCCATGTCATGAGAGCGCGCCTAATGCACCGAGCTAAGTAGTTCAGTAAGCGTGTGTTTATATAGCATCAATCACGTATAGGAGGATGATACGGATGTGCGCTGCTTGACAGGACCCCGGGGACCTGAAGATTATATGGGCGTTCCTACATTATAGCTCTTTTTTTTTGTTCAGCCACATGCTTTCTCCTAAATGGGATCAATAATAAATATATGTTTTCTCTTCTGAATTAAAGGACCCCCCAGATTATCAGATATTGGTAGATATTTCAGTGTCTATATGACTCTGGATCCCTTCTATTACTGATTTGATTATGTATTACCTTTTTTCCTAGCATTTTTTTCCTAAACTGGGCTACTACTAATGTAATAATGAGTAGACTCATCCATGCAGATGCCACGTGGGTTCTGTATGCCGGAGCATTAGCGGAGTAGTTTTATAAGTCATGCTGTGTCCTTGATGTAAGTGATACCGCTTGCTTCTTTTCATTTCCAAATATTTATTTTTGATATAAAGTCACACGAGGCGCATGTAATGTTTGCCGGAATGGTGAGCGCTGCTCCCAGCTTCTTTATCATATGCAAAATAATTCATATAACTCACTCTATAAATAATGACTTTACACTAGAGATTCTTCTTTACTTTCCTCGCCAAAAACAGTGTAGTGCGAACAGACGAACACATCTGCCTGCTCAGAGCATTCAGGTAAGGTCCGAAAGACATGGATTACCAACGTTTTGTAACTTTCGGATATTCAGTCTTTCAGTTTTCTACCAACGCTGTGATCAGTGGTCCAGACAGGTTTTCAGCCCGAAGATGAACATATTAAAATGGTTATACCAGGTTTGCATGTTATCTAACATTCCCATTCTAGTGAGTACAGCAGAAGAATGCATGTTCTTCCTATCATTTTGCTGCGCGCTGTTGTGATCTGCCGCTCAGACCGTCACTGATCAAATTCTTATTCCCTGTCCTGCTGATAGGGGACAACATGCAGAGATGGAGAACTACAACATACAGTATATGAAAGGCTTACAGATATGATTTAATCAACCTGCCATACACACAGTAACTTTTTGATGTATTTATACATGTTCCACCGATAGCTCTATCCGTGGGATTAGAGTCACCATTCTTCCAAAAAAGACTTTTTAAAATAGAACTATAACATTTATTCCTAATTTTTAATATAACACTTTTTTAAATGGTCTCTCTTAAAATAATGTTATATTGAACATTCAGAACAAAGGTTATATTTTAATATTCACTAGTAGATTCTTTTGGTCACCACAAGGTGTTGGTGTGTAAGAAATGGAAACTAGACAGGATGGAGGAGATTTATCAGAAGAGAACAGAATTTTTCTAGTTGCCCTTAGCAAACTATCAGAATCCAGTTTTCATTTTCCCTCAGCTGCTTTTTATAAAACTAAAGCTGAGCTCTGATTGGTTACTAGACCAACTAGACCAGTTTTACCTCAGACACTTGTGATAAATCTCCCCCAATAAGTACAGTTGAAAGATATCCACCACAGATGTGTGTATGACTGGCTTCTAGTTTTGGTTCACGAATTACTGAATAAAACTCAGACGTGTAATTAAAAATACACAACGATAATGATGCAGCTGTATTTCATAAATTCCCATATCAGTGGTAGTAAAAAAAAAGGGGGCCTTTAGGTAAAACTGGAGATCCCTTGAGCGGAAATTAAAAGTAGGGAAGGGTTTATATGAGGCTGTAGAACATCCTTGCTGCCATTCACCCCTCCAAGGCATTTGTAGACTTGGCAGATTTAGAAGTAGTACCGTCCAATGAAGTTATTCTACTTCTTAAAGCTAAAAGATAAACATTTTATTCAAGTCTTATTTACTAGGGGTCCACGGATCGCATTTCCGTGGGACTTCCCGACGTTTTCGAGGATTCCATGGTAATCCTCGTAGGTATTTAGCAGGGGATTGTGTCGCATGCGATCAGATTTTGCCGCAATAGCAAAACTCAACAGAAATGGGGGGGGGGGGGGGACATGCCGTCGGATGATTCGACTGATTCGGACTGAGCGCAGGATTTAAGATTAAAATTGTGTCGCAACCAATCTATTTACATACATCGGGAAAAAGAAGGTGAACTCTGTCGGACCTGAGAAGGAAAACGACAGATGCAGTCTATGGGGCACACGATCTTTGTGAATCACAGGACAGTGCATTATCGCCGGAACAATGCACTTCGGGTGAACTCCTCGGACAGGTAAGTAAATGTGCCCCATGGTGATCGTCTTGTGATATCTAAAGGATTAATAGCCACTGGCTGCAGATGTAACTTCTCAGATGTAAAGTACAGAGGGGTATATACCTAATGGTGGCCAGTTACTTTTTGTGGGAGGACGCCTGGGACTGAGGCCGATTGAAAAGGGGAAATCGATTGGAATAATTTGCTGATAACTAAACGGATCAACGTTGGATTTGGTTTCAAAATTCATCTTGCTGCAGTTGTGTACTGCAGCCACTAGATGGCAGTAGAGGTTTGTTGTAGTTTACTCCCTTGTACCATTGGGGTGATCATTCTTCTTCCAAAATCTGCCACCTACTCTGCAGACCTCACACACAAGACACAAGGCAGGTTAGCAGCAGAACGCAGACTTTTCCGCCGCACTACTCCCCTGTGGCGACGGTTAGTTGGTTAAACTGTGGGAAAGCTGCCAGGGCAGAATGACAGCGCTTTAATGGAGCCATATTTCACGGTTCAAAGTGACACTGACACCGTCTCCTCTCATGATCCTATTTATGGAGTAGAATTGAGAGATCTGTGAGGTGTGTGCAGAAACGGAAGGGCCTGTTCTATACGTTGATTTGTAGCCCTTGGGCCCCTTGTTTCGCTGTTAGCCGCCAAGTGTTGGAACATATGTAAGTTAGCAGAATGCGTGTAATGGGTCAGGAAGGTGTTTCTAATAAATTGTATACAAACAGCGAACCTGACACTAATGAAACATCTCTTATGCTTGCAAATAGACTATAACTAGACATTCTGCTAATGCGCAGCATGACTTCTTATGTACACATTACCTACCAGCAAGAGGAAGCAGCGGCTTATAGATTGCTGTTATTAACATAGTTTATCAGTTCACCAGTGATAAGGCCGAGTGCCTTCAGCCCAGCCTTGTTACCAGGGAGTTCTTTACTATTAGTAAGATATTGTGGTCTCCGAAGCAGGTAAGAATTATGGCCATCTTCATAGGAATGTAACATTTTATCCCAAGTGTTCATATGAATCTATTTTTTTTTATTGTTATATTTTTCTTGGCTCAGGCACAGCTGTAAAACGAAGTTAAATAGGTGTTCCCAACTGGGCATTCATATTTAACCCCTTAACGACCAGGCCCTTTTTAATTTTTACGGTTTTATTTTTCCCTCCCCACCTTCAAAAATCCATAACACTTTTATTTTTCCATATAGAGAGCTTTGTGAGGGCTTATTTTCTGCATAACAAATTTTACTTCATAGTGACAGTATTTCATATTCCATGGGTCCATGGGTCGGTACGATCACAAGGTTTTAAAATGTTTTCATATAGTTACAAATATTAAAATCTCTTGTACAAAAAAAGAATTCTTCATTTTACCATCTTCTTACGCTAATAACTTTTTCATACTTCCGTGTTCGGAGCGCTATTTTCCGTTAAGGGATTAAACGCCGGGAATACTGTTATCATATTTCGATCAGACATTTTGGGAAGCACCGATACCTAACATGTTTATAATTTTTACTGTTTATTTATATTTATATCAGTTCTAGAGAAAGGGGGTGTTTTGATTTTTTTTAAAATATTTTTTTTACTATTTTTCAGACCCCCCCTAGGGTACTTTAACCCTAGGTTGTCTGATGAATCCTACTATATACAGCCATACTACAGTATGGCAGTATATGGGGATTTTACACAATATTTATTACTACATGAAAATCACACAATGTAATAAGTTAAAATCAAACAGCCTCGGGTCTTTGCATGACCGAGGCTGTCATGGTAACCGATGGCCAACCCCGATGACTTCACAGGTGGCGGCGATGGAACCCAAATTGCGGCGCCAATGTGCCCCTGGGATTTAAATGCTTCTGGCAGCTTTGACAGAGGCATTTACAGGGTTAACACCTGCGTCAGTGCTAGGAGCGATGACTGCTGTTACCAATACAATATACCTTGTATGGAGAGGCCGTTAGCCCTTTCCATACACCCGCAGTCGATGTGTGATGTACAGATGCGTATATATATGTATATATTATAAAAATCAAAAAATGGTGGCATTTCCAAAGGAATAAAAGAATTCCTTTTTCACAAGAACTTGGAGTGCCACCATTTTTTGATTTTTATATGTGAAAGGATTTAACAAACCTGAAGGTTGAGCACCCGATTTTTCTTAACTGGTGCAGCTGAATTGTTTTATAATAAATATATATATATATATATATATATTTCTTCAATTACTTGTTGAAATAAAATAACCTGTGTGAAGATAATAAATGTAGCCACATTGGCCCTTAGAAACAAGATGACTGTTCTTGGATATGGCCACCTCCCTCACATGCACTATTGCACCTGGATTCAGCGTTCATTGCAGTGGTTGCATCCAAGGACATCAATCTTGTTTCTAAGTGGCAACATTTATGGGAAATTATCTTCACACAGGTAATTTTTTCTTAGTCACATCCAATAGAAGAAAAGTGCATGTATGTGTATACACACACATACACTCACCGGCCACTTTATTAGGTACACCTGTCCAACTGCTTGTTAACACTTAATTTCTAATCGGCCAATCACATGGCGGCAACTCAGTGCATTTAGGCATGTAGACATGGTCAAGACAATCTCCTGCAGTTCAAACCGAGCATCAGCAGTCAATTGTGATTTTCCCCTCCCAATATTCTTTTCTAAAGCTTGAAGAGCATTGACAGAAGAAAATAGGTAAATTTATCAAACTCAGAATACTGGAGATTTGTTAGTGTAGTTACTCTGCATTCATATTCTTATAATTTCTACCGTTTTACATGTGATTTTTTCCTCTGAAATCTTGAATTCAGTTAGAGAATCTTGGGAAAATCGGTACCCCCCCCCCACACACACACACAAACCTTAATAGCAGTGATAAAGCAGAAGAGCTTACAGTCTGTACAGATGAGTTACAGTGACTTGTACTGCTGCATCCTCCAAGATCAGCGTCTGCTACCAGAGCCCCCTGCGGTAGATGACTCATTAATCAGTAATTTCTAGAAAATTGTGTGAAAGCTGCAAAACCCACAAACAGTGGAAGCTCCAGATATAATTAATAGGAGATGGTGCTATTAACTCTCACCATAAGCCTGTTACTGCGTGTGAGTTAACTCTGGTGGGGATCAGCCTTGGAATTAGCATTAAGATTGGGAAGCTATAAGAAAACCAATATTTAAGCCCCATATTGTTTTGGTTATACACACCATGGGGACTGGGTATATGACCACAATAATCTAGCACTCTCTAGTCCATGTACTTGCAGTAGCGCACAATGTCATGCCAACTCCTAAGGGAAATCCTCCTTGTCTAAGTGCTGGTATTGTGTCCATGCCATTAATCCTTGAGGATATTGACTGTTTTGAGAAGCTTCGAGGGACTCGATGTGCTCTAGTAGTTGTACTATATACAGCGGCTACGGAAAGTATTTAAACCCCTTTACATTTTTTACTCTTTCTTACATTGCAGTCAATTGATAAGGTCAAAAAAGTTATTTTTTGCTCTCTATTGTACACTCTACACCCCATCTTAACAGAAAAAATACAGAAATGTAGATATTTTTGCTAATTTATTAAACAAGAAAAATTGGAAAAACACATGTTTTTCACACCTGGATTTGGGGATCCTCTGACATTATTCCTTGCAGATCCTCTCCAGTTTGCTCAGGTTGGATGGTGAACAAAGGTGGGAGCCATTTTCAATTGGGTCTAAGTCAGGGCTCTGGCTGGGCCAGTCAAGAATGGTCACAGAGTTGTTCTGAAGCCACTGTTTTGTTATTTTAGTTGTGTACTTAGGGTCATTGTTTTGTTGGAAGGTGAACCTTCAGCCCAGCCTGAGGTCCAGAGCACTCTGGAAGAGGTTTTCACCTAGGATATCTCTGTATTTGGCGGCATTCATCTTTCCTTCAATTGTAACCAGTTATCCTGTCCCTACCCCCATAGCATGATGCTGCCACCACCATGTTTTACTGTTGAGATTTAATTTGGCAGGTGATGAGCAGTGCCTGGTTTTCTCCACACATCCTGCTTAGAATTAACACAAAAAAAGTTCAATCTTTGTCTCATCAGACCAGAGAATCTTATTTCTCATAATCTGGGAGTCCTTCATGTGTTTTTTTTTTCCTATGTCTTTCCTATGTCTTGTACTGAGGAGAGGCTTCCGTCGGCACACTCTGCCATAAAGCACCAACTGGTGGAGGCTCCAGTGATATCTTTGTGCAACTTTCCTACTGCATTTCTGGAGCTCAGCCACAGTGTTCTTGGGGTTCTTCTTTACCTTTCTCACCAAGGCTCTTCTCACACGATTGCTTAGTTTGGCTGTACAGCCAAACTTCTTCCATTTAAGCATTATGGAGGCCACTGTGCTCTTAAGAACCTTGAGTTAAGCGGAAATTCTTTTGCAACCTTGTCCAGACCTTTCCACAATTCTGTTTCTGAGCTCCTTTGGCATTTCCTTAGTCTTCATGATTCTCAGGTGCTTTGAAATGCACTGTGAACTGTGAGATCTTTATTAACAGGTTTGTGCCTTACCTAATCAAGTATAATCTGTTTAATTCAACACATCTGCACTCCAGTGAAGGAGTAGAGGTATCTCAAGGGCGATCAGAAGGAAATGGACAGCATGTGAGTGAAATATGAGTGTCACAGAACAGGGGCTGCATACTTATGACCATGTGATACTTCAATTTTTCTTGTTTAATAAATTAGCAAACATATCTACATTTCTATTTTTTTTCTGTCAATAAGGGGTACAGAGTGTACATTAATGATAAAAAAGTGAAAATGTAAAGGGGTCTAAATACTTTCCATACCCACTGTATATAATGTCAGTTCATGTCAGGGCAGACTGAGGTGTCTGGGATTGAAAAATACACTGAGGGGAAACCCAGCCGTACTTTACAATGGATTTCATCCAAGGGATGGTCAGAGTCGTATATCCTCCTCAAATTTGATGCTACTTTCCTATCGATCAATGGAAAGATAAGCTTATTTTGGCAGCAGATCTGAGAACTGCTCCTACCAAACTGTTTATTATGGAGATGTCAATAATTTTTTTTACCACATATTTGCTTTTAGCCTTGTGTTGGTTTTCCTAAAAGAGTGCCCGCCATGGGAGAAGGCTTACACATGAAGAGGCTGCTACTACCAGAACCCCAACACCGAAGACTAAGGATCACTTGATAGAAGGGTGGTGGTAGTCCCAATGAGAGCATCTTTTTACTGTATTTTTTGATGTCCAAATCTGGGATGCGTTTTAGTGTGATAAATACAGTAAATCTCTAATTGTGATTTCCCTAATGTAGCGTTATACATTGGTCCCAGTCATCATTTGGGGGAAGTCTACCAGGTACATGCATTCTCAAAAAGACACTCCTTGCAGATGCCATATGTAAGTTGATTGTAGATTCTGACCACTTCTTCTGTACTTACACTTTTCCGTCTGCTGGATAATTTTGCAGGGATGACTTATGCTCTCAATTATGTACTTGTAATTAAAGTCCAGAAAATTGACTGCATATGTTCTGTTTATATGGAGGAATCTCGTTTTGCTCTTCAAAAGTGCTGGGTGTGTACAATTCTTGTAAATGAGAATACGACATATGAGCAAACACTCTCAAGATTGTAGGACACTTAAAACTCTAGTCAACTACTTTCTTCAAAGGATGCTGATACTTAGGGTGCCGCCACACCTTGCGTTCTTGGACCGTTTTAAAGCTTACATTTTCAGTCCATTTAAAAATGCATGCGTTCTTGAATGTTTACCATGCTTTTGGGTGGTTTGGACCTGTTTATCTGCATTTCTAGAAGCGGAAGCAGCTGTGAAACAGATTTAACCCCTTAACAACATGTGACATAATAGTACTTCACATGCCTGGTGCGGGTGCATGGAGAGGGCTCATCTATAGCTGGTAATTCTTTGCTGCATATTGTATCTTCCGGGGATCATCGCTCCCCTGGATGTCATCGGGGAGCGTTGATCCGTTGCCATGACAGCCTCGGGTCTTCCGAAGAAGATCTGAGAAGATCCCTCTCTATATATCAGTGCATTAAGTCTGTGTCAGAGTGTAACAGTTACAGGTAACAGCTCTTAGTTACCAAAAATCCTCAGCTAGATAATCACTGTGCTCATAGCTCAATGGATAGAGGCTCTGTGTCATTATGGTACATGAACTCTGCAAGTTCTAGGTTCAAATCCCAATCAGGTTAAACCTTTTTTTTATTGTTATTATAGATGATTTTTATTATTATAATATGGTACAAATTTGGGACGTGGCGAGGGAGTGATTGGGGTGTGGCTTAGGGGTATCGCCATTTTGTCCCTCTTTCCCTTCCACAAATGTTGGGAGATATGGGTATCCCTCCCCCTGCACTTCCTGCTGCTGCTAGATTACACAGGCGGAGGGAGGAGGGTGAGAACAGGGAGAGGTGGAGATATGTGCTGCTCATTGTAACAGCCTGTGATGCTGCAGCAATGTGCGTCTATGAAAACTCTCCCCAGAGCCCCTCAGCCTCATTAGCATAATTTTAGAAGGACGGACGCTATGGAGAACTAATATAAGAAGATTACCACAGTCACAGTGCCAGAATCTAGTGCCCCTGGTTTACCCATTCTTGATTTTGATTGTAGATTTCCTCTAAAGAAATAATTGGGAACTGGATTTTAGTTGTAGTTCACATTTTCAACTATGTCTTTAACTGCCTGTATCTCTGGTTCTGTAGCTCACGTATTAAAAATGAAATTCTTAGCTTTAAGACAACACCAGAAACATGTTTGTAGGTCGTATAGAACCAAAGATAGGCCATCTGTAGTGCACTCCCCCAGCAGTTTCTAAACTTGTCTCAGGCAAAATATAACTCTTCTCTCTAATTTCCATATGACTTTGGAGGTGAATTTTTTTTTTATTGGTAAATGGCCAAGATTTCACATAAAGAGGGAATTCTAGAAAATATATTTTAAACCCTTCCTGAGTGAGTAGGAACATTAATGGGATGAAAGCTGCTGACAGGTTCCATTTAAATGTTCCTGTATGTAGTGGCTTTATGCACTTGCCATGACATACGCAGGGGCATTAGGATTTGGGGTTCAAAATTGTATTCGTTTTTCTTCCATTGCAAATAAGGTTTCCTATCTATCTCTGTCCTTAACACTAGGCGAAGATGTCTTCTTTCTGGTAAAAATAAATGAATGAAGCTGATGTGTTTTTGGCTCAAGCCATATGTCTGTCTTTTTGTATGGATCCCAGCTGCTGGTATTTCTGCTGTTACCAGGACTTGGTTCCCAGTCTGTGCCATTTATTGGTCTTGGATAATTTGCGGGAGCGGCTACGGCACTTCCTTGTTCCCAAAGATAAAAGGGGCAGGTTGCTTAAAGTAAATAACCCAGAGATGGGGGATGCGTAACTCAGCATTAGAGGCAATAGGATCTCCCAGGCTGGATATTAATACTAATTCATTGCTAGCCCCCCGCTGTGTGTGTTATTTGTTTAAATTGGGAGAATCCCACTGCGCGGTTATATCCTCACCGCAGTGCTGCTCGTGCCGGCTAATTATTTAACATTACAGCCTGATATGAAGGGGGACCATTAAAGAATGGTAATGAGAAGCAAAACAGCTAAGATTAACCTTAGAAATGGCTGGATCAGCCTTTCCAGGAGCAAGCGAATGACATGGAGTCATCTGCTCCAACTGGTATCCCTCATGCATGGTCAAGGTCAGTGGTCACTCCACCAACCATAAAATATATCACTATTTTTTAATTTTTAAAAAATTATTTTCCATTCAAGATTTTATTCTTTTTTCTGTCCTTGGTTATAGGGGCCGCCATCTTGCCTTAGCTCTAGAAGTACAATTAGCAAAATTGCAGAACTGTGTGTATATTTAAAGGTCCTTTACCACTGCATGATACTAGCTCAGCTCTCCTCTATTTGCCTTTATTGACTTTTTTTGTCATTGATGATGTGATACATCATCAGTGAAATTTTTTATAATATTTTTTGGTACCTACATAAAACTGAAGTAAGCCATTGCAGTCCTAGGTTGTTGCTCTTGTAATCGTTCATAGTAATGACTACCCTATCGCATCTGATGAGGGTGGGATGCCAGAAAGCGGCCATTTATAACAGCAGTTACGGACAGCATAGATTCAGTACAGATAATCCACAGCCCAATACATGAACATTGTAGTCTATGGGATTTATGAAAACCCGTAAACACAATGTGGATCTATTCTGATCTGAAACAGAAACCCATTTTTTAATGATTGGTAGCATGTCATTTATTTGATACCGGTGTGGAATTCAAATCTACCGTCAGCCGCCGCAGATTCTGTACTATTATACTATTACACTATTTCATCTACTATACTTTAAAGGGCTGTGAGTGGTTCATTGATGACCTGCTTAAAGACAAAATAAGTTGGACAATCCCTTTAAATTGTTTGAGCACAGGTTGTGGCTGCCTTCAAACATTTTAAAACACTATTTTGTTAACAGTATGTTAGCAGTGTTAACTTTGCGTTTACAAAACAACAATGTATTTAGGCATTACACACAGCTGTTGTGCAAAACGCATGTGTTAATGCCACATGTGAATGCGGCCTGTATGTTTAGGATTAACCACCATGACTTTTGGATAAGGGATGGGTTTGACCTTTGGCAGATACGATCTATTTTGGGTATACCATGTTTTTTAAAGGGCTACTAATAGTGACTGTGGCTTTAAGACTGCACATACCCCACTCAGACTTGCTCTACAAACATATTAGAGCATCTGCCTTGATTTTTGCTGTGTATTTAGCTGGCCGCCTCCTGGGGTAACCTGGAACATGGCCAGATTTCACCACAATTCATTCTGTGTCAGTTTAATAAATGCACTACTTAAATTATGAAATTACAAAAGAAAAAAGAGAATGCACTTATTCAGACTCTAATACATTAAAAATAAGGCATTAAAACTCCAGCAATTTTTTTTTTGTTCCAGAATCAATAATGAACAGGAAGAGTTGCAGACATTAACAGCTGCGGACATCCAAAGTCTAAGACATAAATTATCAGAGAAAAATGCACAGAAGCCTTGAATAATGTAAATACATTAATGCATTTAATAATTTAAACATTAAGATGCAGGCAGGGGCTTATCTGTCAGAGCTGCTCATCAAACTCATGTGACTTGGGGGCCAAAGGTGCCTCTTGGTTTTAGACATGGGGGAGGATTGAGTAGCAAAGACGTGGAAGCATCTTATTTGCAGACTTCATCATTTTCTAACCAAAAGATGCAAGTATACTGAAGAATTTAGAATAATTCAGTACCTAGGTATAACTCTATATATTAAAGGGGTATTCCCACAAGGACAAGATTCCTAAATATACTTAGGATATTACATTATTATAAATATATAATTCACTGTTAATAAAAATATAGAATTTCACAGATGTAATTCCAACCTGTCTCTATCAGTCCTTTTGTACACAATTTGGTTGCCCCTGGGTTCCACCGTAAATCTTCTGTGGTTGGATTCTTCTCCTGAATAGCTTTCTCTTGTCTGCACACTGCAGAGACTTGCTCTGTTGGCTTCAAGCAAGTTAATATTTTTATCCAGGGGAGGCCTATCAGAGCTGACTCTGTGTGTGTTATATGTGAGTTAGCACAGCTGAGAGTGTCATTGTGCTCTATATCCATCTCGTGGATGTCTGATCTGTCTTATCTCTCTTTTTCTATGTGTCAGATACTAATGAATGCTCAGAAGCAAAATAAAAGTGTAGATTAACCTGTACCTTGATAGTTAAAAATGATCTTTATTGTGTAAAAATCACTATGGTATTGAATTTTGAGCTCTTGGTTTCACGGGCAAGCCACTTTAGAAATGTTTTACATGTTATTGTTTGTTTTATGTTGGCACAACCAAAATGGCTGGTATATGCACTGAAACTTTTCGTAAGAACCCCAAAATTTCTAGCTGCATTGATTTACTGTGGTTGTGGGGTATAGCTATAATGTCAATATGTTCCCGTATGGCAACATGGATTGCTATGTTCACCTTGCAGGTGTTTTCATAAATCGGTAGAGAGCCATGCACTAGAATAGTGCAAAAAATTATCACAGGAGTAGTCAATAACATTATATAATAATAAATGAACAGCAACTAGAAACATGTTTTAAAAGTAACAGCAGGAGAGGGTGACGTCACACAAGAGGAGGGAAAAAAAGCAAATCCGAGTCATAATCTCCCTTGACTATATGAAGGTGCACCTACTGTGGCCTCAAGGTGACCCGGGAACTGTAGAATTTAAAGTGGTTGTGAGACTTTATTAAAAAAAGCATAAACATGTATTTACCTTCTCTGGTGCTTAAGGTCTACTTCTCCTTCATCCATTGGCGCGGGAGACAATCCGGGGCAGGCGCACTTGGCTCTGACAACTTCTGGGTTTTTTTTTGTTTGTTTTTTTAAAAACCCACTTCAAGATTTTTTTAATATTGTCCAGCCAAGGTTGACATGTCACAAATAACAGGTCCATCTTATCATTTCTATTGGCAGAGATTTTCTCAAATGTCATTATTTTGCTGACTCTGGCCTTAAAGGGGTTTGCCCATCAGAGAAAATTCTCAAGAAGAGATGCATATTTCACACATTCTTCGTTCTGCTACATCTCTGCTCTATCACACTGTTGAGGCTCCCTCCCTCTTCCCCCGGATAAAGAACTTATCTGCCTGTAGCCTGTAGCTACAGGCTGTAGCCTGTAGGAAGTCAGTGTGTATCAATGTGAGCTTGTCCTGGAATGCATGGGGAGGGGCTAGAAGCAGGGAGCAGAGGGAGAGACGAGCTCAGCTCCACAGCCTCAGACAAGATGGCTGTCAACCCTAACGTCTGAAGATACAGGGTTGAAAACCAGGGGCAACTGAAGTTGTGTACAGTAGGACTGATAGAGACAGGCTAGAATTAGATCTGTGAAATGCTGTATTTTTGTTAATAACGGTAAATTAGTGTGTTATTTTGTTATCCTAAGTATCGTATATACTCGAGTATAAGCCGACCCGAGTATAAGCCGAGACACGTAATTTTAACACGGCAAACTCGAAAAACCTATTGACTCGAGTAGAAGCCTAGGGTGGGAAATGCATTGGTCACAGCCTCCCCAGTATATAGCCGGCAAGCACATGCCCCCTAGTGTATATTCAATGAGTTTGTTGACATTTTGAATACAAACTATTGGACTATATCTCACATCTGAGATTCATAAACACAGAATATCCTTTCTTGATCTCATGATCTGGAAAACGGAAGCAGGCAAACTGAATACTCGCATATACAGAAAATCGACATCTACTAATAGCCTCCTATGGTGGGAGAGCTGTCACCCGAAACCCCTTATAAGAGGGATTCCGAAAGGGCAGTACCTCCGGGCTCGGAGGAATTGTTCGGACCTGTCGGAATATCTATCAGCCGCTGCTGATCTCAAGTTTAGATTTCAAAAAAGGGGGTACCCGACTAATGTCCTCAAGGAAGCCCATCATGATGCCCTAAAGAGGCAAAGAGAGAAACTTCTCTCTCCTTGCATAAGGGATACAAATGCTGGCCCAATCCGCATTGTCGGGACCTATGATTCTAGACATCATGAGGTGAGACAGATCCTTTCCAATTTTTGGAAGCTTCTGCAATTGGACCCGGATGTAGGAGGAATGGTGGGTAATGGACCCACTATCACCTATAGAAGGGGCCTAAATTTAAGAGACAAACTGGTCCACAGCCATCTTGAGCCATTGACAAATACGACCTGGTTACCGAATCCACCGAATGGTACTTACAAATGTGGCTCCTGCAAAGCGTGTAAGTCTATCCAACAGAAGAAAACATACACCAGCAGTGTCACCGGACGTGTTTTCAAAAATCGACAGTTCATAAACTGTAGAAGCACTGGATTGGTGTACCTGCTGACCTGCAAGTGTGGACTCCAATATGTTGGAAAAACAATTAGAGAATTTTGGGTTCGAATTCGGGAACATGTCAGGGACGTAAAAAACGGTAATGACACTCCCATATCCCGTTTGGGAGGTACACCAAGGAGATCATATGTCCATCAACTTCCAAGGCATCGAGTTGGTTAAACCTCCCTGTAGAGGTGGCAACATTGAGAAAATCGTCACACAGCGGGAGGCTAGATGGATTAATGTGATGGATACTGAAAAGCCTAATGGTCTGAATGATTCTGTAAATTTTGCCTGATTTCTATAGCTCATTGCATTCTGTTGTGTTTCATTTATGCAAACTAAAGGACCTCTGCTTTATTCTTACTGATTTTTACCTTTGTGGATGTTTTCATCTATACCTGTCAAATGGTTATTCATCCTGTGCTCGTAAGACTACTTTTTAGCCTCTTTGAGATTGGCTCCTCTATATACTACCCGGTTTTGGTAAACCGCGACTAGTTTCCCTAACAACAAATACAATGCTGAGATGCATCTTACTTTCACCTCTGACCAATAGGCGGCCGTCTCTATTGGCTGCGAGAATGGCAATGCACGTCATGTGTGGATTCCTAAGCGGGATTGGAGGCGAGCGTTGTAGTACCGCCTTGGCAGGGAGGGGCTTTATTGTTAAATACCCGGCACTGCACACGCGGCGTCTACGGCCGCTACAGTGCCGGCATGTCAGACACGGCTAGTTTGGCAGACCAATGTTAGAAGCCAACAGCCTGTGTTTGAACTAACTCTAGCCTAAAATATACTCTTAGAGCCTCTGATGACGCATGCCCCCCCCTCTGGTATATGGCCAGTGCCTGCCCCCCCCCTCTGGTATATGGCCAGTGCCTGCCCCCCCCTCTGGTATATGGCCAGTGCCTGCCCCCCCCTCCGGTATATGGCCAGTGCCTGCCCCCCCCTCCGGTATATGGCCAGTGCCTGCCCCCCCCTCCGGTATATGGCCAGTGCCTGCCCCCCCCTCCGGTATATGGCCAGTGCCTGCCCCCCCCTCCGGTATATGGCCAGTGCCTGCCCCCCCCTCCGGTATATGGCCAGTGCCTGCCCCCCCCTCCGGTATATGGCCAGTGCCTGCCCCCCCCTCCGGTATATGGCCAGTGCCTGCCCCCCCCTCCGGTATATGGCCAGTGCCTGCCCCCCCCGCTGGTATCTGCCCGTG
Source organism: Engystomops pustulosus (assembly GCA_019512145.1). NCBI lineage: Eukaryota > Metazoa > Chordata > Amphibia > Anura > Leptodactylidae > Engystomops > Engystomops pustulosus. The sequence continues at coordinate 114,492,012 of CM033646.1, forward strand.
CGTGCCCTCTCCCGGCTCCAGGGCGGGGCGTAGCAGCACCCGGGTTAATAGTGTGTTTATGGTGGTTTTGTTTGTTCGTATATGGCCAGTGCCTCCCCCCCTCCGGTATATGGCCAGTGCCTCCCCCCCTCCGGTATATGGCCAGTGCCTCCCCCCCTCCGGTATATGGCCAGTGCCTCCCCCCCTCCGGTATATGGCCAGTGCCTGCCACCCGGTATATAGCCCCCCCTCTGGTATATAGCCAGTGCCTCCCCCCTTCTAGTATATAGCCAGTGCCTCCCCCCTCTGGTATATAGCCAGTGCCTTCCCCCTCCCCCCTCTGGTATATAGCCAGTGCCTTCCCCCTCCCCCCTCCGGTATATAGCCAGTGCCTCTCCCCCCCCCCTCCGGTATATAGCCAGTGCCTGCCCCCTTGTATTTAGCCAGCAGCCACCTATGTCCAGCCTAAAAAAAACCAAAACTCTGTACTCTCCTTTCTGATGCTCCCGATCCTCTTTCATTCTTCTGAAGCTCTGTCTTTGGCTCCCCGCGCCGCCCCATTTGCATACACCATGACGTCAGCTGCTTCCTGACATCATAGTGTGTGCCGATGGCGCATTAGAAAAAAATGATATACCGTACATTTTGTGTGGTTGGAAAGACATTGGCAGTGATGTGCATGTGATGGGCACAGATCTGTTAATATAACAAACATAAAGTTCAGGGAATTAGAAGAAAGTTGTTTAAAACACATTTCTGTTTTTAACACCGTTCTGAGGAAAACTTTATTATTGGACATTTTAAAGACACCTTGGCGGTTTCCTGAAGGCTCCCTTGTAATTTTGTTTCTATTTCAGGTCTCCATAGAATTTTATTGATGTAGTTTGTTACAGTGTCACAGAAGCCTCTATCCTTCTTCCCCCTGCATACTTTGGATTCATACTTTGTATGCAAGTATCCACTACAAAGGGTTAATGCACGCAATCTATACGCCACACAATATACCCCAAAGCCAGTACTGATGAAATCCTTCCAAAGGGAGAGAACGAGAGCGGCTGAACTTGTTAATTAAATTAATCTGGCACAGGGTACACAGTAATTATAGGTGCTAAAAACCTACGTTTAACAGGACGGCTGCTACTGCAGCTTGAAAAATGATAGGTGGCAGTGAGTAGAGGCGACTGTGGGCAAGGAATGTAGGAGAACCAGCTCCTATTAATTGAAGTCTTGGCACAATTCCTTTCAGAATGGTTGTATTTATTCTTTTATACATATATTTTATACGGGAAGCTGAGGACATTTTTTTTACAGGTTACACCCTGTGACATTCTTGATAATAGGACAGGGTGCAGCACAAAACCCTGATTCTGGGATGGCAGGGAAGCTTATATGTTAATGCCAGGACTAAGGAGTCATCATTTCCTGTTTATATTTACTGAACTATTATTCATGATTGAATAAGTTGAAACTCTACCTAAACATTATTCACATATATAATGGGGGCTTAAATGATTGAGTAAAATAACGGAACTAGCAGTGGTCAACCACATTGACAAAAATTGATTTATAGTATAAAAGTTGTAAATACAAGCGGTCCCCTACTTAAGAACACTCGACTTGCATACGACCCCTAGTTACAAACGGACCTCTGGATATTGGTAATTTACTGTACTTTAGTCCTAGGCTACAATAAACAGCTCCACCAGTTATCACAGATGTCTGTAATGAAGCTTTAGTGTTAATATTGATTCTTATGACAACCCAACATTTTTAAAATCCAATTGTCACAGAGACCAAAAAAGTTCTGGCTGGGATTACAATGATAAAATATACAGTTCCGACTTACATACAAATTCAACTTAAGAACAAACCTACAGACCCTATCTTGTATGTAACCCGGGGACTGCCTGTATTGCACACTAATTTATGTGGGACGTATATACTGCCGCAAATTTACGGCCACATATATGTCCACCATAGTTGTCTATGGTGTCCAGGCTTGCTATGGTAAGCACAACTTGTGCTCACCGTGCCGCGGCCGCAAAAAAGATAGAGCGTGCTCTATCTGTGGCCGTAAAAATGGCCGTGCGATGCTATTCTCTATGGAGAGGGAAGGGGTGAGCAGCGCTTGCTTCTCCTCCTCTCCAGCGCACCTGACGTGTGTCTGTACGGCTACGACCAGGCGGGCACATGTTAGTGTGCATAAGCCTTTAGGGTGATGTCCAACGGTGCTTCTAGGCCAGTCCTTGGACTATTGTTGGACCATTTTAAACGCATGCTTTTTTTGTATGTTTACCATGTGTTTGGCTGTATGAATCTGTTTCACAGCTGCCTACACATCTAAAAATCTAAAAAACAGATTCAAATCAGCCAAACGCATGGTAAACATACAAAAACTTGTATGTGTTTAAAAATTAATGTATTTTCAGTCCATTTAAAAAGATGGTCCAAGAACTATCCAAGAAAGCACCGTATGACAACACGTATAGCACGTGCACCATCTCCGCTGCCATCTCTATATAAACTGGCCAGGCAGGAAAAGCTGCCGATCGCCGAGAGCTCCAGCGATCCCTCTCACGGAAGGTTGCATCTGATGTGCTCTGTGCTCACCAGTGCTGCCTAGAGACACACAGTAGCAGGTCAGTGGCCGCCGCTCCACTCCCTCCCCCTCCCCCTGCAGCCTGGGAACACGAGAGAGACAGAACTTCCGGATCATACAGCAGCCTGTGCCCAGTGAGTACAGAGAAGTCATAAGTGCAGCAGGAGGGCAGGAGCTGCTCTGTGTGTATTACACAGGCAGCAGGCAGGTGGCTTTAGGACACTAAACAACTATAGTTCCTTATTGATTAGTGTCCCAAATTGCCCTGTATGACCGATATCTATGGCCACATACTGTATATACTACCCTTGGCCTGGATCGCTGTGTGATGCTGTCAGTGACCCCAGGGGGCACTACACTGCCCTCACTGACAGCAGGGCACAGGTGCCTAGAGCTCCGGACCAAGGGAGGTATGATTATATATGTATATGTATGTGTGTGTGTGTGTGGCCACAGACATGTGTCATATGCGGTGATTTGATGGTAAATTCACCTGCCTGGTTCCATGTAACTTTGCTGTTCAGTGCTCACACCCTCCACCCCACAACACACACTTTGCCCTACACCCCCCTGCCGAATTGGATTCAACAATCCTTCATATTGCCCCTTTACATATGGCAGTAGTGTTTTTCACTGTATGGTGTGGTAGTCATGTTCCTATGACCCAAAATTTTGAAAATGGCTTTTGCATGGGGGCACACATTTTTATTGTCTGGAGATACCTCTTCTGACTTGCATATGAATAGGGAACTTGTCACCTACTTTTACTCCACTAAATTAATTTTGTCTTCTGGGTGACTGCACTACCCATCACTTGACCACATAGGGCAATTCTCCATCTCCCCTGACACAAGGTTACTTAAGATCACATTATTTGAATTTGGCCTGAAGGCATCCAAACCCTCTATTCTGTGCATGTGAGACAATTAGCTGTGAGCTATATACCCAACTGCTGCCTATGGGAGGAGTTAATAAGTAAGCTATAGTAGAGTGGCACCGCATTACAAGCCTAATGGACTGATATATAGAGATGAATATTCTTATAAAATTAAATGTAATCAATAAAAATGTATATAACACAAAATAAGCTACACATTTTTTTTTATGTTGCCATAAAGTAAAAATGATATTTATGGTAATTGTTGTGTAGAAAAACATGCAATAGTTTTTTTTTTTAATTTAACATATAATTAAGTCATAAGTTAAAGGCTTCTTCTGTAAAAAAGAAACCCGTTTTGACCCAGAAGCACATCTGCTTATTGCCTGCAATGTATAGCTAGTGGTGGAGAGATACTAGTATAAGGCTGGCAGTGGAGACATTGTATAGCTAGTGGTGGAGATATACTAGTATATGGCTGGCAATAGAAACATTGTATAGCTAGTGGTGGAGATATACTAGTATATGGCTGGCAGTAGAAACATTGTATAGCTAGTGGTGGAGATATACTATATGGCTGGCAGTAGAAACATTGTATAGCTAGTGGTGGAGATATACTATATGGCTGGCAGTGGAGACATTGTATAGCTAATGGTGGAGATATACTAGTATAAGAATGGCAGTGGAGACATTGTATAGCTAGTGGTGGAGATATACTAGTATATGGCTGGCAGTGGAGACATTGTATAGCTAGTGGTAGAGATATACTATATGGCTGGCAGTGGAGACATTGTATAGCTAGTGGTGGAGATATATAGTATAAGCTGGCAGTGGAGACATTGTATAGCTAGTGGTGGAGATATACTATATGGCTGGCAGTGGAGACATTGTATAGCTAGTGGTGGAGATATACTAGTATAAGGCTGGAAGTGGAGACATTGTATAGCTAGTGGTGGAGATATACTAGTATATGGCTGGCAGTGGAGACATTGTATAGCTAGTGGTGGAGATATACTAGTATATGGCTGGCAGTGGAGACATTGTATAGCTATGGTGGAGATATACTTATAGGCTGGCAGTGGAGCATTATAGCGAGTGGTGGAGATATACTAGTATATATGGCTGAGTGGAGACATTGTATAGCTAGTGGTGGAGATAGTACTAAGTATAATGGCTGGCAGTGGAGACATTGTATGCTAGTGGTGGATATATACTAGTATAGGCGTCGTGGAGACATTGTATAGCTAGTGGTGGAGATATCTAGTATAATAGCTCGTGGTGGAGACATTGTTAGCTAGTGGTGGAGATATACTCGTATATGGCTGGCAGTGAAGACATTGTATAGCTAGTGGTAGTAGATATACTATATGGCTGGCATGGAGACTTGTATGCTAGTGGTAGAGGATATACTATATGGGTGCAGTGGAGACTTTGTAGAGCTAGTGGTGAATATACTATATAAGAGATGCATGGCTACATTGTAGCTTGGTGGAGATATACTAGTATATGGCTGGCATGGAGCATGTATAGCTGTGGTGGAGATAGACTCAGTATATGGCTGTGCAGTGGAGACATTGTATAGCTAGTGGTGGATATATACTAGTATAAGGCTGTCAGTGGAGACTTGTATAGCTATGGTGGATATATACTTATAAGGCTGTCAGTGGAGACATTGTATAGCTATGGTGGAGATATACTATATGGCTGGCAGTGGAGACATTGTATAGCAGTGGTAGAGATATGCTACGTATATGGCTGGCAGTGGAGACATTTTATAGCTAGTGTGGTGGAGATATACTAGTATGGCTGGCAGTGGAGACATTGTATAGCTAGTGGTGGAGATATACTATATGGCTGCAGTGGAGACATTGTATCTAGTGGTCGAGATATACTATACAAGCTGCATTGGAGACATGTATAGCTAGTGGTAAGATACTAGTATATGGCTCAGTGGAGACATTGTATAGCGAATGGTGATATATACTAGTATATGGCTTGGCAGTGGAGACATTGTATAGCAATGGTGGAATATATACTATAATTGGCTGGCAGTGAGACATTGTATAGCTAGTGGTGGAGTGTACTATATGGCGTTGCGCCGTGGAGACTTTATACTATGATGAATATACAGTATATGGCTGGCATTGGAGACATTGTATAGTAATGGTGAATATTACTAGTATATGGCTGGCAGTGGAGACATTGTATAGCTAGTGGGGGGAGATATACTATATGGCTGGCAGTGGAGACATTGTTAGCTAGTGGTGGGGATATCTAGATATGGCTGGCAGTGGAGACTTGTATAGCTAGTGGTGGAGATATACTATATGGCTGGCAGTGGAGACATGTATGCTAGAGGTGGAATATATTATATGGCTGGCGTGGAGCATTGTATAAGGCACCCGGCCATCACCCGCGCAGAGTTGCCAGACTAGTACTCAGGCTCTGCAGTCCCAGGCCCCAGACCCTAGAACGAAGCTACATGATACAAGCTTTTCTCTCCTTCTTCTACTGTATTGGTTCCTCAGGTGCCTATAGACAATTTACACGTGACAGAGCGGAGTATAAGCCTGTTTATTTGTCGCATGTGGTACTTTGCGCAAACATGTGGGTTTTGGATGTATTTTGGGCCTCGCGTCTATAGTTTGCCATCGACATGTTATAGCTAGTGGGGGAGATATACTAGTATACTGGCAGTGGAGACATTGTATAGCTAGTGGTGAGATATACTAGTATAAGGCTGGCAGTGGCGACATACATACTAGTGGTGGAGATATACTAGTTAGGCTGGCATGGTAGACCATTGTATGCTAGTGGTGGAGATTACTAATAATGGCTGGCAGTGGAGACTTTGTATAGCTATGGTGATCTACTAGTATATGGCTGGCGTGGAGACATTGTATAGCTAGGGTGGAGATAGACTATATGCAGGAAGTGGAGACATTGTATGCACTAGTGGTGGAGATATACTATATAATGGCTGGGACATTGGAGACTTGTATAGCTAGTGGGGAGAGATACTAGTAAGGCTGGCGTGGAGACATTGTAATCTAGTGGTGGAGATATACTAGTATGGCTGGCAGTGGAGACATTGTATAGCTAGCTGATATATACTTACAGTATATGGCTGGCAGTGGAGACTTGTATAGCTAGTGGTGGAGATAAACATATGGCTGGCTGTGGAGACATTGTATACTAGTGGTAGAGAGATATCTATAATGGCTGCATGGAGACATTTGTATCGCAGTAATTGACCCTGGGATCAAGATAGTGGGGAGCCGAGCCCCAATGCCCAAGAAAGAGACATAGGGCAAAGATGCAAGAGAAAAAGAAGAGGCGCAGCAATCGTGTGATATCGTTTGGGACAATGGGAAAGATGTAAGGAAGGACTCTCACCTTGATTCAGATGATATAAGCGTGTAGCAGTATAGATGAACGCAGCTGCCAATCCCGAGTATCCTCGTTCACTGAAGGACCTGGATCCGGGAATGATGTGAGGATATGATATTACCCGGGTTCCCAGTCAAACGACAGGATATAATATGTGTAGTGTTCACTATGTACCATGCCTGATGAAAGCCCCGGTCCGGGGCTGAAACGCGTTGCATCCTATGTTTTATCAATAAAGCGGATTCCTTTATCAAATCGGACCTCCGCATGCATTCTATGCGCAGTGTCATCCCAACCATTCTTTCAGGTAATATCATATCATTGTATAGCTAGTGGTAGAGATATACTATATGGCTGGCAGTGGAGACATTGTATAGCTAGTGGTGGAGATATACTAGTATATGGCTGGCAGTGGAGACATTATGCTATGGTGGAGATATACTAGTATAAAGACTGGCAGTGGAGAATTGTATAGCTAGTGTGGAGATATACTAGTATAAGACTGGCAGTGGAGAAATTGTATAGCTAGTGGTGGAGATATACTAGTATATGGCTGACAGTGGAGACATTGTATAGCTAGTGGTGGAGATAAATTATATGGCTGGCAGTGGAGACATTGTATAGCTAGTGGTGGAGATATACTAGAATGGTGACAGTGGTGACATTGTATAGCTAGTGGTAGAGATATACTAGTATATGGCTGACAGTGGAGACATTGTATACTAGTGGTAGAGATCTGGTATATAGCTGGGCAGCGGAGACATTGTATAGCTAGTGGTAGAGATATACTATTATATGGCTGACAGTGGAGACATTGTATAGCTAGTGGTGAGATATCTATAGATATGGCTGGCAGTGGAGACATTGTATAGCTAGTGGTGGAGATATACTAGAATGATGACGTGGTGGACATTGTATAGCTAGTGGTAGAAGATAACTATAATGGGCTGACAGTGGAGACATTGTATAGCTTAGTGGTAGAGATCTGGTATATAGCTGGCAGCGGAGACATTGATAGCTAGTGGTAGAGATATACAATATGGCTGACAGTGGAGACATTGTATAAGCTTAGTGAGAGACTTGTATATACTGCACGAGACATGGTTATACTAGTGTAGAGATATCTAGTATATGGCTGACAGTGGAGACATTGTATAGCTAGTGGTAGAGATATACTAGTATATGGCTGGCAATGGAGACATTGTATAGCTAGTGGTAGAGATATACTAGTATAACGCTGGCAGTGTAGACATTGTATAGCTAGTGGTAGAGATATACTAGTATATGGCTGGCAGTGGAGACAATGTATAGCTGGTGGTAGAGATCTGGTAAATAGCTGGCAGCGGAGACCTTGTATAGCAATGGCTGGCAGTAGAGGCAGTTTATCATTCATTCTGCTAATTAAAACAAAGCTTCATTTTTCTGAGTCATTGTTGCAGAAGTTGTAACCCAATTTCTGTGTGTTTATGAGCGATTATTACATCAGAGTTGCATTTCTGTAAATGTTCAGGGCAGCGGGGATAGAATTGATCGTCACTGCAGACCTCCTAATGATTTCTTCATCCTAATGCTTGTGAAAGCTTTATAACCACTGCCCCCTGCCCCACCTGTCTCTCTCCCTTCCTCCTGTCCCTATCTCCTGGGTTTTTCTTTTTTAATACCAACATCTTGGAAAATAATAGCCTCGCTTTACAGCCAGCCACCCAATACTTGCAAGGAATCTTGGAATAAGGAATACTGTATACCCTCTGAATATTTCTATGGAAAATGCTAGAACACATGGAAAGTAAAAAGAATCTTGGGAATCTTGTTATTTTTACTCATGCCTGAAACCAATATTCTGTTAAGCCAATTCTGGGAAAGTTGAATAACAACTAATATAGTTGAATATTTGCTTTCTCAGACATTGGTATATAGCTTTCCTTGATATCTGTAAGGTTATTCTGCCTAGTTGCAGGGAAGTATTTGTGGGGCTAATCAGCTGTCCTATAAAGATATTCGGGGAAATCCTTGTAATACGTAAAAGATTTGTCATTCATTAGCCCAGAAAAGACTCCACCTCTGACGGATATAGAAGCTTTCTTCAGGCAGTCTTTTGCAGAGTTTTTTTTAAACTGTGATTAAAGAGGACCTGTCACCCATAATTTGGGCAGTAGGAGCTGCTTACTAAATTTGACCTCTAAATTTCACCTCCATTTTGATTCAATTACAATGAAGATCTCAAGGGGTTAATGATCTTCCTAAAAGCTGTTTCTGATAGTTTGAGGGGTGCAGATTTGAAAATGGGTGGATGATATAGGGGGTTTTGATGCTAAATATGTAAAATTTCATTCAAAACTGTATTTATCTCCTAAATGGTCAATTCTGAAAATCCGGAAAAAGCTATTTTCGTGACATCAAAATAAATTATCCAGAAATATCAAAAATTATGAAAATGTAAAGTAGACATATGGGAAATGTTATTCAGCAACCTATTTAGGTAGTAAATCTATCTGCCTGAAAACGCAGTGATTTTGAATTTTCGAAAATGAATCTCAGAATCGCTTTGATAAGTAACAGTGTTCAAAAGTTATAAAGAGACGCAAGTCAGAATCCAAAAAATGGGGCTGAGCCTTAAGCTACAAAATGGCTTAACCCTTAAGGGGTTAAAGCCTTCCAAAACTATTTCCAGAGAAAGTTACACATAGGACACACATACACACTTTTAGCTACAGATGTAGAAAATATTTGAGTTATCCTCACACTGCTAGCTTATCCCTCTCCGCAGCTGACTGCTGTTAGGAGGGCACAATTAAGAAGGATATAACCATGATATATCCTGTTCTCTGTCACCTAAAAAACAATTTATATAAAAGAGGAGATTCTCAGGATTGCAATTCTAGTTGCCAACAATCCAAAGTTATGGCTCTTAATAGCCAGGACATATTAGATAAGCTCTTGGTCACTGAGGTGGCATGGTTAAAGGGGTTGTTCACTTTTACTAAATAATGGATATTGTTTGTGTAATTATAAGTTATATAATTCTCCAATATATGTTTTGGATGAATTCCTCATGGTTTTCTAGATCTCTGCTTGCTGTCCTTCATCATGAAGCTTCATTGTTTACTTCCTGCGTATAAATAATGGTCCCTGGTCATGTGATGTTACTCAGGTGCATGGCTCACTAGTTTCACAGAGAGTTATCAGAGTTATACTGAGCACTGCACCTGTGTGACATCACATGACCAAGGACTGTTTTTTATTTGCAGGACGTACACAATGAGGTTTACTGCTGAATCACGGCAAGCGAAGATCTAGAAAACTGTAATGGATTGATACATAAAGTATATTGGAAAGTCAGTTTTTTGGTAGAAGTGGCTGATTTTAGACCCCCAGGGACTTCACATTGTTCCCTTTCTTTCTAATAAAGGCTCCAGGAAGTGCTTCAGATCTGTAAAATATTGACAACTCTTCATAATACTGATCATAGGGCATTATTCTGCAATTAAAGGGACATAAATTTGGGGCCTTTTCTAGCACATCCGTGCCTTTTAAATAGTTAGTTCCATGCCAATATGTAATGAAATCTCAATTTAAGAGATTATTTTAGACATGAATGTTCCAGGTTAACATTTGTGAATCATTTTTATTGGATTTTAAGCAATCCGCGCCGTTCAGATCCCTGATGTCTTAATCTTATTTTCAAAGATTGAATGCTATGCAGAATCACCTTCCACTGTCCTGCATCTCCTGTGAAATGGAGCCTGACAGAATCGGCTCACTACACCTATAGCTCGACGTGAACGTCTTTTGTGATATCAATAAATACTGTAGTTATCAAAGGGCTAAATAAAGACACATGAGATCATATGGAACCTTATAATGTGTATGTTGTATTTTAGTTCACTACCATCTTTAAGATCTCTTCCTTCCATATTCATGGGTAATCATTTCAAAACTGCAGCTCGATTTACCTGCCAGTACTGAACAGGATAAGCATGTGTCTTACAGTGTCTCCATGTTTGGACTGAAGGGCCACTCTGCAGGGACCAAACCTTGTAAGGCTAGACTCACATTTGCTGGGGAGCATGATGTGTGGACAGAGAAGTGGCCCACAGTTCATTTTAGTGATGAAAGCAAGTTTTACTTATCTGGGTCTTATGGGAAACATTATGTTCACGGACAAACTGAGTAAAGACTGAACCCAAAGCTTGTTAAGAAATCAGTGAAAGGTGAAGGAAGTTTCATAGTTAGGGGAAATGTTTTCTGCAGCAGGATTTCGACCTTTCATACAGCTAAATGGCTGTGAATGCAGCAGCACAATGCCCCCTGTCACGCAGCAAAACTGGTAAAGCAGTTCCTTAAAACAAAGCAATGGCCAGCCCAGAGTCCTGGTCTAAACCCAATAATTATTGGTGAAAAAGTCATGTTCAAGAAACCCACAGCAGTCACAGATCTGAGGAAGAGACTGGAAGAAGAGTGACCCAAAATCCAACCAGAGCAGCTTGAGCGACCAGTGATGTCCTGTGGCCACAGAGGTGCTGAAGTCATTCATAGCAAAGGCCTATGCACGTCTACTGATTGGTGACTGGTGTTACCTCCAAAACATTTAGTTACTGTATAATCTCTTTCTTTGCTACAGTCATTGCTGTTCCCGAATTGAGAGCGAATTAATTATGATCTTTACCTTTTTTTTGCTAAAAAAAAGGTTTTATGCTGATAGACTTTTTTATAAAACCCTGTTCTAGTGGCAGTGTACCACTTACAAAAAATTAATCAAATATTGATCAACGCAGATTACATGTTTTCTATTTTAAAAAATCTAGTGATCATAAATTGTTCTCTAATTTTGATCTCCCCAGTGCATTCAGCCCCAGGCACCTGCTCCACTATAAGACCCTCCCCAGACAATGCCAGCACATCCAAACCCGCAGCAGATTCCAATTGTGTTATGATTGATTGAAGATTGGTGGAGCAAGGTTTCTTGTGTATGATGGAGGAAGCGTCTTGCATTATACTTTATTTAAAGAAAGTAAGAAGCCATTTATCGCTCGTATGCACCTGGGTACTTCAGGAAATCAGCAGCAAAAGTCGATAAGAGGACTAATGGTGTCCTATGCGAAGAGGCATGGCATAGTAGCGGAGAAGGCCAGAGGGGTCCACTGTATACCACTCTGTTTTAGGGAAGTGATAAACCAGTTTTTAGAGCCTTGGTCTCAAAAATTGGACATATTTCCTGGTAAATATAATTTAAAAAAAAGCATGCAATATATATATCACTAAAACTGAATCTGCTAAATGGATTGTGTGTTATAAGTTCAGGGGATCTGCAGAACCAGGCAGGTTTTCTACTGAGGACATTGGGAAAGCCTTCATATGTCAACTAAGTTATTACAAGGATATAGCTTGTCACTCAGCTTTTCCGGATGCAGATAGAACTCAATTCTTATAAGATGGCACACTGTTGCAAGGAACACAAAGATATTCTCCTCTTATCTATAATCTGTTTTCTTCCACACCGAGCTGATGAGTTCATGAAGTGCACACCTATGAATGGCCATTTATCTGAACAATGCCTGCTTTTGTGTCTGTTTTGCGACATTGGACGAACTTATTTAAGGAAGAAAGCTTCACATGATTGCTTCCTTTTTATTTGCAAAACATGGAAATTATTTTTTTTTTTTCGGACAAGTCTCCCACCAGTTTTTTTACTTTTGATTCTAGTATTACATTAGTATTTCTATAATTATAAGAATCTGTATATAGCGCTATCAAATTCCATAGCACTTTACAAATCATAGGATTTCTACTTATTTCATATTTAAATCAACAAATTATGCAGATTTTAAAGGGATTTTCCAGGTGAAAACCCCTAGGTTAGATCCTCATTATCAAATTTGTGGGATCTGATGCTGGTTTTCCTATCTGATCCTAATATGATATTTGGTACATATCTTTAGGGTATCTCTTTAATATTTTTAACCTTTTAAAAGGAACCTGTCCCCATTAAACTACTTGCCCCCTAAGTTAGGGTGTGAAATGTCCTTTCTAGAATTCCCTCTTCTATTTGAAATCTCTCCCATATACCTATACAGGCGGTCCCCTACTTAAGAACACTCGACTTACATACGACCCCTAGTTACAAACGGACCACTGGATATTGGTAATTTATTGTACTTTAGTTCTAGGCTACAATAAACAGCTGTAACAGTTATCACATGTGTCTGTAATTAAGCTTTAGTGTTAATCCTGATTCTTATGACAACCCAACATTTTTAGAAATTCAATTGTCACCAAAAAAGTCCTTTCTGGTATTACAATGATAAAATATACAGTTCCGACTTACATACAAATTCAACTTAAGAACAAACTTACAGACCCTATCTTGTATGTAACCCCGGGACTGCCTGTATATAAAAAATAAATCTTGAATGTCACTTGAAAATGAGACTGAGAGTTAATAGGCTCTAGGGCAGTGATGGCGAACCTTTTACAGACTAAGTGCCCAAACTACATCCATGATCCACTTATTTACCATGAAGTGCCAGCATGGAATTTTATATAGTAACTTACTGCTACCTGTTCTTCCTCATCTTTCAATTGTACCGGCCGCCTGAGGCCACCACTATAGTTGCCAGAAGGAAGGCAAATTCAAACTATCGTTGTAGCTGCTCTCCAGGGCCTCTATGTACAGGAAGAATGGTGGGTCCAGTAGGACGACCTCCAAAGATAATGCAGTTCTGTCAACACCTTCTTACTTTCCCTGCAGTTCCAAACAGCCAATAAAGTGTCGCTTTAAAATATCGCTGAGAGAAGCATCTCATAAGTTGAAGATTCAGTGTTTGGTGAACTCTGTCCTTGGACAATGGCCTGAGTGCCCGCAGAAAGGGCTCCGAGTGCCACCTAAGGCACCCGTGCCATAGGTTCGCCACCACTGCTCTATGGGAAGTGTCACTTCGGACACGCCTATGTTCGTTTCTGCAGTACCCTTGCTTTGTTTTGGTATCATATGAAAGATAGGAATCCCATCTTTGCCTTTTAGCTCATTGATCTACACAACAGAAGATACAGGCAGTTAAAGACATAGTTAAAAAATGTGATCTGCATATAAAGATCCCTTTTCTTTAACTACATGTGTCTCCAGTTCTAGAGATTCACAGATCCACAAGCCAGATACGGTCTAAAAGATGGGAATTTTATCTTTGTTATGGCAGAAGTACAATAGAAGCATTGATAGGGGGGTCTGATGTAACATTCCCCCTGTAGCCCCTGGACTCATTTCAGGCAAAATATGACTCTTCTCAGCTCATTTCTCATTTTTATAGATAAACAGTGAGATTTGACATGAGTTAAATTTATAAAGGATATTTCATATCCTACCTGAGGGGGCTGGTAGTTTTAATGCAATAAACGCTGGTGACAGGTTCATTTGCAGCTGGGTTCACATATTTATTAGTTGTCCAGCTGTCTTATGCCTGAGCTGGATGCAACTGTTCACATTTCTGTGCATTTTGCAAAATGGTCCAGCATATGACCCTATGCTGGGCGATCAGACTCGTGGTCGGATTGGGGTTTGCCGTTGTTATAGGGGTGCATAGCTGTGTCTGTGTTGTGCTTGTGTGAAATTTACCTCGTTCTGGAGGACCGCCGCTGTCACTGGCATAGGCATCCATGAATTTTAATAGACGCCATGAAACTTTTCCTGCGGCATCAGTTCTGCTTCTTTGCATCCACATTACTGTTTGTGCTTTGTCCTTACACACATCTTTGAGGGAGATAATTTTGTGGCGCTAACTAGGTTTAGATTTATTTTATCTCAGGTATGGCGCGCTCCATGTCTGCAGTCTGTGCAGAATCTCCTGTTTATCATCATCATGGTCTGTCTTCCTCTTCTCTTGTCTTGCCTGCAGCACCTTCAATAAACACACAACAGAAAAGCTTTCTCTATGGATCCGATTTCAGGGCTGCCAGTGCCACAGATAATCCTCCTTACAGGTGAGGAGGGCAGGTGCCTGCAGCAAGGCACAGAGCAGCGCCACACTGAGAGTCATTGACTATGCTGGCAACAGCAGCCATGGCGTCACAACTCTCTGCCTTGAAAGCCATGGCGTCACAACCTGCTCCCTTCAAAGCCATGGCGTCACAGCCTGCTCCCTTCAAAGCCATGGCGTCACAACTCTCTGCCTTTAAAGCCATGCGGTCACAAGGCAAACTGCTCCCTCTCAAGGCCATGGCGTACAACCGTTCCCCCTACAGCCATGCGCGTCACAACTCTCTGCCTTTAAGCCATGCGTACACACCTGCTCCCTTCAACGCATGGCGTCACAGCCTGCTCCCTCAAAGCCATGAGTCCTCACAACTCTCTGCCTTTAAAGCCATGGCGTCACAACCTGCTCCCTTCAAACCATGGCGTCACAACCTGCTCCCTTCAAAGCCATGGCGTCACAACCTGCTCCCTTTAAAGCCATGGCGTCACAACCTGCTCCCTTCAAAACCATGGCGTCACAACCTGCTCCCTTCAAAGCCCATGCGCACAACCTGCCTCAACCTCTCACCCAAAGCCATGGCGTCACACTGCTTAAGCCAGGTCAAAGCTGCACTTGCGCATTTCGTCACAACTCTCTGCCTTTAAAGCCATGGCGTCACAACCTGCTCCCTTCAAAACCATGGCGTCACAACCTGACCCCATTAGAGGAAATCAACCATTTGATTTGATGCATTATGAAGCAAACATACCTTGAGAATGCTGAAGCTACACTGATGCAGAAACATGTATTGTTTAAGCCCTGAATTGAGTGGTTTTGAGGAAAAAAACTATAATAAAATTATGCTAATTTGGCTCTGTTGCTCCTGTGACTGGCTCGGCGCTTCTCTTCTTACCCTAATTATACACTGCTCCAGAGAATGATGAAATCACTGTGTTGTCCCTAACAGACAGAAGTAATCAATGGCAGCACCATCCCCCAGCTGAAGTTTGAGTCATCCAGCTTAGGTTGATTAGTCCTTAGGCTGATTAGTTCAGGAAGCTCAGTGTAATGTGTTTATGAATGGCAGGCAGCGAGCAACACAGCTTTCTCAAGGTCCTGAATCTTCTAATTGTTTTTGAGCAAAACCACTTGGATCGGGGATTAAACAAGATATTTTTCTGCATCACTGTCGCTACAGCATTCAGAAGGCATGTTTGGTTCACAATGCATGAAAACAAATGGTTGATTTCCTTTAAAGCCATGTTGTCACAACTCGCTGCCTTTAAAGTCATGACGTTTATAAAGCAAGAGGTCCCATATTTATTTTTATATACTTTTATGAGAATAAGCTTTTATGTTCATTGTATTTTCTGCCTTCAATTATGCTCTTTGTATGCTGAGACGCCATGGAAGTGTGCCTGCCCTTTAAGAGTTGACACTCCAGTTGACTACCTGTATACTTATACTTTAGAGTTCAATACAAGTTATGAATTCACAGTCATTGCCTGAATTGGGATATTGTTCATTGCCTTTGAGTAATGACAACACAATGAACTAATCCAGCCTCATCCCATCATGTGTATCTTTTGTGGAGGCTTTCCATTTTAGAGGAATATTTTGCGCTGCAGTTTTTAGGGCCATGTTACTTTTGACCTCTAAGAGTCTTATCTGGTTTGTTTTTTACCAAAGTCTTAATGAGTTTGGTTTTGTTTTCTGTTAGTCTCTGCCAATAGCCTGAATATTGTTGCCTCTCCTGAGTGCCTGTTTCTAAGGCTCCTGTAAACATTATTCTCCATTTCAGACAAAGTGTTAGGGTTGGGCTTTGTAACCCTGACTGCCACACAATACACATATGGCAATCCAGCATTTAATTAGCAGGTATATAATGCACTATGTAAAGAATGGACACCAATGTCACTTCAGGTCAGATTGTATTAAAGAAGCACTTCATCAAAAAACAATATATATATTTTTATATTCCTACTCTAAGAAGTTCAGTGTGAGACACTGACATTTTCCAGCATTACAGCCTTTTGGCTCCTCTTATCAGAAAGTATATTGATTGTTGGATTTCTCTCTCTCTGCTTTTCTATCATTCCCATGAAGCCTCAGCACAGCATCACATGGGCAGCTAGAGAGATCCATCTCTGCCTGCTGCAATTATCACTATAATACCCAATCAATGAAATATATTTCCTTTATTATACTCGGGGCTTGTCTAATCTTAGGCTACATTCACACACATGTATGGGGGACGTATATACGGCCGACCTATATACGGCCAATATACGTCCCCCATACACTTCTATGTGCTCACGGCCCTGTACGGGAGCGGTACGGTGCAGCACACGCGCGGCACTGTACCGCTCTGTAGCCCGGGAAAAGATAGGACATGTCCTATCTTGTCCCGTGATACGGCTCCGTGCGCTGTATCTTCCTATGGAGAGGGGCGGGGGTGAGCAGCGCTCATCCCCTGCTCTTCTCTGCAGCGCCGATGTATGCCCGCCGTACTACGGTACGGCGGGCATACATCGTGTGAATGTAGCCTTAAGCAGTAACCAGTGCTTGAGGTTTGTGGAGAAGCTGTGTGGTATAGTCAATGCAGTCTCGTAGGAAGTCTGGTGCCTGCTGAGCCTCCCTGAAACAACAGATTGGGAAGGAGGGTTCACCATGAAGTCAAAAGTTTTGACCTACAGCAGTCTCTAGTCTGCTTTATAGCTAGACATCTTTCTTCAGCTAATCTTGTAAGTTGGGGGTTTTCAACCTTTTTTGCTCAGGGACCAGCTGGAAACATACATTTTCTCTATGGATCAGTGGTGGGGTGATGCGGTCTGGTGTCAGTTTCATAGCCACAATAATAATAATAATAATAATAATTCTTTATTTATATAGCGCACACAGATTACGCAGCGCTGCACAAAGCATGTCAAATTGGTCCCTGTCCCCAATGGGGCTCACAATCTAAACAACCTAACAGTATGTTTTGAAGTGTGGGAGGAAACCGGAGTACCCGGAGGAAACCCACGCAAACACGGAGAGAACATACAAACTCTTTGCAGATGTTGACCTGGGTGGGATTCGAACCCAGGACCCCAGTGCTGCAAGGCAGATGTGCTACTCACTCAGCCACCGTGCATGTATGTTTGCAAGCCCCCACCTAGCTTATATTGCGTGCCTAGTTTATATTGTCCCATTTCCTGAAGATGCCCTCCCCCCACTTATACTGTCCCCTTTCCTGCAGCATGCCCCCCTCCCGTGTTCCCTTTCCTTTAGCTGCCCCCCATTCCTTCCAATGTCCCCTTTCCCAGCCGACCTCTGTAAAAAAAAAAAAAATGATTAGCTAAATATTGAATTATTGATATTGCTTACAACGGTGTTCCCCAACCACCAGTCCGCGGCCCAAGGACTATCTTTGTTCGAACAAACTTAAACAATACTCGCCTTCCACGTTCCCCTGCAGCAGTCTTCTCTTCCTTCACTACTCTTCCGCATTAGTGCATGGCTCTACTGTCAGGAGGCATGATGTGATGACATCTTCACGCCCGCCGGCAATAGAGCAGCCCATTAATGTGGAAATGAAGTGAAGGAAGAGAGGACTGCTGCAGAGGAACGCTGAAGGTGAGTATTGTTTTAGTTTGTTCTAACAGAGATCGTCCTTGGGACGCGGACTGGTGGTTGGGGAACACCGTTGTAAGCAATATCAATAATTCAATATTTAGCTAATCATTTAGACTTATATGTCTTTGTTCAGTGAACTCCCCCAGAACCGTATAGAGTTTGCACAAACGACATGTCAGTGTGTCTGTGTGTCCCTCCGCTGGTTACAGAAGACGTGTGACTTTGATATTTTTATGTGATCTACCTCACTCTCTTGCATTTTATATTGCATGTTTCTTTAGCCCTGTGACAAACCTGGAGCGGGCTGATTTAGAGAGTGACATTACAGGTCCGGTAATTGCACGGCTGAGGCCCCCCAGTCTATGATCTTGGAGATGTCTCTCTATCTCCTTGATGCGGAGAATCACAGTCAGCGGAGATTTATCCTTTGCTATGATAAGGCGGCAGCATATTGAGCTTCAGCGCAGTAATAGTGATTCACGGGATTGGCTCCTAAGCACCTTCATTGTGAAACGCTCTGGTGAGTTTTTTTTTCTGAATATGAAGGTTAAAACATTCTGGCGACTCAGAGCCTTGTCCACTAAGCCGTTTTTAGGCTTGAGTCACCTCTTAGACCATAACAAATGGCACGCTAATGATAAATTAACAGAACTCAAATTAAATTATTATTTTTTCCATAAAATGTACACTACAAATCTTGTGGCTAACGCATATCAGAGAGACTTCTACTGAATGATGTTGTTACATCTATGACATCAAAAACACTGGCGTCAGGTTACAGACGCTTAATCGACAAGTAGACCGAAGGATTGGATGATTATTTACAGTTTATCCTCTTGGAAAATATCCGTAAAGGAAGGTGGAAAATGTATTATTTTAATATTTATAATACATTTATTTCAGTATCATTTTTTTTGTAGAGGACAAATGAAAAAATCTGAAACCACATAATTACCTTTAAGTTATTCAATAACAGATCTGACAATTACCATGACAATCGCCCTGTTTATGGCAACAGGCATTAGAACTTCTATAAACCTAGGCTGAACGATTTCTCAGTTCCATCAAGTTCCAGCTTTTCCCAATCAATTATACCTGAATAATTGCTAGATAATTGTATCCCTCGTTGCCACTTGTTATTAGATATGCATCTAGTCCTGTTTTATATGCTGATGAAGGATCTTCCATCATTAAAGTACCCATTATAGTGTTGGACTTGTTTTTTGTGTGATCAGTTATACTTCCTACTGGCATGATTTAATAATGCATATGGTGCACTTAGGGCCTCTCCATACTGTGACTGTACACAATAGTAGTGGGGACTGTATGAGTAGCTAGCTCATGTACCCGAAGTACAAGTACAGCGATGCCACATAGTGTAGTTGTTATGTTTTAACAGTTTAAAAAGTTTGTTTCTGACACATGACTTTTCCATTTTGGCTTTATTTTTGGTTGATGACACAATGACACAGTGGAGTCTGTGTTATTCCCCATTCAAAAGATTGCAATTGTAGCCGTGATTTCACCTCACATCCCGGTTCACCAACCGGGATTTGGCTCCCGGTTACCGTGCGGTGAGCATGTTGTGTCACAATACTTTGAGCGAGCTGGGGGAACCACACCTCAAAATATAGGACATGACCCATATTGTGCCTGATTAGCAGCACAGCCGCTCTGCTTTCAAAGGATAGGGGATAGGTGAGGAGCACTCACTCCCCCTACACCCGGGCTGAATGTGGCCTGAGGCTGTGTTCACATTTTTTAGGACCCGCTAAAACCTGTTTTTTTTTTTTTTTTATGCCCTCATATGTAAAAACCTTAAAACTCCGAGGGCAGAATTTCTGTTCTCATGCCTGGATATTATGTAAGTTCTGATATTCACTTGTAATTTTAATTTTTAAAAGTATGAAACTACCCAGAGCAGGTCCTGTTACTGTCTCGAAAAGTCTTTTCTTCTATCATCGTTGTGTGACCTCTTATGCCAGTGAAGCATGAGCCACACATGGACAGAATTGTGTGTTGGTTACTCTGTGTTTAGCAATTATACCTTAAACACAAGCCTGAGCCTCCTTTAGCCCAAAAACGAATGTTTATTTTATATATTTTTTAATCCCATTGAGACTGCGGTACTTTGTTGATATGCTCATACTCCCTGTGACATCTTAACATGAAATTTGTTTTTAATCTAAATGATGTGACATACAGTAAGGCATTTATGGTATGTTTATAATGCACATAGGTTTATGTAGTATATTTGAGCTGCATGTTCTACCAGTAAGAGCTAGAGGGCAACCTAGAGCTATACTTTTCTGTTTGGTCTTGGCATATAACCCTTTAATGTCCATGAAGTGATCTTACGAACAGGTTACTTTTAGAAGGATCTTAGATCTCTCGGGTCAGAAACGTGTTGAGTTTAATTGTAAACTGTAACTACCATACCGCCCTGATATCAGAACTTGCCGAAGGTTTGCAGACATGAAGTTATCATAATCACAATGTCTAAGTTTAATGATGTACAGTGACATGATGTGTGTCTGGGACAGAGAGGCCTACAGCTTTGTGAAATAAGTGGTAGGTGATCTTCTTGCATAGTAGGCTTTGTTTGCGTTGGTAAGTTAAGTATATTCTGGGAATGGCAAACAAATTGCGTGTTATCTGGTAACTGCTCCAATCCGACAACGTTAAACTGAACAGACATTCTGCTTTCTGTTTAGCTGAGCTTTGTTCAGTCCAGTTAGTCCAGTCGGGATACACGGACCATACTTGGTTGTGTGTATGAACTTATAGGATGTACTCGTTACATCTACACGTTGCATTTTTGATGCTTTTTGTCTGCATTGGAAACACAAGGTGGGAGGGCTTTGCCAAAATGCTCATTTGTTTCCACTAAAACACGTGTGTTCCGGAATGAGAATCAGGATCTTTTTGCATTATTCACATACACAACAAAAGGTGCTCATTCAAGAACGCAAGTGTTTCAAGTGGTAATGCATGAGCGTTCTGGCAAAGCCCCTCCCCCTTGAGTTTTCCAATTAAGTCAAAACGCTTCCAAAAAAGGAAGATGTGAACATGGCCTGACGTGTCCACAATGCGTTTGTGGATGAATTATCCTTGCTGAAGGTCCACAGCGTAATGCAGTTGCAGTATAGTGTATTAGATTTATCCAAATCCCATACAAACTGCAGAAAAAATGTTTTCCACTATAGATTTTTGATCTGCAGCTTGTCATTTGTTTGCTATGGATCCCTACACCAAATTCAACCTCAAGGCAACATTGTGGTATCAAAATGCATCAGAAACCAGTCAATTTTGTGGTGCTTGCGGATTCTTACTAATAACTTGTTAACTAATTTTAATAATAAACCTTACATTGCACCATCCTATTCCGCAGAGCTTTACAGATAATTGGATACATATACAGACAAAATTAGTTTAGTTTTAGGAAACCATAGAAATGAGAGCTGAACAGGAACTTCAGAAGGTGAAGGACTTCTCTTGTGGCAAACAAAAAAGTTAAAATTGTGCTTGAAAAATGCTGTTTCTTTACAGCATTGGTCACCTGTATTAATACGATTACGGTCACTAGCTACAAGAAAAGATTGAGCCGAAACACAGTCTCATAGACTGTAAGCTCTTGTGAGCAGGGCCCTCACTATTATTATTATTATAGTTGTGCAGCACTTGCCAGTACTTAGTTTATTCTGGTTGGTCACCCCTATAAAGCTAGAGTACATGTCACTGCATAAAAAAAGCAACTTGAGTTTAATGGCATTTTCCTGGATTGAAAAGAAAAACTTTATTTTGAAAACCAGAAACAATCTTTAAAGTGAACTGACTCATAAAGAATAATAAAATTTGTAACCATTTGGTGGATGAGTTGCATTTATTTGGGGTTATTAGATTTTCTGCACTATAGGGCTACGTCTGAATAGTTTGCTATGTGACATCTGCAGAGCATGTATTTGCCAAGTGTCTGGCTGCCTGGCTATGTGTGAGCCCTGATACCTGCGCTGCTGGCACGCCGGTCTTTAGCGAGATCTACAGCTTCATAATTAGCCTGGTGCATTCCTCCCTGAGTGCTGGCATCAGCAGTGTGCGATAGCTGCCTCTGATTAACAGCCGCTCTGCAACCATTTCCTTGTGCCACCGATGACCAAATTTGTCACTTCAGTTTTGACACAGACCTGATTTCTTGCTAAAACTTTGCTCTGCCGGCTCCATCACTTAATGCTTCACATTGTTCATTGCAGTGGGGGCTGCTGAGCGAACGGGCATTAATGTGTCGCCTTCTCCACGTATCTCATCTACAGTACAGACCCTCACGTTATAATAGAATATAGAACTTCCTTTCTGTCTAGTGTCCCCAGTGGGAGGCATCCAGACCCCCAGTGTCCGGCTAATTGTTTCCTGCATCTATTGAGATAACTTGTGACCTAGCTCTTTGTCTGGGGTTAATGGCTATCCTCTCATAGAAGACATTACTTGTCCCATTGAAATGGTTCCCTTGCTGCAGACAGTTGCTTCTCTTGTAGCATTACTGCCATAGATTTCCCCTTAGTGCAGATGTGTACATTCCACATGTATGTACATATATACGTTGTTAGAAAATAAATTCGTTTTTTTCTGTCTCTGGCTCACTTAGTCAGGTAAGTTGTGCCCTGCATTGGAGTTACCACTCAGCTTTTCCAAAATCCTGTAGGGCACATATTCCACATGTATATCTAAAGGGTTTTATGACTCTGGCTAACAGGAATGTATCACATACCGTATAGCAAATGTTTCTATGAATTTCAATAACAATCTGTACAATAAAACAATCATTAGACCTTGAAAACTTTCAGAAAAAGATGATTTTTCATCAATGCTCTTTACAAAGCATGTTCTAAAAAGTGATCAAAAAAATGTTACTTGCCCAAAAAAAAATAAATGAACAACTCTTCTCGCAAGAAATAACCAGCTATGTCGACTGAAAAATAAAATAGTTTTGCCTCTAAAAAGAACAAAAAATACAGATTTTCTCTAAATTACTTTTTATTCAGGATTGGTTTGGTGAATGGACAAAAGAAAAGTAAAAAAAATAGTAAACAAGAATTGATTTCATTTCCTCCACCAAAAATTATTAATAAAATCTTATCAATTAGATATAGATGCCCCAAAAGGATGTACCTGAAAAGTGTATCTCATCCAGCAAAATATAAGCCCCCATATACAGTATGCCAAAAAAAAAAAGTATAGCCAGTACAATTTGACAATACCAATCTGCCCTGAATGGTGTTCCTTCCATTCTATGCCCTGTTATGTGCCTGTGCAGCAGTTTACCAACACACATGTGTTATGAGGATACTTGGGAGGAATTGGGTATGAAACTTTGTGGAGTTTTATTTTTGTCATTTAATTCTTTGTGAATGTTTAATTTCTTGCCCATAGTTAATGTATTGTCCAAAAGAAATTAAAAATGTTAAAATCGACCTCCATTTTTTTCCCCCTGTGAAACACCTAAAGGTTTAACAAACTTTTTTTATAAGTGGTTTTTCAAACATTGTGGCATGTAGTTTCTATAATGGGGTAATTTTCGGGGTTTTATGCCTCTGAATGTTACTTGAAAACTGAGCAGGTCTCTTTTAAATATAGGTTTTGACATTTTTCATGAAAATGTGAAAAATAAAAAGCAACATTCTAAGCTTTGTAACATCCTAGAAAAATGAAGGATGCATAAAAAGAACCATGCAAGCATAAAGCAGACTTTCAGGAAATATTAGTTATGAAGTTATTTGGGTGGTATGACTGTCTGAAAAGGTGAGAAGTTTGAACTTTGAAAATGGGGAATTTTTTAAAACTTTTGCCTTATTTCATCCATGTTTTTCAACTCTTTTAAAATACAATGTGTCACGAGAAAACAATTTCAAAGTCACCCAATTTCCCTAGAATTGATATAAAATAAACATTTTTTTAAAAAATCACAAACATGTTGGGTATCACAGCGTTCCAAAATTTCCTGGTCTATCAAAATATAAAAACTGTTATTCTCGGCGGTGAACTTCATAACGCCATATAGTGCCCAAATGTCCCAAACGCCACTTTTATATAATTTTTCATTACATAAAAAAAGTAATAAAAAGTGATCAAAAGGTCGCACAGTCCTCAAAATGAAAATGTTGGCTCATCTCGCAAAAAATTACGTCTTACACAGCTCTGTACACCAAAGTATGAAAAAGTTATTAAGATAAAAAATTGATAGATTTTTGAAGGTGGGGAGATAAAATTAATGGAAAGGACTGCGACGTGAAGGGGTTAAGGCCATGATTTGTCTGAAGCTGAAACCTGCGGAATTGTGTATACAGCTCTGGGCGCAATTGCTAGGGATTAGTAGATATTTAGTTCTTGTTCCATGTGATTGTTTGGAAGACATAGATGGCCCAAGTACTGCAGATATTGAAGTAAATAGTTTAAAATATTGTGTACTTGCCTGCTTATTCCCATGACTCTCCAGTACCATGGCCAGTATTTGTCTTATTATACTTACCCTGGTAAAGTTTGACGTTCACTGCAGGGAACTCCTGGTCATGGCACCCCCAGGCGGCAGGACTCTGGACTTCCTGTGATGTCCCGTTTCCTGCTGACTTCTGGATGATGTCGACAGTTGTGCAGTCGTTACTAATTGACCCCCCTCCCTGCATATTAGGGTTTGAAGGGGTGTGCAGATGTCTTTGGTACACCACATAAACCACTGATATAGAGGTGGTGGTTGTGTGTTGGGTCTACAACACCTTTGAGTCGTGGCTTCTTTATACTGGAAAATGACCACCGACTGGGGAGATTTTATAAAAGTGTCTCTAAGTAAAACATTGTATAGTTATAATAGTTAATACTGATGCTGTATGCTGATGATAAATCTGGTGTAAGTTAAGACTGTCTGGCCATACATTGCATCTAATAATTAGTCTATTTAAGCCAGGAAAATTTCGGGCAATTTAATTTTTTTAATTAATTTTTTTTTTCAGTGAAGCCACACCCATTTAGTTGTACTAATTGAAAAAGTAAAATTATGACAGCATTCTGCTGAAACCTTTTGGTAAAGTGCCGGTGAGTCTTATTATTTTTTACCTCCATTTGGCCATTTTAAACCTGGACAATCCCTTTAAGGAGCCTCTTTAGCTTTACAGCTAATAAAATGGACATGGAGAGGATCATTTCTATGTGCCATTGTCATAGCATAGCTATGGTGTAGACCTTAGACCATAATTCTTAATAAATGCATAGTAGACTGGAGAAAGGACTAGGCTCCACCCCTTCTCGGGACGACACCACACATCATTAAAATATATTTCTGGGACACTTCGTATTTGTTCCTGTTCGGACCTGTTTAGAGGACATATGTGCGTTACTGTATCTTCTTTTATCAGTTTCATATCTTTCTATTCATCATGTTTGTATTGCCCACAATCCAAGCCCCTGCCTCCATCTCCTCGCTGAGGCTTAATCTCCTTGCACATGTAAATTCACTTATCACGCTTTCTTAAGTCGCCTCCCTCCCTCCTCTACCTGACATCTAAATTGCTTTCAGTCACTGCTCCTTCTCCTGTTTTCCCTTAAATGAATTACTAATGACATCTTGCTCAATCATTGCCCTCTCTGCAGGCACTTTGAGAGTAATGTGCCCCATCCAAACCTTTTAAACTATTACCGCGTGGATTTCCCAATTGAATCAGCGCCATCACAGGTGTAATAACTAATCGTTTGACTTACACCTGCTCCGATGTTCCTAATGTCCGTTATCCGTGTTGGATGCTGGTAATTTCCTGTTTATTGCATTGTCCCATGGATCGGTTTTGCCTACATTTACCATGATTAGTGAATTTACGGAAACAAGATATGTAAAGAGGTGGGAGGTGCTCTGGTGGAAGCCATAGTTATCAGGAGAAGGAATATATAGCTGGGGTCATAGATACACTGTCGCAGAGCTGTGGTCCTCCATTTCAGAACAGCATAGAATCTGTAGTCAGCCTGGAAGCCATCAGCATGCAGGGCAGAGGCAGCCAACATAGTTCAGTATTCATTTCTGAAGGCTCTTAGATGGCAGCCGCTTAAAGGGAGAGTTTTTATTGTACATTTCTATCCCTGCAAAATCTTAGGTAGTTGTAACGACAGCATCACTTGCAAGGAGAGCTTTCATTTCAGCAGCACCTCTCACAAGTGCCCAGGAGGAGGTCCTTCCCTCTATATGCTTCATAGGCCTTCTCCAATTTGGAAAGCGCTACAGAAGAGGTGAAGGGTTGTGGAGTTGCACAATGGAAAGGACATTAGTAGGAGACTACCTCTATTGTACTCGTGGCTGATCCACAAATCAGAAGAGAAGTTCTTTTTCCCGTGAAGTTAGTAATAACATGCACCAAGGAAAGTATAAAGACCTCCCAATGGTTCCTTATTAGAGCCCTAAGCAGGCCTGCATGGCCAACCTCTCAGGTGACTTTGCAGGTAGCTGCCACGTGGGTCCATGAGTAGCTCGTTCTTTGGCCATTTTATGACTTGTATTATACATTTTTAGCAGGTTCCCCACTCTTGTCTTGATCTAATTCTTAGTTGTTGGTAAAGTCCGGCAGAAACGAGCTGCTTCTATGGGGCAGATTTATAAAAAATGGCCAATGGTTAGACAGTGCTGTTTAATGCTAGATGATAAATCTGGTGTAGAACAAGACTGTCTAGTCGTACTCTGCACCTCCTATTAGTTGGCTCACTTTATGCAAAAAAGTTAAGACAAAATTCTGTTTGTTCAGCAGTGTTCCTGGCGCACTGACCTTTTTTGGCGCAAGACCACGCCGCTTTTTGTGGAGCTAGTCGTAGAAAAATTAGGTGCAGACACTTTTTTTTACTGCAAACTATGACAGAATTTTGTCATAGACGGATGAATAAATCTCCCCCTATGTCTTCCATAGATAACACGTCTTGAAAATGTCAGGTTCCACTACTCTCACTTATTCTGAAGCAGAATGGAAGATAATATAGATAAGTGTTAAACAGTCATGATATGTAACAAGTCACTGGGTGAGATATTTACTACCTGCTGCAGCATCACATTTCTGTATGTTTCTTCTGCTTTCTTGGCGCCAATTCACACTTCCATGTGCTGTTTATCGGACCAACCACACTGCCTAGGACTGGACTCCATGAATCATATCTATGTATTATACAGTGGCTCCTTTATTATATAAATTGCTATTATGATCAGAGCCCCCACCCAGGTGGAGTGGTCAGTCCCCGAAATTCTACATAGGTTTTAGAGTAAATATCTGTTTAGCAAAAGATGGGGGGATTGGAGCAGTCCCCAAAATATGACGAGTGATTAACACACCAACCACAGCCAATTTGGCCCTCACTTGGATCCTCCTTCTTTGTCCCCCCTCCCCTCTCCTTAGACTTCTATATGTCCATGTCATCAGAATGATCACGATTTAGTGAGCTGAAAGTCCAAGAGCAGGAAGACCAAAACTGATTCTACATAGGTTTTAGAGTAAATATCTGTTTAGCTTGGCAGGAACAGCGCTTCCAGACCTCCATACTTACTACTTGGCAGGACAACTTAGGCATGTTAGACACTGGCTTCTTCCCGATCCGCTGCCAAATTCAGAAAACCACTTGGCTCATTTCTTAAAGATAGACTGTCTGTGGCCTGTTTTAGAAACTCTCCCACCTTATTTCGGGCCGACTGCTGCCAATACACAAATTGGCTAGGTCAATTTGGCAGCAGGCTAAGTCTTTGTCAAAATTTACGGCAGTAGTTGCGGAGACCCCATTGTGGAATAATCCGAGCCTGCCTGAAATATTTAAACTCCCAGACCTGCGAATATGGGCTGATTTTGGTATTAGAGAATTGCGAGACCTCTATGACAACTCTATTCTATACTCCTTCGAGCAACTGAAAAGCTCTAATGATATTCCACAGACACAATTTTTCAGATATTTGCAACTCAGGCACGCCTTAGGGGTACAATACCCAAATTCTCCCCTACTCATATCAAGCTATCCTCTTATTGGGCTACTTAGATCACAAGGTCCTAGGGGACTAGTGTCCATATTATATTCCCTTCTTATTAGAGACAAGGTTTCGGCCAATCCCTCTTCAGCATTGGAAAAATGGAAAACCCTTATAACTAGTTTGATGGATGAGACATATGCGGAAGCCCTGGAGTCAGCCATGTTAGTGTCTCCAGCAGCTAACAATAAGCTAATACAAGTCTTCTTTCTTCATCAATGTTATTTGACCCCAGCCAGACTATATAGAATGGGAAGGAAGCAGACTCCTGGATGTCTGCGATGCTCTGCAGTAAATGCTGATTTTTGGCATATGGTATGGACATGTCCGACCATTCAGGCATATTGGCAGGAGGTGATATTACTGCTAACTAATGTACTTAATATACCTGTCCAATCTACGCCAGAGCTCTGCTTATTGGGGGTGGTTGATGAAGAAGCATGGCAACATCACAAGCGGATATTTCTTAGAGAGGTACTGTTTCTGGCTAGGAAGGTCATAGCTTTAAAATGGATGGCGACACAACCACCATCCCTATCAATGTGGAGGAAATTAGTGAATTCGGTCCTCCCTTTTCATGACCTGATATATAAGGGAAGAGGATGTCCAGATAAGTTTAATAAGGTGTGGGGACAATGGTGTGACTCCTCGGTTACACTTTATTCCGTAAATATATTCACGTCACAGTTAAGGGCATTACAGGATGTTTAACAACGCAAATATTAAGAAAAATGGAAGGAATGAAGTAATTAACTTATGGGAACTGGTCTTCTAAACTGATACCCCATTTACAATGGAAAACTATGGAGGTGGTTTAGCAGCAGCACTGCAGAGTTCTGGTTACCTTTTTAATTTGTTTTTGCAGTTTTTCTTTGGTTGTATTTATCTGTGTACGCATGATATGTAAAACATAATATCATATACTGTGGTAAATTCTTTTATTGTGATTGTTGTACACTTTCAATAAAACGAGTTTAAAAAAAAAAAAATATCTGTTTAGCAAAGATGGGGGGAGTGGAGCAGAGATCATATTAGAGGATAATGACAAATGCAAGTTGCTTGTACTTAAGGTTTATACTTATGTTTGGTGCCAAGTTTATTGAAAAGTTAGTGACTATTTTACCATTACAAACTAAAAGATAAACTGCCAAAAATCCCCCATACAAAGGATGGCCACAGCTATGAATGTAGTTATGGTAAACGCTCCTCTGGCTGCTCGGTGACCATAACCTTGTTGTACTGTCAGACTATCTGCTGCTGAGTTCTCATACATGCCTCCTTCTTTGTCCTTGCAGATTGCCACCGCTGTCAAGTTCCTGCAAAACCCTCGTGTTCGCCAGAGTCCTGTATCCACCAGGAAAGAATTTCTTAAGAGAAAAGGTAAAAATTAAATTGTCTTAGAAACCCTTGCAGGCATATTGTTGTAGTCTGTAACAATATGCTGTGATCAGTATGTTACGGCTGAATTCCATTAGGTTAGTTTTGCCAAGCAAATTGTGCCTGCCTGGTTATGATGCCCTATGAAAGTATCGGAATGTATACGCCTTCAGTATCCAAACCAGCCGCTTTGAATAGAAGATTCTCCTATTCCAACAGTTTTGATGAATGAGACCTATGTCCTTATTTCTACAGCACAGGCGGAAATGAATATAAACATCGATAATGATATCATCCATTCAGCAGCGAGCAGTCTGTCTTGTAAGGGCCGGTAACCTCTCGTCCCAGCAGATAATCCAGCACTGCATTGTCTCCTATCCCTCTCCATCATTACATACATCTCTATTAACAGTCCCTCTTTACAGACCCTGAGATTCTCTTGATGAGACCCTCATCAATTAGTGACAACTGTATTTGCACTGAGCCGCAGGATAAATGTCATCTGCTGCGCTCTGTGTGCTACCGACTCAGAGAATGAGCTGGAAAATCACTGTAAGGTCACGGGGCAGCAATGCTCGGGGTCAGGGAAATCTCCCTCCGATTGGTCTAATTAGTGAGCAATTGATCCAGCTTCACCATATGCTTTCATGTAAACGTGTATTGAGCTGCTAAAGTCGTACAGGGATCTATACTAAGTAGAGCTGCAGGCGCGTTACTTGTCTGACAACCTGATTTTGTTCCCTCTTTCATTGACTCTCAATTAAAGCTGAAAGAAGGTGGTAAGATTGACAGGGGAAGTTAACAGAATTAAACACAGGTAATTGTCCCAAAACCTGTTATATGTAGTTGCGAATCTCATGTATACAGTGACTGCACATAGTTGATGCTCTGGTTCTGGACAGTAGAGTGAAACTTTAATAATCTGTTCACAAACTGTTTTCTACTCTACTGTCTTGGAGACTCCTTAGAAATAAGGGATGCACCTTTTAAAATTAGTTGTCTGGTTCTCCATTGTTCCTATTGAAGTAAATGGGAATTTAGCATCAGTTTAACAGTGCACCCTCCATTCAGCTTCTATCTCCGCTGACTGTAAAGGTTCTGGAGTCTGGAGACTCATGCTCCAGCTTAAAGTGGTTAGGCATGGACTTGGAAAACAATCTATTTTGCTTTAAAGGAAATTTACCACTCCAGGAAAGTAAAAAAAAAAAAAACTTCTTATCTTCTCTAATCTTGACACACCGGTATCACCTTACAAAAGAGTTATAATGAGCAGGACGGAGGACATGATGTCCGGCGCTCTGGGCTGCTATCTATTCACGCCTACCTGACGGCACCTTCCTTTACCATTGTGGTGATCCCGACGTGTCAAGATTAGGGAAGAGAGTACTGGTAAGCTGCTTGTAATAGGTCTGGATATTGAGTCCCCACCAATCACATACTGATCACTTGCTCTGATTAACCACTTAAGGATCAGACACTTTTTGCATTTCCATTTTCTATTTGCTGCACTCCAAAGGCCATGTTTTTTTAATGTATTTTTTTTTATCTAATGGAGCTATATGGCGCTTGTTTTCTGCAGAACAAATTGTTTCCTTGCAGCACCATTTAAAAATCCCTGCAATGTACTGTACAATTGAAGAAAACTAATTTCAAATGCAGTGAAAATTATGAAAATTATAATTGCGCCATTTTCTTACTGGCTTTAAACCTGCTACCCAGAGTGAGAATTTCAGGATATAGTGCTGTTTTTTAAATATAGATGGTGACATGGAACAGGGTCGGCTCCAGGTTTCACTAGGCCCTTGGGCGACAGAACCTCAGTGGGCCCCTTTGCAGTAAACTCACGTGGTGGCATAAAAAATTCTCCTGTTCCCTAAAATATTCTCTAGTTTATCATACCAAACAGACCCCTCATGGTTAGTTTATATACAGCCCCTCATGGTTATTTTATATAAAACCCCCCTCACCCCCATGGATTCCTTATGTGTAGCTTTTTGTGGGCCCCCCCAGAACCTCTGGGCCCAGAATTTGCCCGGGTACACCCTGTCCTGGTGCTGGCCCTGACAAGGAATTTTCCCCAAAATATATGATCAACATAAAACCTTGGTAAAAAAAAAAAATTTTTTTTTGTTTTTTTTTTGGGGGGGGGGGGGTGGCTCCTTTCTTTTCAGTACCTGCTCAACCAATCAATGACTACTATGATGAACTTGGAGAAATTGATTTGTGGGCATCCGAATTCTGGGAACCCCACTGATCATGAGAATGAGACATTCACAAGAACACCTTCATTTTTCTCACATGTTAAAATAAAGCAGCAGGTTGAGTATATGTGTCCTGTTGCTCCATTAAATAGTATGAGAGTTTTAGAATTTGCGTGCACCCCTCTCTGCTATCTCCAGTACTCTCACAGACAGTGATTGAAGAGTGCAGGATATTTCCAGCACCTCCATAGAACTGAATGCAGAGGCAGGAGGCAAGCTCCTGGACGTGTGGTCTCATGAACTCTGATAGTTGGGGATCCCAACAGTAGGACCCTCCACCAATCAGATTGTTATTCCCAATCTACAGGATAGGATATAGCAATCAAACTTTGATTTCGGTGGAATGTAGATCTTGGCTGCCAGTCAGTGACACATGTGATTAAGGTGGCATGTCCGACATGATTAGTTATGTGCATGAACATATATGACCTACTGGGTGCTGAGCTGTAGAGTTGGCGTGAAGACTCTCCACTAGTCCAAGATACAGGACAGTAATGGAAGGTGCTATCATTGCCGCCCAAAGTTTTGATACATGACCCCTATTGTGAGGTGATTTCTTATAGCCAAGAAGATGCTGATTATTATTTTTTTTTTCCCAGTTCTACTAATGATCAAGATATAAGTTTATTTTTGGGAGCTAAAAGCCGCAAAAAGCCATTGTTTTCCTAATGTCTATTGTGGGATGTCGCCATGGTAACTTTATAGACTGCACTTGTCTCAAGAGAGTCATCCATTTTGTATCTCCCCTCCCTTCATACTTAATATTTCAGCTGCTCATAAAAAGCGCCAGAAAGGGCAAGAGGAAATTATTTAAATTAAATCACAAAAAAATGGTGATTAGTGCCGGTTACAAAATTAACCCCTACAAGCCCTAGCAGACGTTTCACTCGTTTTCAGATAAATGTCTAGTGCTTGATGTAGTTTCTCATTGTTTTAAAGAATATCATCATCTATACACAGCCATGGGATCTCCTCTTAGCTAGATGTGAAATTGGACTCCTAAAGTCTTAGGGAGTCCCCTCTACATGTCATGTAATGCTTATTAACTAGTCATAGGACACATTCGGAAACATTCCTATTATAGGATTGTCTGAAACACCAAATTTGAGGGAATATAATTTCAATGTTTATGCTTCTCAATCCGTAAAATATATTTTGTGTGAGCTAGTGTTTACTGTTGTCAGCCAAAGAGGCTGACTGTAAGGTACTTCATTGTTAAAGGTAAAAATGTTCCCCAGACTCCCCATGTTACCCTGATCACTTGCTCTGTATGTAAAGTGCTTTGATGATACACAATTTCACGGCAGGGATTGTTGTTCTTGTGGGATAGCCTGGGGTAGGTGGTGAGGGGGTGGTGCCACGTCATCAGATCTGTTGAAAATATTTACTTTTCTGGTGTCATCTGAGGTAAACTAAATAAAGAAATATGCAAGTCGGAAGTAGATTATTAGGTGTGGGACTCCGAGCAAGTTTGTTACTATGCATACTCCACTGCAAAACCTTTTACCTCTATGGTTGTGGTGACAATACATGTGGAGTCCACGATTGACCACCCTAGCTAGGCTGGGCATCATCTGAATGTGCCCTTCTCCTTTGTAAAGGTCAGACATATCACAGATTCCCTCTCCTATTCTACATAATGCATGTCCCCTGAAATTATCTGCGCAATGTGAGTTGGAGGATAGAAAACCTTCTCATGTTAGTTCCCACACCATTTCCAAAGCACTAGCAAATATCATTCCATAGGATGGAACCCCAGAAAGCCTGCTGCAGAACCCTGAAATATCCATACAGAGATATACTGTACTTACTGTAATAGTGGGATCCACCTTGTGTGGGTCAACAAAATACACAGTGTAAAAAGCAATACTATCATAGAAATACCAATAAACAGCCACTTTGTAAGAACAATGTTCTCTGTCTCCAAAGCATATGGTGTACAGCATTAATGTGGCCTAGTGCTGGAGTACCTGATATTCTCTATACACTCACCGGCCACTTTATTAGGTAAAAAGAGGGGAGGGAAAAGAGGCCATGCAAGTAACGGGTTGGACCCCTTTGCCTTCAGAACTGCCTCAATTCTTCGTTGGTGCATAGATGCAACAATGTGACATGATGGCATCACACAGTTGCCGCAGATTTGTCGGCGTGCACATCCAAGATGCCCTCTACTTGTATTGAGATCTGTGACGTGGAGGCCATTTTAACAGTGAACTCATTGTCGTGTTCAAGAAACCATCTGGATGATGCCAGCTTTATGGCATGGCGCATTATCCTGCTGAAAGGAGCCCATCATGTTGGATACTCTTGTGGTCATAAATGGATGGACTGGTCAGCAACATACATCAGGTAGGCTGTGGCGTTGCAAACGATCTCAATTGGTAACCAAGGGGCCCAAAAAGTGCCAAGAAATATTCCCCACACCATGACACCACCACCACAGCTGAACCGTTGATACAAGCAGGAGGGATCATGCTTTCATGTTGTTGACGCCAATTCTGACCCTACCATCCGATGTCGGCAGCAGAAATGGAGATCATCAGACTCAGGCAACGTTTTTCCAATCTTCTACTGTCCAATTTCATGAGCTTGTGCAAATTGTAGCCTCATTTCCTGTTCTTAGCTGAAAGGAGTGGCACCCGGTGTGGTCTTCTGCTGCTTTGTAGCCCATCTCCTCAAAGTTCGACGTACTGTGCGTTCAGATTGCTCTTCTGCCTACCTTGGTTGTAACGGGTGGCGATTTGAGTCACTGTTAATAATAATAATCTTTATTTATATAGCGCCATCAAATTCCGTAGCGCTTTACAAATCTGTTGCCTTTCTATCAGCTCAAACCAGTCTGCCCATTCTCCTCTGACCTCTGGCATCAACAAGGCATTTCTGCCCACAGAACTGCCGCTCACTGGATGTTTTTTCTTTTTCGGACCATGTGATGGTTGTGCGTGAAAATCCCAGTAGATCAGCAGTTTCTGAAATACTCAGACCAGCCCTTCTGTCACCAACAGCCATGCCACGTTCAAAGGCACTCAAATTACCTTTCTTCCCTATACTGATGCTCAGTTTGAACTGCAGGAGATTGTCTTGACCATGTCTACATGCCTAAATGCACTGAGTTGCCGCCATGTGATTGGCTGATTAGAAATTAAGTGTTAACGTGCAGTTGGACAGGTGTACCTAATAAAGTGGCCGGTGAGTGTATGTATCGGGCAGCCCTTGAAAATTCTTCTTATGTAGTGACTAAACTTTTGACATAACTGCTCAGTGCAGGAAAGACAAAATAGGGGCTCTGAGAAGCTACTTTACTTAATGAAGTATACTATAAAGTTTACTTTTATCCCCTGCTGCATTCATTTCTGATTTTAAAAAAGCTTTTCAGGTTAAGTTTAAGGCTACATTAACACTGATGTATGGCAAAAGTCAGCCGCGATGGAGAAGAAGACTGGGTGACCTCCCCCCTCCATAGCCATCCACGGCGCACGGCTCGTAACACGGGGAATCATAAGACATGCTTTATCTTTTCCCTGTGTACGAGTGGTATGTGCGGCACCGTATTACTCAATGCAGCCATTGCCGGTCTAAGGGGGCAAGTTTGTGGCCATACATACGGTCCCTTACGGTTGTGTGAATGCAGCCTAAAGCTTCACACCTGAACGGTAACACCAGAGACACCAATGGATTTCTCAAGGTGTCCATCGTTGTGCTCAAATAAGACGGCATCTTTCATGGAGCTTCTTCGTGGAGCCTTTGATGTAAATGTGATTTGAACCTAGAGGGAACGTCTTTGTTACTTTTGTTGTTCCCTCCCCCCGTTTTAGGCATTTTACTCTTTTAGTAAAAACAATTTGCTGTAGTTGCAGGAGTCGCTATTGAGCTCCGCTTATCCCTTTATCATTATGTGCGAGGTACAAAACATGTTTTACCTTCTAAAGTGTTCTGGTAAATCAGTGCAAATTATCATTGACGATAATCTATTTCCTCCATTTTTTTTTCCTCACAGTGTAGATTTTTTTATTATGATAATTTTTTTCACTTTTTGCTAATGTGCAGATCAGCAGGGAGCGATTAATTATAAAAGCCTTGGGATTTCAGCAGCTCGGTGAAAGCATCGACAACACATCCTAAAAGCCATGTTGATTACCCAAGGTAACCGGAGATTGGGATCGGTGCCTGCCAAGATCTCGTCAGCACCCATTTTTTTTCCTTTTTTGTTTTTACAATATTCTGAGTGCTCGGCACTGTTGGCATGGAAAACCGCCTGCTTCTAGTAGCAAGGGCAGGATGTCGCCTGAGCTGTCCTTTCTCCTGGGGCTAGATCTAAGATAAGGATGCATAGAGCATTGTGGTTCTTTTGAGGTTGGCCAATACATGCCAGTACAGACTTATTACATAGCTTTTTGTAATCTAACCCACCCTTCAATTACTTAATCACTTACTTTTTTTGTTAAAAACAGAGGTTTCAGCATCAACTGTTTCTGTGGTTTTGAATGGATTTGTCACCTCAACCACATCATTTTGCTTAACACATGGGGATATGTCCTCTAAGTGTGGTACAAAAGCAAAATTGTAACTTCTATCCATTTACTATCCCTTAAACATGGAATTCGCTGTTGTCAGGTCAAGCTTGGAAAAAACTAATAGGAAGTGCAAACATATTAATATCCCTTATTACAACTTTACCAGTGCTGGGAGAAAATATCTCCTAGGTTCATATAAGAATGTTAACAACCTACAAAGAACTGAAAAGGATTGTGGAACAAATGTATAAATGTACATTGAGGAAAATAAGTATTTGGCACACTGATAATTTTGTACGTTTTCCACCCTACAAAAGAACAGAGTTCTGTCATTTATCTTGTAGATCACTTAAACTTTGAGAGACAGAACCTTAAAAAAAACAGAAAATCCCATTGTAGGATTCTTAAATAGTAATTTTTATTTATTGCATGAAATGGGTATTTGATCACCTACCAACCAGCAAGAATTCTGTCTCTCTTAGTGCTGTAAGTTTTTCTTTAAGAAGTTCCTCCTACTCTGCACTCAATACCTGTATTAATTGCACCTGTTAGAACTCGTTGCCTGTATAAAAAAAATACCTGTCCCCACACTTAAAGGGAACCAGTCATCAGAAGTTTTTTCATGACCCAGTGTGGTGGCATCATCTAGAACAGTGATGGCAAACCTTTTAGAGGCAGAGTGCCCAAACTACAACAAAGACCCGCTTATTTATCGCAAAGTGCCAACACAGAAATTCTATTTGTGATTTATACTCCCTTCTCTGTCACAGTTTTCATTGATACCAGCACCTGAGGACACCAATAAAGGAGAAAATAGTCCCAGATACAGCTGTCACTTTAAAATAGCTCTGTTCACAGCAAGTCCTGGGCTGCCTGGGACAGCAGGAAGTTACCTGGAGTCATCTCTGGTGATGGCCTGAGTGCCCACGAAAGGGCTTGAGTGCCACCTCTGGCACCAGTGCCATAGGTTACCATCACGATCTAGAAGTTAGGTGTATAAAGTCAGAGAGGTGGAGAGTTTAACATTAAAGTTAAAGTGTAACCGTCATTTCAAAAAACTTTTGATATTTTCAGGGCCGATTCTAGCTTTTTTGCTGCCTGAGGCGAAAACTGAAATGCTGCCCCCTCCCCCCCTTTAAAAAAAAAAATAAAATCCTAGCCCTGATCTCCTTCTATATACCGCCCACTGAATGTACATACGCAACTTAACCACCTTGAATTCGTGCTTCTTTTCCTAGAATGCGCACCGCCTGGGAAAGAAAAATTTATAGTTCTCGTACATTTATAGTTTTATATTACTACTGAGGCGTATCGATGATCTCTGGTGTAGTTAAGACGTCTCCGAACTTACATCGTAATTATCTATTAGCCGGAATTTCGGCATTTTTTTTTAATTATATTTTGTGTTCATGAGCGCACCCTGAGTTGTACTAATGGAAAAAGAAATTATGACAGCTTCGCGAACCTTTTTATAAAGTGGCAAGTCTTGTTTAATTATGTTTTAACCTCCATTGCCGTTTCAACCTTGACAATCCCTTTAGGCCTCTTACTTTACAGCTATAATGACATGGAAGATCATCTATGTGCCATTGTCATAGCATCGCTTTGGTGTAGACCTTAGACCATAATTCTTAATATGCTAGTAGCCTGGAGAAAGGACTATGCTCCACCCCTTCTTCATCTCTTGACTCACCACACATCAAGTACAATATATTTCATTGGACACTTCGTATTTGTTCCTGTTCGGGACGCTGTTTAGAAGCCTATGTGCGTTCTGTATCTCTTTATCTTCTTTTCATTTTCATATCTTCTATTCATCATGTTGTGTAATTTCCCTCATCCAAGCCCCTGCTCCATCTCCTCGCTAGGCCTTATCTCCTTGCACCATGTAAATTCTCTTTATCACGCTTGATCAAAGAACTTCCTACTAGTATCTCCCTCCCTCACCTAAGCGAACTTACTCAGCTCGAGAGGAGGAAGAGAAAGCCGGAGTGCCCTCACACTCCCATTTCTTCATCACTGCTTCCTTCTCCGTTTCCCTTAGAAATGAATTACTAATGACATCTTGCTCATCATTGCCGCTCTCTGGTCTGCAGGCACTTTGCAGTAATGTGCCCCAGTCCAAACCTTTTAAACGTATGACCTTGGATTTCCTTCCTCGCCGTTCAACCCAATTTAACTCATCGCACATGCGACAGTTTTATAACTACATCTTAGGGCAATTGACTTCACCTGCTCCGATGTTCCTAATGTCCGTTCTCCTGTGGATTCTGGTAATTTCCCCTGTTTTTTGCATTGTCCCATGGTCGGTTTTGCCTACATTTACCATGATTATAGTGAATGATTAACACGGAACAGATATGTACAGAGGTGGGTAGGTTCTCTGGTGGAAGCCATAGTTTCAGGAGAAGGAATATATATGATAGCTTGAGTCATAGATTACAGAACAAACTGTCGCAGAGCTGTGGTCCTCCATTCAGACAGTCAAGAATCTGTAGTCCAGAGCCTGGAAGCCAATCAGCATGCCAGGGCAGATGCAGCCACATAGTTCAGTAGTCATTCTGAAGGCTCTTAGAGGCCTGCCGCTTAAAGGGAGAGTTTTTTTTGTACATTTCTATCCCTAGCAAAATCTTAGGTAGTTGTACACGCACATCACTTGCAGAGGAGGCTTTCCATTGCAATCAGCAATTTCATCAGCACAGACCTCTCACAATTGGCCCAGGAGGAGTTCTTCCCTCTATATCGCTGTGCATAGGCCTCTCCAATTTGAAAAGCGCTCAGAATAGGTGAAGTGTTTTGTGGAGTTGCCAATGGCAGGACAATTAGTAGGAGACTACCCTATTGTAACTCTTGGCTGTCATCAAATCAGAAGAGAAGTTCTTTTTTTTTTCCTTCCCTGAAGTTATTATAACAGGGGTTCCCCAATGAAATTTATACAGACCTATCCCAATGGTTCCTTATTAGAGCCCTAAGTCATGCCTGCATGCCAACCTCGTCAGGTGCTTTATGGGCAGGTAGCTGCCACGTGGTTCCATGATTAGCTCGTATAATCTTTTGGGGGGCCATTTTATGACTTTTATTAATACATTTTTGGCAGGTTTCCCCACTTTGTCTGGATCTAATCTTAGTTGTTGGTAAAGTCACGGCAGAACGAGCTGCTTCTCTGGGGCAGATTGATACTGGTTAGTGGCTGCTCATGCTAGATGATAAATCTGGGTGTGAACAAGACTGTCTAGTCATACTCTGCCACCTCCTATTAGTTGCACAGTCAGTCAACCAGTGTTCCCTGGCACACTGACCTTTTTTGTCCGCAAGACCACCTGCTTTTGGTGGAGCTAGTCGTAGAAAATTAGGTGCAGACACTTTTTTTAACTGCCACTATGACATCATTTTGTTGTAGACAGATGAAATAAAATCTCCCCCTATGTCATAGATAACACATCTTGACAATTTCAGTTTCCACTACTCCCCACTTATTCCTGAGCAGAATGTGAAGATATTAGATAAGTGTTTAACAGTCATGATATGTAACAGTCACTGGTGCGATATTACACCTGCTGCAGCCTCACATTTTCTGTATGTTTTCTTTCTGCTTTCTGTTGGCTCTTGGCTCCATTCACCTTCCATGTGCTGTTTCATCGGACCAAAACCACACTGCGCTAGGACTGGACTCCATGAATCAATCTCTTGTATTTACAGTGGCTCCTTTATTATCTAATTGCTATTATGATCGGAGGCCCCTACCCAGGGGGAGTGGTCAGTCCCCAAAATTCTACATAGGTTTTAGAGTAAATATCTGTTTAGCAAGATTGGGGAGTGGAGCAGGTCCCCAACTATGAACGAGTGATTAACCCACCAACCACAGCCAATTTGGCCCTCACTTGGAACCTCCTTCTCCTTTGTCGCCCCTACCCTTTCGTCCTTAGACTTCTATATTTCCATGTCATCAGAATGCTCAACTATTTAGTGAGCTGAAAGTTCCAAGAGCATTAAACCAAAACTGATTCTACATAGTTTTTCAGAGTAAATATCTTTTAGCAAAGATTGGGGGAGTGGTCAGAGATCATATTAAGAGTAAGTATATTACAAATGCAAGTTGCTTGTACTTAATGTTTATAACTTAATGTGTTTGGTGCCAAGTTTAATTGAAAGTTAGTGACTATTTTACCATTACAAACTAAAAGATAAACTGCCAAAAATTCCCCCATCAAGGATGCCACAGCTATGACATGTAGTTATGGTAAACCTCCTCTGGCTGCTCGGTGACCATAAACCTGTTGTCCTTTCACTATCTGCTGCTGAGTTCTTCATACATGCCTCCTTCTTTGTCCTTGCAATTGCCAACCAGCTGTCAAGTTTTCCTGCAAACCTCGTGTTCGACCAGAAGTCCTGTATCACCAGAAAGGACGTTCTTACGAGAAAAGGTAAAATTAAAATTT
Source organism: Engystomops pustulosus (assembly GCA_019512145.1). Classification (NCBI taxonomy): domain Eukaryota; kingdom Metazoa; phylum Chordata; class Amphibia; order Anura; family Leptodactylidae; genus Engystomops; species Engystomops pustulosus. Next base: position 114,533,042 of record CM033646.1, read on the forward strand.
TCTTAGAAACCCCTTGCAGTCATATTGTGTTGTCGTCTGTAACAATATGGCTTGATCCGTATTTTACGCTGAATTCATTATGTTAGTTTTTGCCAAGCAAATTGTGCTGCCTGGTTAGATGCCCTATGAAAGGATCGAATGTATCCGCCTTCAGTATCCAAACCAGCCGCCTTGAATAACGATTCTCCTATTCCAACAGTTGATTGAATGAGACCTATGTCCTTATTTCTACAATCACGGCGGAAATGAAATATAAACACGATTAATTATTATCATTCCATTCACATCGTCAGTCGTCTTGTAAGGGCCGTAACCTCATCGTCCCAGCAGATATCCACAGCACTCTGCAATTTCCTCCTATCCCTCTCCATCATTACATACATCTCTATATACAGTCCCTATCTTACAGACCCTGAGATTCTCTGATTAGACCCTCAATCAATTAGTGTACACTTATTGGCACTGAGCCGCAGGATAATGTCATCGCGCGCTCTGTGTGCTACTACCACCAGACTCAGAGAATGAGGCTGGAAATCACTGTAAGTCACGGGGCAGCAATGCTCGTGGTCAGGGCAATCTCCCTCCGATTGGTCTTCGTAGCAATTGATCCAGCTTTCACCATATGCCCTTTCATGTAGACGTGTATTGAGCTGCTAAGTCGTACGGGATCTATACTAAGTAGACTGCGAGGCGCGTTACTTGTCTGACAACCTGATTTTGTTCCCTCTTTCATTGACTCTCAATAAAGCTGAAATAAGTGTAGATTGAACAGGGAAAGTTAACAGAATTAACAAGGTACAGGCGGTCCACTCCTTTAAGGACACGATTACAGACAACCCAGTATTCAGACGGACCCCTCTCCCACTGATACCTCTGGTGGACGCTCTCTTGATGCTTACTATAAGTCCCAGACTGCCAATGATCAGCTGTAAGATGCCTGTAATGAGCGTTATTGATAATTCTTGTCCAATTAACAAAATCACAAAAATTTTGAAACTCCATTGTCATTGGGGCAAAAGAAAAAAAATTGTCTAGAACTTCCATTATAAAATATATCGTTTCGACTTACATACAAATTCAATTAAGACGCAACCTCCAGACCTATCGTGTATGTAACCCGGGGCCTGCCTGTAATTGTCCCAAAAACCTGTTATATGTAGTCGAATCTCATGTACAGTGACTGCACATAGTTTGATGCTCTGGTTCTGGACAGTAGATGAAACTTTAATATCTGTTTCACAAACTTTGTTTTTTTTTTTTTCCCCCCTACTCTGGTCTTGGAGACTCTTGAATAAGGGATAAACCTTTTAAATTAGTTGTAAGGGTTCTTCTCCATTGTTCCTATTGCAGTAAATGGATTTAGCATCAGTTTTCAAACAGTGCGCCTCCATTCACTTCTATCTCCGCTGAGGTAAGGTTCTGGAGTCTGGAGACTCATGCTCCAGCTTAAAGTTGGTTAGGCAGGACTTGAGAAACAATCTTTTTGCTTTAAAGGAATTTACCACTCCAGGAGAATAAAAAAAAAAAAACTTCTTATCTTCTCTAAAATCTTGAACAGCACCCGTTCACCTTACAAAGAGGTTATAAGTGACGGACGGAGACTGTATGTCCGCCTCTGGCTTTGTCTATCTTATATTCACACGCCTACTGACGTCACTTCCTTTAACCAGTTGTGGTGATCAGCCGGTCAAGATTAGGAAGAGAGTATTTCAGTCTCTTGTAATAGGTCTGATCATTGAGTCCCCACCATCACATCTGATCACTTGCTCTGATTACCACTTAAGGATTCAGACAACTTTTTGCATTTCCATTTTCTATTTGCTGCACTCCAAAAGGCCCATGTTTTTTTTAATGTATTTTTTTTTATCTAATTGGAGCTTAGGGCGCTTGTTTTCCTGCAAACAAACTTGTTTCCTTGCAGCACCATTTAAAATCCCTGCAATGTACTGTACAATTGAAGAAAACTGAATTTCACAATGCAGGAAAATTATGAAAATTATAATTCGCCATTTGTCTTACTGGCTTTAAACCTCTACCCCCAAGTGAATTTCAGATTAGGCTGTTTTTTAAATTAGATGGTTACTGGAACAGGTCGGCTCCAGTTTCACTAGGCCCTGTGCGACAGAAACCTCAGTGGGGGCCCCTTTTGCAGTGAACCATCCTGGGATAATTGAGAGAGCATAAACAATCTCCTGTTCCCTACAAATTCTCTAGTTTAGCATTATCCAAACAGACCCCTCATGTTGTTTTATATCACCTCCCTTATGGTTATTTATATAAACCCCCCTCACCCCCGCTTCTATGTAGCTTTTTGTGGGCCCCCCAGAACCTCTGGGCCCAGAGTTGCCTCCGGGTACACCTGTCCTTGTCCTGGCTGACAAGGAATTTTTCCCCAAAATATGCTGTCAACATAAACCTTGGGTAAAAAAAAAGGGTTTTTTTTTGTTTGTTTTTTTTGGGGGGGGGTGGGGGCCTCCTTTCTTTTCAAGTACCCTGCTCAACCAATCATGACTACTATGAGACTTGGAAAAATTGATTTGTGGCTATCCGAATTCTGGGACCCCCACTGATCATGAGATGAGACTTCACAAGAACAACCTCATTTTCGCAACTGTAAAATAAAGCAGCAGGTGAGTATCATGTCCTGTTGCTCTTCATTGAATAGTATGAGAGTTTAGAATTGGCCTATTGCAGCCCCCCTCTCTGCTATCCTCCATGTACTCTCACAGACAGTGATTGAAAGAGTGCAGGATATTTCCAGCCGCCGCTCCATAGACTGAATGCAGAGGCCGTGAGGCGCTCTCGACGTGTGTCTCATGAACTCTTGATAGTTGGGATCCCAACAGTTAGGACCCCTCCACAATCAATTGTTCTTTCCCAATGCTACAGGATAGATCTAGCAATCAAAACTGGTTGATTTCTTTGGAAATGTTAAATCTTGGCTGCCAGTCAGTGACAACATGTGATTGAGGTGCATTCATACATGATTAGTTTATGTGTCATGAACATAATAACCTACTGTGTGCCTCGAGCTTTAAGTTGGGCGTGAATGACCTCCACTAGTCCCAGATACATGACAGTAAATGGAAGGTGACAATCATTCTGCCCACAAGGTTTTGATACATGACCCCATTGTTAGGTGCTTTTATAGCCAAGAAGATCTGCATTATTATTTTTTTTTCCCAGTTTCTACTAATATCAGAGTATAATTATTATTTGGGATCTCAAAAGCCGCAAAAGCCATTGTTTTGCCTAATGTCTATTGTGGGATTGTCGCCATGGAATTTATAGACTGGCCCTTGTCCCTCAAGAGCAGTCCATCCATTGTGTATCTTCCCCCCTTCATACTTACTATTTCAGCTGCTCATAAAAAGGCGCCAGAAAGGGCAAGAGGAAAATTATTAATTTAAAATCACAAAAACAATGGTGATTAGTGCCGGTTTACAAAATTACCCCTACAAGCCCTAGCGAGACTTTCCACTCGTTTTCAAGGAAATATGTCTAGTGCTTGATGTAGTTTCCTCATTGTTTTAAAAACTATCATCACTCTACACACCCATGGGGATCTCCTCTTAGCTAGATGTGAAATTTGGACTCCTAAAGTCTTAGGTGAGTCCCCTCTACAGTCATCGTAAGGCTTATTACGCTAGTCCCTTAGGACACATTCGAAACATTCCTATTATAGGATTGGTCTGAACACCAAATTGTGAGGAATATAATTTCCATGTTTATCTTCTCATCCGTAAATATATATTGTTGAGCTAGTTTTTACTGTTGTCAGCAAGAGAGGCGGACTGTAGGTACTTCATATATTGTTAAATGGTACAATTTCCCAGACGCGAATAACCCCATGTTACCCCCCACTTCTCCACTTTCTCTGTATTTAAAGCTCTTTGATGAACAGAACACAATTTCACACATGCAGGGATTTGTTTTTCTTTTGGTATCGCCTTTTGGTCTTGTATTTTCTGGGTGTTTTTGTCCGACTTCATCGGAGCTAGGTCTTGTTTGTTCCACCTTTTCTTTGATGCTGGTGTCATGCTTAGTAAACTAAATACAAGAAATATGCAGTCGGCAATAAAAATTATTAGGTGTGGACTCCGATCCCAGTTTGTTACTATGCATACTCCACCGCAAAAAACCTTTTACCTTCTATGTGTTTTGTGTGACAATACATGGGGAGGTCCACGATTGACCACCCAGCCTAGGCTGGGCTCATCTGAATGTGCCCTTTCCCCCTCCTTTGTAACTGTCAGACTATCACGATGTTTACCCGATCAGCGGGGAAAGGAAGAAAAGCGAAATGAGTAAAAAAAAGGGAACGGGGGGTGATGGAAAAACGGGAGAGACAGGGGTAGAGACAAGGAGAAATCTCAAAAGGGAAAAAGAGGAGGAAAGGGCGGTGAGTGATCATGTGGCGTCAAAAAAGGGGGGAAGGTAAAGGGGTGTAAGCTAACGAGAAGGCCTCTCGCGATTGGTGCCGACGTGATTTGCCGGGTGGGAAAGGAGCGGAGGAAGCCAAGGTAAATGAGGAACGCGAAAAAGGTTCCTACTATACGAATCACAAAAAGTCGTAGGACATACAAAAAGGGAAGTAGGGGAGGATATAAAGGATCCCATTAAAGGAAAGCGTTTATGCTACTCCAGTAGGGGTTGGAGTTCTGCGGTTTTAAACCTGTCGTGGCTCCCAGCGAAGAGAACAGGCCGGGGAGAAAAAGAGGCGCGGGCGCGGGCTGGAAAACATGAGGTCGTGTAGAGCACAAGTCATATGGTAGTCGTTGAAGGATGCAGTACAATAAAATAGATACAAAGAAAGAGGGGAAAAGAAAATCCGCCCCACGAAACAAGTAGAGAGAGGGATGGGGGAGTCGAGCAAGAAGAACGGAAAGGGAAGAGATAACGGGGGAGGTAGGAAGAGGCAATGAAAGAAGGCCCTTTCCCCTCCGTCTACCCACTCTCGCGATGTTATAGATGAAAGAGAAGTGACTGGCCCTCAAGGATGGAACCCCAGAAAGCCTGCTTTTCGAACCCTGAATATCCTACATATATATACTGTACCCTATACTGTAATAGTGGGCTCATTGTGTGGGTCCACAAATCCCAGTGTACACGCATACTATCATCGCATAATAACCAATAAACCCGCCACTTTTTGGGTAAAAACCTGTTCTCTGTCTCCAAAGCATATTGGTGTACAGCATTAGGTGGCCTATTGCCTGGAGTCCCTTGATAAATTCTCTCTAAAACCCTCAAACATCATCCACTGCATGTCCCCCTTTATTCTTTTCCAAAGCCATTCACTTCCCGGGGTTCATTGTCCCCCCTTTGTTCCGGTTCCCTAACGACATCTGAGATGTCACAAGATCCAGTGGGGATTCTTGCGTGCATATGATTCAACAATGGTGCTGGAGAAGCATTCCATCCATAGAAGTTTTTGGTCCCTATTGACATATGATAGTCAAAGGTCATCCACCTTTCCGGAGCATATTTTTCTTCTTCGGCCATCCCATTCTTTTCGTGTACCCTACCCCTTTGTCTGTGCCCGGGACGCAACAGACAACCGAGGAGAAAGGCAAAGGTAATAAAGAAATACCGCAATAGTTCTCTCTAGGCCTAAGAACAATTGTCGGGTATTCTCAAGATCGGGGGAGTTGTTACCAGTTTGTTCCAGTATCGACCTTTCTTCTTGGACACCGTTCCCGTCATTGGCAGTGTTCAGAAACCATCTGAGAGTGATCCAGACTTTATGAACATGGCGTCATTATCCTGCTGAAATGGCCTTCGATGTTGATACATTGTGGTCATAAAATAGGTACATGGTTCAGACAAACAATACTCCTTTATTCGTTTTTCCACATCAGGTTAGTCTAGTAAAGAGGGGCCTGTGAACCAGTACAATTGGTAATTCCATGGCCCCAAAAAGTGCCAATAAATATTTCCCCCCACAACCATGACACCACCAACCAGCTGAACCTGTTATACCAAGGCAGATGTGTATACCATGTCTTTTCATGTTTTTGACAGGTCCAATTCTTACCCTGACCACTCGAGATCGCACAGATAACTGGAGTCATCTCACGATAGCAACGTTTTGTCCCAATCTTCTAACTGTCCAATTTCATGAGCTTGTGCAAATTGTACCTAAGTTTTCCGTTCTTTGGATCTTAAAGGTATTGCTCAAACCGACGTTTGGTCTTCTGCTGTCTTTAGCCCATCTGCCCTCAAGTTCGACGTTACTTGCGTTTCGAGTGTCATATTCTCTCCTACCCATTGGTTGTTACGGCTTTGGCGTATTTGTGGGTATACTTTAATAAAATAATCTTTATTTATTATAGCCGCCATCAAATTATCGTAGCGCTTGTACAAATCTTTTGTCCCTTTCTATCAGCTCAACACCAGTCTGCTCCCATTTCTGCCTCTGACCTCTGCATCAACAAGGCATTTCTGCCCAACAGAACTGCGCTCACGCCGATAGTATTTTTTCTTTTTTCTGGCAACCACTCCTAAACCTAGTAGATGGTTTGTGCTGAAATCCCAGTAGATCAGCAGTTTTCTAACATACTCAGACCAGCCCGTCTGGCACCAACAACTATGACCATGGTCAAAGGCACTCAAATCACCTTTCTTCCCCATACTGATGTCTCGGTTTGAAACTGCAGGGAGATTGTCTTGACCATGTCTAATGCCTAAAGTGACTGAGTTGGCCGCCATTGATGCTGATTAGAAATTAAGTTTAACGAGGCAGTTGGAACGGTGTACCTTAAGTAAAGTGGCCGAGTGAGGTATGTATCGGGCACAAGCCCTTGAAAATTCTTTCTATAGTAGTGACTAAAATTTGCAGAACTGCTCAGTGCAGGCAAGACAAAATAGGGGCTCTTAGAAGCACTTTAATTAATGAAGGATATACTATAACAGTTTACTTTTATTCCCCTGCTGGCATCATTTCTGATTTTAAAAAAAGCTTTTCAGGTTAAGTTTAAGGCTACATTAAAACTGAGTAATGGCAAAAGTCAGATCCGTGATGGAATAGAAGATGGGGTGACCTCCCCCCTCCATAGCCATCCACCAACGTCTCCCGTAACACGGGTATCATAAGATATGCTTTATCTTTTCCCTGTTGTACGAAGTGTATGTTACGGCACCGTATTTACTCAATCAGCCATTGCCGGGTCTAAGGGGGCAAGTTTTGTGTGCCTAACTAATTTCACCTTACGGTTGTGTGAATGCAGCTAAAGCTTACCACACCTAACGGTAACACCAGGAGACACCCAATGGATTTCTCAGTGTCCATCGTGTGCTCAAATAAGACGGCAATCTTTCATTGGCTTCTTCGTGGTAGCCTTATGTAACTGATTTGAACCAGAGGGAACGTCTTTGTTAACTTTTGTTGTTCCCATCCCTATAACGAAACCGTTTTAGCCATTTTCCACACTCTTTTATAAAAAAATTTCGTAGTTGACTGGAGCCCGCTATGAGCTCCGCTTATCCCTGTATCTGATGTGCGAGATACAAACATGTTTACCTTCTAAGTTTTGTGTAAATCAGTGAAATTATCCATTGACGATAATCTATTTTCCTTCCCATTTTTTTTTTTTCCTCACAGTGGTGATTTTTTATTATGATATTTTTTTTCACTTGTTTGCTAATGTGCAGATCAGAGGGAGCGATTAAATTAATAAAAGCCTTGGGGATTCAGCAGACGGTGAAAGCAACGACAACGCACATACCTAAGCATGTTATTAAACGAGGTAACCGATTGGGATCGGTTTGCCATCTCTCCAGCCAGATGCTGTTACTTACTTCCTTTGTTTTCTTTTATGTTTTCAATTGAGTCTAGCACTGGTTGCATGGAAAACCGCCTGCTTCGAGTAGCACGGGCAGTGATGTGGTCCTACTTGGGTCCTTTCTCCTGGGGCTAATCTAAGATATGATCATAGTAGATTGTGGTTCTTTTGAGGTTGGCTACAAGACTAATCGCCAGTACCACTTATTTGACTAATTAAGACCATACTCTCTGAACTTTAAGCCTGACTCTATCCCTGTATCCAATTGTGTTTTTTTTACTTACAACCTACCACATAGTTACTGTCTTTTCTCCGGTTTGTTACAAGCACAGTTCACACAGACTGTCTTCTGTGGTTTGAATGGATTTGTCACCCTCAACCACATCATTTTGTCCACACTATGGGAAGATTGTCCTCTAAGTGGGTAACAAGCAAATATTGTAACTCTATCCATTTCGTATCCCTTAAACATGAATTCTGTGCGCTGTTGTCAGGTCAAGCTTGGATAAAAACTAATAGGAAGTGCAAATATTAATATCCCGTATATACAACTTTACCAGTGACTGGAGGAAAATATCTCCTAGGTTTATAAGAAGGTTTAACAACCTAAATAAAACTGAAAAGGATTGTGGAACACAAGATTCTGTACATGAGGAACTAAAGTAATTTGGCACACTGATAATTTTTCTTTTTTCTTTTCCACCCTACAAAAGAACAGAGTTCTGTCATTTATTGTAGAGCACTTACTTGAGAGACAGAACCTTAAAAAAACAGAAAAATCACATTGTAGTATTGCTTAAATAGTAAATTTTTTATTTATTGCATTGTAAATGGGTATTTGATCACATACCAACACGCAGATTCTGGTCATCTTTAGTGCGGTAAGTTTTTTTTTCTTTGAAGAGTGCCTCCTCTCTGCACTCAATACCTGATAATTGCACCCTGTTAGAAATCGTGTCCTGATCAAAAAAAATACCTTTCCCACACTTAAAGGGGAAAACCAGTCATCAGAAGTTTTTTCATGACCCATGGTGATGGTGGCATCATCTAGAAAACAGGAGGGCAAACCTTTTTAGAGGCAGAGTGCCCAAACTAACAACAAAGAACCCCTCTATTTTTACGCAAAGTGCCACACAGAAATTCGTATGTTGTGATTTACTACTCCCATTCTTGTCCAGTTTTCAGTTGATACACCAGCACCTGAGGACACCAATAAAGGAGCGAAATATGTCCCAGATACAGCTGTCACTTTAAAAATACGCTCTGTTCCAGCAAGTCCCGGGCTGCCTGGGTACCGCAGGAAGTTACCTGGAGTCATCTATGGTGATGGCCTGAGTGCCCACACGAAAGGGCTTGAGTGCCAACTCTGGCACCAGGCCATAGGTTAGCCATCACGATCTAGAAGAATCAAACTTTGAAGTTAGGTATGTATAAGTCAGAGAGGTGGAGAGTTTAACATTGAAAGTTAAAGTGGGTAACCGTCATTCAAAAAACTTTTGATATTTGTAGGGCAGGGTATTTTAGCCTTTTGCAATTGGAATTATTTCACCCGAATCTGCTCGCTTCCTCTGTATTCTGCAGACTTCAAAGAAAAATTGACCAGCCGTCACCTTCCTTGATGATGGGCCACTTTGAGTAGGACCGCACGGACCACCTTGCGCTCAGCAAATCGTTCCACTCCAATATGAAAAGGTCCGTCCCCTGCCTTGTATCAACGGTTCAGGCTGGTGGTGGTGGTATCATGGTGTGGGGAATATTTTCTTGGCACTCCTTGGGCCCCTTGGTACCAATTGAGCATCGTTGCAACGCCACAGCCTACCTGAGTATTGTTGCTGACCATGTCCATCCCTTTATGACCACAATGTACCCAACATCTGATGGCTACTTTCAGCAGGATAATGCGCCATGTCATAAAGCTGGAATCATCTCAGACTGGTTTCCTGAACATGACAATGAGTTCACTGTACTCAAATGGCCTCCACAGTCACCAGATCTCAATCCAATAGAGCATCTTTGGGATGTGGTGGAATGGGAGATTCGCATCATGGATGTGCAGCCGACAAATCTGCGGCAACTGTGTGATGCCATCATGTCAATATAGACCAAAATCTCTGAGGAATGCTTCGAGCACCTTGTTGAATCTATGCCACGAAGAATTGAGGCAGTTCTGAAGGTAAAAGGAGGTCCAACCCGTTACTAGCATGGCGTACTTAATAAAGTGGCCGGTGAGTGTAGGTGTACCATGTGATGCTGGGTGTACTGCAGAGTCTCCTGGCTTGTGATTGGCTCTGTTTCTGGCCGCCAAAAATCAAAACAGCGGGAGATGCCATTTTCCTGAGCTGGCGAAATATTTGTTCGAGCAACGAGCAGTTACGAGTACGCTAATGCTCGAACGAGCATCAAGCTCGGACGAGTATGTTCGCTCATCTCTAATCATGGTATCATAATGCAGACTGATTTTAAGTCTCAAGCGTAATTTAAATTGCTGTGGCCATGCACACAACACAAGTAGGGAGCTGCCATTATGGGGAGGATTGCCGCTCCGCTGGAATGCAAAGTCACCAGCGTCATTTAAATTTCTGTGACAGCGCAAGCTGACACAAGTGTATCACCAGTCGTACAAAATGATGCACCCTTCCCCCATATAAATGTGGACAGGATATGGCTATCCAAGATAAACTAATACAAACTTGGTTACTAATCCAAATGTCCTCCTCTGCCCCACAAAATGTTTATTGATGTAGACATAACTTTGGACAAGGGATGCATTCCATAACAAAGATTCAGCAGTGACCACTGGTCACAGCAGAATCGCAGCAGGATACTCATGAGATTTATTCTCGTCATTTCTGTTACCGTACATACTCGTGTATAAGCAGAGTTTTTCAGCACAAAAAATGTGCTGAAAAACGTCCCCTCGGCTTATACACGAGTCACAAGTACTTAAAAAATAATTAAAAAATAATAAACTCACCCTCCGGTGGCCCCGATGTGCAGCGCTGCTCCCCCGATGTCCGCAAGGGTCCTTTTCTGGCTTCCGCGCCCGTCTTCTGTACATCGTGCTGGGCGCCGCCATATTTTTCTCTCAGCGCCTAGTATGACGTCAGCAGGGTCCCCGGGATAGAGCAATGGCGGCGCACAGCACGATGAGCAGAAGACGAGCCGCGCGGACATCAGGGGAGCAGTGCTGCACATCGGGGCCACCGGAGGGTGAGTATATACACGTTATTTTTTTGTTTGTTTTTTAATGCTGGGCTGTATACTAGTGAGGGCATGCTGGGCTGGGCAGTGCTGTATACTACTGGGGGCAGGCTGTATACTATAGGGGGGTTGCTGGCTATATACTGGGGGGGGGGGGTCTGTGACCAATGCATTTCCCACCCTTGGCTTATACTCAAGTGGATAGGTTTTCCCAGTTTTTGGTTGTAAAATTAGGGGTTTCGGCTTATACTCGAGTATATATATGGTACATTTCCTCCTATAATAAAAGTAAACAGCAAGAGATTTTTGAGTATTCTAATTTCCTGATCTTTTTGAACTCCAAATATTTATATTTATGAATATATATTTATAATCAAACATAAAAAAGTAAAATGACTGTGGATTATAGGGAAGTGTTACTTCTCCACTGATTCATGCAGTTATCATATCTGTAAATGAATCAGAGGTATTTTAGTTGTTACTGTACATCTTTGTGGGCCTTTGGGCTGTACATTGTATCTATTGTAAATATATTACTAGCAAATAAAATCTGCCTCCAGTACTGTGAATATTACCATACCTGCATACTTGTATATTTTTTCAGCTTTATCATTACCAGTTAAATATATAATTTTTATTTGTTCCAATGGCAGGGAATAATGGAAACCAGCAGTGTAAGTACAATAACACTCAGAAACAGGCAAGTCAAGCAATAGTTGTACAATTACGTTCAATGGCAGCATAAATGTATTTTTTCCAGACAATGCATTCAATAAACTGATAAATGTCATTGTCGTGCATGTACATGGAACTTGAAATGGTTCAATTTAATTCCATGTTGTAGGCTATTTCAGGCAGAAAATGTCATAGCCATGAAAGGAATGAAATAGAATGTGTGAAAAATAGAATGTTTCATGAAAATAAATTAAATGTGTCATGTTAATATCTCCATAAGGTTAACCACCAAAATGTATTTATATCAAAATCTATAATGTAAAATGATGTTTCTTCCACAACCAGGACACATTTATCATTTTGGTTTTGTGCACAACCATATTATAGTTCAATGTAAACACTTTGTAATACTTTTATATGGAGGCGCAGATAGGATTGTATCATAAGCCGGCACATGATAAAGTGTTTTTACCTTACAGGTACAGGCGGTCCCCTACTTAAGGACACCCGACTTACAGACAACCCATAGTTACAGACGGATCCCTCTGCCCCATGTGACCTCTGGTGAATCTCTCTGGATGCTTTAATATAGTCCCAGACTGCAATGATCAGCTGTACGGGGTCTGTAATGAAGCTTTATTGATAATTCTTGGTCCAATTACACCAAAAATTTTGAAACTCCAAATGTCACTGGGGCAAAGAAAAAAAATTGTCTAGAACTTCCATTATAAAATATACAGTTTCGACTTACATACAAATTCAACTTAAGAACAAACCTCCAGACCCTATCTTGTATGTAACCCGGGGACTGCCTGTATATGCAGAATCTGAGGATAAAGTAGTAGCATGCTAAGTGGGTTGTGTGGACCCCAATAAATTAGCTTTGAAATATAAACACTCTATATTGCAAGAAGATGACTACAGTTCCTGAAACGGATATTTATGAATTACCCATTTAGGAATATAACATTTACTTTTATCCCTTACTTAAGGTGTTAAGCTTATAAAACCAGCATTTTTCTTTTTAAAAAAACAATTCCACACGTTGGGATGTTGTGTATTGTGTGTGGTATCGCAGACGGAAGAATCATCGGACGAGCTGCGCGCCGAAGATTTTGGTATGTGGAACAAAAAGGCTACCAGGGCGTGGAGTAGCCGCGACGTGTGGCCTCAGCTCCAGCTACTCCACGCCCCAGTAGCCACGTACGCAAATTTACATATATACTGAATAAAAGTTTGCTAAAGATTGCAGGGATGTGAGGATTAGCCCTTAAAAGGGGCTATCCTCACGTCCTATAGGTCTACCTACCACCCCATCAACCTTGTAAAGGTAGATGTGTGGTGGTAGGTTCCCTTTAAGAACAAACCTACAGAACCTATCTAGTACGTAACCTGGGGACTGCCTGTATATGTTTATTTTTACCAGCAATACTTCCACTGCAAAGGAAGGATACAAAATAATTGTGCCCATTCAGTCATGATTGAAAATTTCACCAAATGTAAATAAAATTTCTGAACAACTTTTGAGTGGCAAACACTAATATTATACTTAAAGAGAAGCAGAGACCGCACAGAAGAAGAGATTTAAATGCTAAAGGCTGAAATTACATTTACTGTATGGTAAAGGGTATAAAAGACATTTCACTGACAATACTATTACTATGGCTCCCGTAATAAATTATTATAATAGTGATACATTTGGTATGTGTCTGTGTCTATCACATGGTATTCCAATATTAAATGTAAAATCTCCTTCCAGTGCATTAAATTTATTTCCCATTTAAAGAAATATCAGTTTTTTATGACTAAAAATTGCCTCATTTCTTTAGCAATATAAGACATTCACTTGGTTTAAATGTGGATGTTTTAATGAAGAAAAAGGCCAAATCTACATTTTGCAGAAATTAATCTGCCTAGTGCTATTATTGTCTCTTTTATGGAGAGATAAACTAGCCAAATAAGGCTGAAAGTTTAAAAATGTATCATTTGGGATCAAATGCTAATTACTAGAAAATGAAAAGAAATAAATTACAAAAATTAGAGTAACTTTGTGTCCGCCTTACAAAAATCTCCCCAACAGCCATAAAGATCGTCTGGAAAATGGTATGAAAAGGTTTTATGTGACAAAGTGACTTTTCTTGTTTTATTAAAACATCTTTGTATGTAAAGTATAAACCCGCAACTAAATCAGATACTTTGGGGCAATTATTTCAGATATAAAATTACCGTATTTTTTGGACTATAAGACACACTTTTTAGCAAGAAAAAATCTTGCTAAAAAGTGCCTGCGTCTTTATAGACCGGAGGTCAGGAGGATTCAGCACCGCCAGACCCTCCTGACCGCTGTAAGGGAGATCGGGTGATGCCCTGACATAGAGCTGTTCCCGATCTGCTCTCCCTTCTCCCCGTGTCCTACAGCTACAGGACCTGCGGTCATGTCAGAATCATGTGACTGATCACATGCTTCTTACATCCCCACAGGTCTGATACTGCCATGCGCTGGAACAGGGTAAGAAGAAGGGGTATGGAGGAAGTATGTGTGTGTATAGCTGTGTTGTGTGTATAGCAGAGCTGTGTGTGTGTAGCTGAGCTTTTGTGCGAGCAACAGGGATATTTTAATTGGTGTAAAATATATTTTTCTTTTTTTTTGCCATAGAGTTCTAAAATTCCTCGTTATTTAGTAACCAAATTAGAATGGGGCTCAATAGTAGTTCAATACTTTATAGAAATCCAATATTTAAAAAGGAAAGGTCTAAATCTTTGCTTACAAAAATGCTGGCTATTTATATGTTTACAAAAAGTATGATTATGATTGAATACACTTTAGGCTTCATGTGCATGACATTACAGGCGGTCCCCTACTTAAGGACACCCGACTTACAGACAACCCATAGTTACAGTCAGACCCCTCTGGTGAAGCTTTCTGAATGCTTTTCTATAGTCCCAGATTGAAATAATCAGCTGTAAGGTGTCTGTAATGAAGCTTATTGATTATATCCTTGGTCCCATTACAGCAAAAAATATGCCTAGGACCCCCCACAAAAAATACAATTACTAGCAGTAAATATACCACACATATAAATATGTACCTGCAGAGAATAGAACATAACTATAGCAGCAGTCAACATACCACACATATGTATATAGTGGAAATAATTGTGCTGCACACATGAGGTACACTGCACACTACAGTTTGTTCCTTCTGGAATAGATATACTGGTTTGGTTTTATCAAGCATCAAGTCATTAGGCTTCTGGAAGGTCATGCTAGAAGAGGCGTGGTTTTCCGTATCCCATCCTGGAAAACCTAATTGCATATTGTCACATGAGGCAGAGATAGACATGACTTCATTTTTCAATTAGATGCTGTTGCTGACACTCCTCTCTGTGCTAGCCTGGACCATCCCAGTCTTCGTCTTGGTGGACTCTCACCAAGACGAATACTGGGCAGCCAGAACTCCAGTTCAATAAAGCTTTATTTAACATGCATCATGCGTATGTTTGTCATGATTAAGAGCGGAGCCTCCACTCGAAACGCGTAGACACCGAGACGCAATTATTGTATTGGAACCTTGCATGATGCATGTTAAATAAAGCTTTATTGAACTGGAGTTCTGGCTGGACCGTGACCTTTTTCATATTTGGAGTGAATTCTGCAGACTTCCCCTAGATGGCAGTGACTGCTCAGATAGCTGTTACTATGGACATTCCGTCTTCATAAAGAAGACTACGGAACAGGAGACTCGCCCCCATCCCCCTGCACACAGCTGATCACCTCATGGCTCAGTGCTGCAGCAGTTATGTGCAGGGAGA
Organism: Engystomops pustulosus; assembly: GCA_019512145.1. Taxonomy (NCBI): domain Eukaryota; kingdom Metazoa; phylum Chordata; class Amphibia; order Anura; family Leptodactylidae; genus Engystomops; species Engystomops pustulosus. The sequence goes on from CM033646.1 coordinate 114,548,514, forward strand.
AGCCCTAAGTAAAGTAATAACCAAGCATCTTCATCTTCTATCTCCCCAGCTTTCCTTGCACTTGTGTATAACAAATAATCCACACAGACAGAAACTGCAGCCCCCCCTCACCCCATAACCTCACACACAGGAAGTGGCAGGAGACAACCTCCAAGTCTACAAGCTGTGCCCTCATGTGCTGTGCTGGAGTGTTACTTAGGTAGGTAGATAGACAGATACACATGGATAGATATGATATAGATAGGATATACATAGATAGATAGGAGATAGAAAGATAGGTAGGAGATAGAAGGGATAGATAAAAAGTAGATAAATGGATACTAGATAGATATTACATAGGTAGATATGGTGTGATTGGTCAGCAGCAGGCGCTTGTGATGAGGTGACAGGAGGAAGTCCCGCCCTCCATCTTGCTGATTGTAGTTATTTGAGAGCTGGAAACCCTGGTTGCTATGGGCCAAAAAAGGTACTAAATGAGTACCGAGAGGGAAAATACTTTGAGGAATGATTCCCAGGGACACCTGGAGCAGAATTATGTATTTTAGGGTTTTTTGTTTTTTTTTTGCTCAGAATGACGGTTACACTTTATGCTCTCCCTGCCTCTGAAAACCTCCTCCCATGTGGTTGTGCCTTGAGATCATGCGCCAGACTTCAGGAGATCTGATCAGTGATGTCCATGGATGCAGGACCATCGATTACGGTGAAGGGAGGATTTTAAGGCTGGGGAAGCTTGACTTCATAAAACCAATTTAGATCTCACTTCAAAGTTGATTTTCTGGATGATGCCACCACACAGGGTCATGAAAGAAACATCATCTAGAAGCTGCTGAGCTGCTTGACAACATATTGCTAGTGGTTTATTAAGCCGATTTCTGATGTGTTCTCTTTAATCAATCAAGCTCCAACCTCTCCACCGTGGGCAAGAGCTACACAAGGGCACCAGGGACAGAATTGTAGACCTGTACAAGGCTTGGATGGGCAACAGGGCAAAAGGCAAGCAGCTTGGTGAGAAGTTTTGGCACAATTATTAGAAAATGGAAGAAACACAAGACTGTCGATCTTCCTTAGTCTTTGGTTCCATGAAAGATCTCATCTCTTGGTGGTAACCATTTTTCTGTGAAAGGTGTCAGCCAAGAGCTACACAGGAGGACCTGATTAATCATCTGAACCAAAGATTACTGTTGGTAACACACTAGGCTGCAATGGATTAAAATGCTGCAGGGCAGCAAGTTCCCATTGCTCACCATAGTACATGTGCAGATCTTTTTTAAGTTCTCTTATGACCATCTGGATGATCCAGAGGAGGCATGGAAGAATGTAATGTGGACAGATGTGACCAAAATAGAACTTTCTTATGTCAACTCCACTCGCCTTGTTTGGCAGAAGAAATAAGTGTACAACCGTAAGAACACCTCCCAACTGTGAAGTATGAAGTTGGAAGCATCAGACTTTCAGGTGCTTTTCTGCAAAAGGGATGAAATGACTGAACCATGTTGGAGGAAGGATGGGGCCATGTATCATGAGGTTTTGGCACACAACCTCCTTCCTTAATTTAGAGGACTGATATAGGTTGTGGCTGGGTCTTTCGAAATACACTGCCAGTGCAACTCAGGAGCGGCTCTGTAAGAAGCATTATTGAGTCTTAGAGTGGCCTAGCCAATGTCTTAGTTAGACCTGAACACAATTAAAAATCTTTGAAGGGAGCTGAAATTCAATGGGGGACATTTATCAGGATGTGTATACCAGTTTTTTGGCATACAAGCCCTGAAATAACTGCAATTACCAGCGAACGGCTACTAATTGCCCTGCGACTGTGAATGAGCTGTAGCCTGCGGACCGACGAACAGGCCTGAAAGTTTACAAGCTATATCGCAATTGTATTCTAGACAGGACCTCCTGGTGGTGTTAGACCCCACATATATCTCTTGTTGCATTCATATTCAGTCCTTACTTCTTTTTTCCTATTTTTGTAAACTCCTCTGATGATTTTTTTCCTTCTTTTTCTCACAGGCCTGTAACATTGAGATGTAGAAATGGAGCTTTTATATTCCCATCACTTGTGTAATAGTTCAGGTTTTGTAGGTGACAGTACATTTTAAAGAGTATGAAAATATATGAAAATTTAATGAAAAGCCTGTATTGACCAAATTTGAATGTATAACATGGAAAGGCTAATGCTGCAAATAGAAGCTTCTATAGGAAATAGTTTTCATTTTTCCATTTTACCATTGACATGCTCTCTGTGGGGGGCCGCGCTCACCTCCATCTATTCGGTTATAAGTGCACAGACGCATCTGTGTTGGAGCAGTCCAGCTATTTCTATGATGGATGTAACGTTCAGGTTTTAAATATATGCACAAGGATTTATTATGTATAAAACCATCATCAGAAAGAGTCTTATTGGGTCACCCCCCTCCCCCCATGATCTGTGTAATAAATTATTAGCTTTAGTTGGAATGTTCTCTGTTTTCCATTTTTATAAATTTATTTACCTATTGCTGACATGACAGGGGCCAGCGGGTTGAGGCTGCCTACCGATGACAAGAACGGCTTGCATTTTCCCAGTGATATACTGCTGCCCGCCATGAATGCTTATATATGTAAACCTTCTAAAGCCAAGATCAGAAATGATGGCATCTGCTTTAACACTTTCATCACTGTTCTGCCTCTTGCAAGGAGACACCTGAAGGGTTAAGTAGATGGGACCGTCCTTGAATGGAATCTCGTTACCGTGAAAGCCTTTTTAGCATTGATTTCATAACAGTCTTAATTTAATAGATCCGTCATTACCGAGAAGTCCTGGGAGTCGGGCCTAGCTTTCCAGGTCACCGACCTTTTAATTACAAACCTTGCTCTGATGGTCAGGTTATCGACTGGATGGCTTCCAGCTTGCCTGGCCTCGGGATGCAAATGCTAACTCTGCACCCTCCTCCCATGCCCCCTGGTTTAACAAAAAAAGAAAATTATAGGGTTTTTGACAGAGCAGGCTGAGCACACTGCTTCCCCTCATCATTTTCCAGATGCTGACTTGCAGTCATAGTGTCCCTCCTCATCTCACACCGGCCAACCTCCTAGTCACACGAGACTTGGCACTTCTATAGATGAGACTGGCCCCCTATTTTACTGGCCCAGATCATGTGTATCTCCTTCTTTGGAGTTTGTGAAGATATTTGCACTATGGCTCAAAAGTTTGGGGTCACTCAGACAATTTTGTGTTTTCCATTAAATCTCATACTTTCATTTTTTAAATGAGTTGCAAAATGAATAGAGAAAATGCTTATAGTCCAGACATTGAACTAGTGAATTTTTTTTTTTCATGTGAAATAATCATTTTCTCCTTCAAACTTTGCTTTTATCAAAGAACGCTCCCTTGGATGCAATCACATCATTGCAGACCTTTGGCATTCTAGCTGTTAATTTTTTGAGGTAATCTGGAGATATTCCCACCCATGTTTCCAGAAGCCCCTCCCATAAGATGGATGGGCTTGCTAGGCACTTTTTGTGTACAATCAAGCTGCTCCCACAACAACTTAATGGGGCTGAGTTCTGGTGACTGGGCCGGCCACTCCGTTACAGATACGTACCAGCTGCCTGCTTCTTCCCTAAAAAGTTCATGCATAATTGGGTGGTGTGCTTTAGGTCATTGTTCTGTTTTAGCATGAAATTGGCGCCAATTAACCGCTGTCCACAGGGTATGGCATGGTGTTGCAAAATGGAGTGATAGCCTTCCTTATTCAAAATCCCTTTGACCTTGTATAAATCTTCCACTTTACCAGCATCAAAGCATCAGACCATTACATGACCTTTATCGTGACCTTTATGGCGTCAGCCATTTTCCAGCATCTTTTCAGTTGTACTGCGTGCGGCTCACAGATGTTCTTCTGTGTGATCCAAAAACCTCAAACTTAGCTTCATATGTCCACAACACTTTTTTTTCAAGTCTTCCTCTGTCCAATGTCTGTTTTTTTGCCCATATTAATCTTTTCCTTTTATTAGCCAGTCTCAGATATGGCTTTTTTGCCACTCTGCCCAGGTACTATTTAATGAAGCTGCCAGTTGAGGACCCTGTTTGGACTCTCTTATGAGGGAATAGTACACAACGTTGTAGGAAATCTTCGGATTCTAGGCAATTTGTCGCATAGAATGGCCTTCATTTCTAAGATCTACTTTTAAAATTATGCTAATGAGCAGAATGGGCTGAGGGAGCAGGGAAAGGGTGAGAGTTTAAAAGCCTGTGAATCTGCAGCATGGAGGGGCTCTGGTAACACCCTCAGGAGTCCTTGTGGCTCATGAACTTAATTTTGAAAGTTTATTTTAGAAGGAAGGAGGCCATGGATAACAAATATAAGAAGATTACCACAATCACAGTGTCTGGTTTATCATGCTTGATGGTAGATTTCCTTTAGAAAAGTAAGCAAATTAGTCATTGTTTTTACTTATAAAATGTAACTGAATTTACCATGGAACATAAATAACATAAAAACCTTTGCAAAGCAAGTACAGAGATACTAATTATATATATATAATAGAGAGAGAGAGAGAGAAATTGCTTAATTTTCTGGAACGGGGTTTTCATTTTTGCCAGGACCCCTAACTTGTCAGGGCTTGTTGTTGTAAAGGCCTGTAGTTTTCCTTTGTACAGCCTGTGGGTTCATAGTCTTTTAATCACTTTTACGATATTAAAAGACTTATAAGATCTTATAAGGATAAGATAAGGCAATTCAGCAATTTATTTTTTCCTTTATTTTTTAAAGGTCTTTTCTTGCCATACTGATTATTACCATTACAGTTGTCTAGCTAGGGGTGGTACACCATAATTGTGTGTGTTTTTTTTCCTAAGGGGTATTTTATTTTGTTCCATTAAGATATTGATTTTTTTTTTTACATTTTTTTTTTCACCATTATGAAATTACTTTATTCCACAGGAAGCTAGTATTGTAGTGGGAATATCTTCTGTGGCCATGTCTCTTTGACAACACTTTCTGTAATTGCACTTGCAGATGAGAGTTTTCATAGGGAACTTTATTTGAACTAATTAGCTCCTTAATTTTATTTATTTTTAGGAAAATCTCTATGAAGCAGCAGTTACTCCCACAGTGCCAAATAATAATAATTTTCTCAGTTATAGGGACCTTCCCTCCCAGAGCTTCCATAGCAGGGATGGTCCTCATCCTTACTATTGTGTCACAGTGAGGAGTCCTGTCCCACGAAGTCACACTTACACCAATGCAGTGGGGTAGTATGGAAACAACATAATGATGTCAGCTAGCAGTGAACTCAGTGCTATGTCTTAAAGGGATGTGCTAACTATTAAGATTGTGGTCCGTATTATAATACATATCACAGATCTGATAAAATAAATCAATAGCGAACATAAAAGGGAAAGCTGAGATTTATTGTCTATTTTTTATTTAAAACAAACAGAATGCATTTTTTGTGCATTGGCTTTTCTTGAGTTATGGGGAATGGAGGTGATGTTTGGAGAAAGGAAGATTCAGTGCAGTTACCGCCCCCTCTTTAGCTGCCGCTCACAGATTTTCTGTCCAGACAGTGAAAAATGAGCCTGTTGACAGAAATGTTGTCATGTAGCCACGTACACTGACAAACACCACAAACAAAGCTCCAGCATTGATCCCCTTTCCCCAGGAAAGAATAAGGGAACAGAAAAATATTTACTAAAGGATCAAGTCACAGACCCCCCCAATGTCATTTGTCACAAAATCACCATTCCCTTTTCCATCAACTCCAGATGATTTCAGCCTGTCTCCATTCTGATCACTTTTCCCAATTAATTTTTTTTTTTTTAATCGTTTTTCCGTAAGGTTGACATTTTTGTTATTTCTTCACTTTTTGCCATTACACTTAACACTTAAAAATGGGTTATTCAGGCACATCTTAAATTATGAACCCAGACAAACTTCATCAGACCTGCAGCTTTTCCACAGGGGGTTACATATCAGACCTCTTTTTTTTCCCCCCTTTATGATGTCATCGTAGGGCCTGGCATTGCAGCCCCATGTAATGATGACATAAATGGGGGGGTGAGAAGGACAAGGAGTTTGCACATGTGACCTGCTGATGGATCGTCTGGGAGCTGCTGATGGGTGGTACTACTGATAGTATCGTAGTTCATCAATAGCAGACTGAAGAAGGTTCCTCTGTGTCCTGCAACAACAACAGATAGCGGACCCGGAAGTCCAGCTAGCTTCTCTGTTTAGTAGCTGGACTGAAAAAATTATTCCCTGAAAGGGACACTCACATTGAGCAGCTGAATGCTAGCGGATCCCATGATGTCCCTGAGATCCCCTGAGTATAGGGGGCTGGGTGGCATGTAGGGAAGACCGTTCTTCACCTTTAGACCTCATGCACACAACTGCCTGTAGAGCTGCACAAACTGTGGTCAGTTCAAGGCCCCATAACCTTGTATTGTGTCCACGGCCCACATGTGCACACAGTTTTGCCTTCTTCTGGTGGGGTGTGAACACCAGTAGACACTTTGACTTGTTCTCCTATATCAACTGTAAAGACCGAATCTAGTTTTCTTCTTTGAATTTGGTGGTGAAACACTTACCTTCTGGATGTTAGACTTCTTGGTAACCCCACTGCGGACACTATTCACACTGTGCTTTACCGTAAATCCACCAGTAGCAATTCCCTCTTAACCCTATTTTTAGGGTTAAATAAAAATGTAATTGTCCAGCACAATTTTTGTGCTGAGAAACTCGGCTGATAGTAGAGTATATATTTTAGGTATCAACTCTTTCACCATAATATGTAACTTTGTATGTTTATAATTTACATGCCCCCTGAAATGGTTAGGCTTCTTGTCTCATATGTTGGACATTTGTATGTAATTACCAGCAGCAGTCCACAGAAGAAGGGGTGTAACCTTTGACGTTCTTCCTACATATACCGGCTTACTGCCTTTTTACATTATAGGTATGAATAAGGACCTTTTGGTAGGGTCCGAAACGGGTCACCTGCTTTTTCCCAATAAAAGTTTTTATTTTTACTTGCCTGCCTGATGCAATGGATCTCTGCGGTTTTCCATTTACTCCTTGTCTGTGTGATTGGACTACCACCAACGTGGCACTGGGTTTATGAACATATCGCACCCGCGGGTGACCGACACTATTTCAGATGTATATTTTTTGTTTTGTTTCATTTTTGCCTTCCATTATGCTTCGCTATTAATATTGGAAAAAAGACACATGTTCCTGTCATATATTTTTCTGCTATTTGATAACATAAGGAAGAAAACGGAATTCAGATGTGAAGTGTATGCTTATCATACATCAGCGCATCGTACCTGGCGTACAATTCTGCACCAAGTCTTGCCTGTTCTATTATTGTTATTAATTATTATTGTACATTGTGCTATTGTCAGCGACGGTTCAGACCTATCAGGATAGGCCTAACATGATGAGACCCCCACAGATCACAGAACTGGGGGTCAGATGGGGTCCAATGGGGGAAGACATCGTACCCCTGTCTGACCCCCAGTTCTCGTGATCTGGAATTGACAGAGATGGCAGTATGGCGCTCAGCATTTCCGCAGCTTCAAAGAGATGATCGGGGGCATCTTGGCCATGTGCGACGGCTGCTCCACTCATCTCAGGACAAAGAGGAGTCAGAACGATGGTACAGTGGGAAAAACCTCTTTATAGGTATTCCTTCATTATCCACTATTTAACCATTTACCCTTACTGCTTTTTATCGTGTTTTTGTTTTTAACCCCCCTTCTTTCAAAAGCCAGAACTTTTTATTCTTCCATTTGCAAAGCTGTTCTCAATAATTGCAGTGGTTGTGGATAGGGGATAGTGTGTAATGTGGGAAGCTGGAAAGAAATACCAAAGGCTAAGAAAATAAACGCATGCACCATTCTCTACTGTTCTCTCGCTGTAGGGTCCAGTGACGCATCCCATTTTTTTCTTTTGGGTCAATTTGGTAATGCAGAATAACATGTATAGGAGTCTGCTGATCAACTTCTCAAAGTCCTTCGATCATATACCAATTCTCAGGCCCTCCACCTTGCTTTACACTGCAGTTCAGCTTGTATAATCAATACCAGTGAGCTGTGTTCGTGGTAACAAAATAATTCTAAATACCCCTAGTAAAACAAATTGAATAATAACATAATAATGTGAATAATAATAAGTTGAGCCTTTTCAGCAACTACTGAAGGATTAGAGTATTTCCATAAAACTAGCATGTGTTATTTGCCATAGATTTTTTTTTTTTTTTATATGCATTAAAATAGTAGAAAGAACCTTATGACATGTATCTGTTCACTTGTGATTGACACTGTCTACATAGACACTGCTTAGGGACTATAAGCCATATCAGCGCTTTATTGACCATAATGGTCTCTCTGGTGGCATATAGCATACGACTGACTGGTGGAGTATAGGTGAAGGCATTAACCTATATGCTCTGCATCTTAGCTGCCCAACCTGGGTTAGCAGTCCTGCTCATTGGTGACCTTAGGATATCACATTCACTGGGGGGTCTTTATCCCTTGTCCCTGCCCACTGCAAAACATCTTTCTATTTTCAAGTCCATACTTGCTGGAAGGTTTGGGTTCCCAGTGGAAGGAGATGATAAATCTTTGTGTGTGTGTTTTTTTTTTTTTCTTAAAGATAGAGAGATTAGTTTGGATGATGCGGTGGCGGGGGAGGCAGGAGGCTCCCCCTGAGGGTATTTACAACCAATACACACACGCGCCTGCTCTTATGTCTCTATTAGGATGAGAATAGATCCAGGGACTCAGCTGGGCCCTGGTTGTTGCATCAGGGTCTGTGCAGCTCTGGTCCAGTGTTGCATCAGTATGCCAGCGAGCGGAATGACATTGCTTCATGCTCTGCTCCAAGGGAGGACACGGAGCTGCTCGTTAATGAAGCCTGTGCTGAGGACCATTACCCAGTCTGCATTAACCCATGCTTTAGATTAGCCCTATACATGTCCCTCTGGCAAGAAAAGGACATATCTAAAGTGATGGGAACACAGGTCCTGCACCGCTGTGGAATCCCCCTACCCTCCCCAGTAATGTTTGCTGAGATCCTGGGCAGACGCTATCTTTTGAGGACCATCACAGGGAAATAAGATTAACATTGATGTCACAGGGCTGTCTGCTTGCTTACTTGGACAAAATGACCTCCAGGAAAAGAGAAGCTGCTTGTAGTCACTCTATCTTCGGCGTCTTTGTATAGCAGGCCATGTAGTAATGCACAGCTCCCCAAAGATGGGGGGGAATTTTTTTCCTTTTTTTTTCCCTAATAGCATTCCCCATACTAATGGGATAGCCCTCCTAGCACACCTAGATAACAGAATTCAGTTCAAGGCCCCATAACCTTGTATTGTGTCCACGGCCCACATGTGCACACAGTTTTGCCTTCTTCTTGGTGGGGTGTGAACACCAGTAGACGACCTTTGACTTTGTCTCCTATATCAACTGTAAAGACCTGAATCTAGTTTTCACTTTTGAATTTGGTGGTGAAACACTTACCTTTCTGGATGTTAGACTTCTTGGTAACCCCACAGCTGACACTATTCACACTGTCCACAGAAGGGGTGTAACCTTTGATGTTCTTCCTACATATACCGGCTTACTGCCTTTTTACATTATAGGTATGAATAAGGACCTTTTGGTAGGGTCCGAAACGGGTCACCTGCTTTTTCCCAATAAAAGTTTTTATTTTTACTTGCCTTGCCTGATGCAAATGGATCCTCTGCGGTTTACCATTTACTCCTTGTCTACGTGACTGGACTACCACCAACGTGGCACTGGGTTTATGAACTATTCGACCCGCGGGTGACCGGACACTATTTCAGATGTATATTTTTTTGTTTTGTTTTCATTTTTGCCTTCCATTATGCTTCTGCTATTAATATTGGAAAAAAAGACACATGTTCCTGTCATATATTTTTCTGCTATTTGATAACAGAAGGGAAAACGGAATTCAGATGTGAAGTGTGATGCTTATCATACATCAGCGCATTGTACGCTGGCGTACAATTCTGCACCAAGTCTTGCCTGTGCTATTATTGTTATTAATTATTATTGTACAATTGTGCTATTGTCAGCGACGGTTCAGACCTATCAGGATAGGGCCTAACAGTGATGAGACCCCCACAGATCACGAGAACTGGGGGTCAGATGGGGTCCAATGGGGGTACATCGTACCCCGTCTGACCCCCAGTTCTCGTGATCTGGAATTGACAGAGATGGCAGAGTATGGCGCTCAGCAATTTCCGGCAGCTTCAAAGAGATGATCGGGGGCATCTTGGCCATGTGCGACCGGCTGCTCCACTCATCTCAGGGAGCAAAGAGGAGTCAGACGATGGTACAGTGGGAAAAACCTCTTTAATAGGTTATTCCTTCATTAATCCATCATTTATCCCCTTACTGCTTTTTATCGTGTTTTGTTTTTTTAACGCACCCCTTCTTTCAAAAGCCAGAACTTTTTATTCTTCCATTTGCAAAGCTGTTCTCTAATTTGCAGTGGTTGTGGATAGGGGATAGTGTGTAATGTGGGAAGCTGGAAGAAAATTCCAAAGGCTAAGAAAATTAAACGCATGCACCATTCTCTTACTGTTCTTATGGCTTTCGCTGTATGGTCCAGTGACGCATCCCATTTTTTTCTTTTGGGTCAATTTGGTAAATGCAGAATAACAGGTGTAAGGAGTCTGCTGATCAACTTCTCAAAGTCCTTCGATCATATACCAATTCTCAGGCCCTCCACCTTGCTTTACACTGCAGTTCAGCTTGTATAATCAATACCATTGAGAGCTGTGTTCTGTGGTAACAAAATAATTCTAAATACCCCTTGTAAGAACAAATTGGAAATAATAACAAAGTTGAAGCCTTTTCAGCAACTACTTGAAGGAATATATAGTATTTCCATAAAATACTAGCATGTGTTATTTAAGCCATTGAATTTTTTTTTTTTTTAATAATGCATTAAAATATAGTAGAAAGAACCTTATGACATGTATCTGTTCACTTGTGATTGACACTGTCTACATAGACACTGCTTAGGGACTATAAGCCAATATCAGCTGCTTGTATTAGCCATAATGGTCTCCTGGTGGCAATATAGCATACGACTGACTGGTGGAGTATAGGTGAAGGCATTAACCTATATGCTCTGCACATTCTAGCTGCCCAACCTGGGTTAGCAGTCCTGCTCATTGGTGACCTTAGGATATCACATTCACTGGGGGGTCTTTATCCCTTGTCCCTGCCCATACTGCAAAACATCTTTCTATTTTCAAGTCCATTACTTGCTGGAAGGTTTGGGTTCCCAGTGGAAGGAGAGATGATAAATCTATGTGTGTGTGTTTTTTTTTCTTTAAAGATAGAGAGATTAGTTTATGAGTGCGGGGGGCAGGAGGGCTGCCCCCTGAGACGAGTATTTACACCAGATACACACACGCGCCTGCTCTTATGTCTCTATTAGGATGAGAATAGATACAGGGACTCAGCTGGGCCCTGGTTGTTGCATCAGGGTCTGTGCAGCTCATCTGGTCCAGGTGTTGCATCAGTATGCCAGGACTCAGCGGAATGACATTGCTTCATGCTCTGCTCCAAGGGGAGGACACGGAGCTGCTCTGTAATGAAGCCTGTGCTGAGGACCATTACCCAGTGCTGCATTAACCCATGCTTTAGATTAGCCCTATACATGTCCCTCTGGCAAGAAAAGGACATATCTAAAAGTGATGGGAACACAGGTCCTGCACCGCTGTGGAATCCCCCTACCCTCCCCAGCAAGTTGTGCTGAGATCCATGGGCAGACGGCTATCATTTGAGGACCATCACAGGGAAAATAAGATTAACATTGATGTCACAGGGCTGTCTGCTTGCTTACTTGGACAAAATGTACCTCCAGGAAAAGAGAAGCTGCTTGTAGTCACTCTATCTTCGGCGTCTTCTGTATAGCAGGCCATTTAGTAATGCACAGCTCCCCAAAAGGGGGTAGGGAATGTTTTTTTCCTCTAATAGCATGCCCCCTGCTATGGGATAGCCCTCCTAGCACACCTAGATACAGAATTAGTATTCATTTCCCTATATACTAGACTGTAGTGATGTGTGGCTGGCTTCCATTCTTGCTTTGTGCTATGGGGAGTAGCTGATGACACCACAGCATGGTGTTGCACTTGCTCCTCAACACGTGGGTTGCTATCGCCAGCTGTTTTTTTCTCGGAGCTTCATGCACTGGGAGACCAGACAGCAATTTAACAGAACCCAATGTACAGAGTTGGGTTGTCATTCTGTACATAGATGTAAAAAATAATTAAAACCAAAAGCCTCATCTTATTCCACATATATCAACCTCATTTCGGGTTCCAAGGAAAAAAAAGGTTTTTTTACAGCCACATCTAAACTATCTTAATTGTGTAAAATGTGTGATACATACAAACTGGCCTTCATTACACTTGATAGGGTTGTTATACCGGTAATGTAATCGTATAAACACCACTCCACATTTCAGGGCAAATTTGACTTTCCGGACTCTTGGAGAGCTGAGTTTATCCACATGCAGGTGGAACTTAAGCTACAAGAGTTGGATTTTTTAATATTCATAAAAGTCGTTCAGTCCTATATGCTTTGCACAGGACAAATTACTGGTCATTTTTGTACCAAAAAGCTTTATAAAGTCATTGAAAATTAAAATGTTTCAAAAATTGAAATTCCTCTCTTATGTAAATTTGCTGCATTTTTGATCATTGTAAAAATATAACTCTTGTTAGATGAAGGATATATATATATGTGTGTGTGTGTGTATATACAGAGCTCCCTGCTGCCATACAAGGGGGAGGGGTGTAAAACCCATAAACAATGTGATATATAATATTTTTCCCTCGCCCCTTTTAAATAAATACCGATCAGCTTTATGTTCAGAGACAATAGGAGCCGTTGGCTTAAATTTGCAGTTTACAGTATTTATGGCTGTAATATGAAGGTGCTGGCATCGTAATTTCATGCCCCAATGAGAAGAGCAAGGTCGAGGAGAATGCCTCTATCCACATCTGCTAACACACTAACTCATAAACAAGAGCCGTCTGTATCAGGTAGCACAGAATACGCTCGCCTAATGAAATACAGCACAGCTTTCCATTACTGTTAGTTTTTACTGTGTCGTCATTACGTGTAATTTATGTTTAAAAAATTCAATTTTATACAGGGCTCTGGGAAATAGGGGTCTTAAGGGTCAGCCGGGGACTTTTAACGGCTCTCTCGCCCTGCATGCTCTCCCAACTCAACCTTAACCCTCTCATTACCACCGCTGCTGCCTCCGGCACCTCGCCCTGAGGTTTTATAAAAGGGGGGGGGGCGTGGTACGGCGTGAATCAAACATTAAAACCCATCCAATTGTGGGTAATGTGGGGGTAAATGGATAATGAGGTAGCGACATTATTCATCCTTTCTAATGCAGCGAAGTTTAGGTTGACGAAATGAAGTTTTGAGTTATTCCATGCAGATGTAGCAGAGCTTAGTGAGGATATTATGATATTATGATGTATGATCTATAGATTTTCATAGTACACCAGGCAGACGAAGTGTTACATTATTATTAATGATTAAAAATGTGTGAATAATATAGCAATTCCAGCTCTCCTACATGTGTACGATGGAGCCATTGACCTATAGACATAGGAGCGGGGCAGGAAAAAGGTGCTAAGGTTTTAGGAGCCAACATATCTTGCAATAAAAGATTGCTGACACCCGGCTGGGACTAATATGGCTGATGTCAAAGTCAGTGAGGCCATCCCAAAAGCCTTGTAATTGGCAAACGACCAGCGGGTATTGACAGATCTAATGGTTTCCATTTTCTGTGGAACTACCTAAAAAAATTCTCAATTTCTATGTAGTAATGTGCGATCTATCTCCTGAACTATGATGTCACACAGCTCAGTTTTAGACTTATGTATATTTACAAGACTATGTAAAAGACAACTTTTCCAGTCGTAACGAAGATTTAAGTGAAAGCTTCTCTGTGGTTGGTTGCAATAGGTAACCGTTCTGCAGAGTGGTGTCACGTGGCAGACACTGCACTTTATTGAGCTCCTATAATGCAGGGGCAGTTATTTTACCCTACATCTGACTTTTGGGCAAAGCCAACGCTTTCCTTAGTACAAGACTCTGATCAAGCAGGGCATGCAAGTGATTGTGGCATTATGCTTTATTTTCTGAGGACTACTTCTATAGAAAAAGAGATATATACTTTTTAAAGAGTTTTATTATACTTAATTAAGGAAAAGAATGTTAGAAAGGTATCTACTTTGGGTTTGGCGGTCTGTGTTCTGCTGTCTTGGCAGGACGCCATAGTCGCCTCTAAGAGCAAACAGAATATCAGGCGCAACCTTATTATTGTACTGCTGCATACATGGGGCCAACCCCCCCATTGAACCTTATTTCTGTGGAGTCTTCACATTGGGGTATATAGAAACTCAAACCAAATGAAAAGTCTTCAGTTAACGGAAGACGAACAGAAGCTGCTGAATGCAGGTGTGAACTGAGCCTTACAATGTGATAACATTGCTGGTAATAACATTACCGTGGCTTTGATTTATGTTTGCAAATGCCTTTATGCTTCGAATCAGTGTAATATTTTTGAACCAGGTCTATATTGGTGAAGGATAGTATAAAATATTGTAAAGAGAAGTAAATTCCCATGTGTTGTATGAAGGCATCTGCGTTGTGTAAGAAGCTTTTGCCATCCTAAGGTTGATGGTTACTGTGTGACTGCCAGGCATCTCGCTCTGCCGAGTCCTTGCCTTGTGTCCCCTCGGTGTCTCGCAGATTATTCAGCTCAGATAGCAATCAACTGGGAGACGCGTGTGTCTAATTTGCATTAGATTATTCGAAACAAAAAAAAAATCTGCATTAGTCAGGCTGGTGATAAACAACGGCAAGGAGTTTATAATATCAGCCAACGCTGCAACGTCCTTCTCCCTCGGACGATCTGCTCTTGTTAACCTCTTGTCATCTGTCTGTTGGGGGGATAGAGGGTTGATACAGGTTTCATGTCCTGTGAAATACATATGTACAGTCAGGTTACTAAATATTCTCAGTGAATGCTGAGACAACATTTATTGTAGAATTGACTTGTGGCATGTTTTATGTGTGTTAGATATATTCATTTAATATTCCCTTGTTGTAGGAATGGATTTCTCTATAGGCCTACATAAGTCCTTCAAAAACAACTTCCTGACATTAAAATGATCCAAGTTTTTAGATTTCTTTTACTTCGTATTATACATTTTTACTCTAGGACACATGGGTTTATAACAATAATAGTAATTATATTCTTTTACATAGGAGATGTATTATAATAGTTTTATTCTTGTACATAGGGGGCAATATTATAGTAGTTATAGTCTCATACATAGGGGGAAGTATTATAGTATTTATATTCTACCACATACCAATACTATAGCAGTTATATTTTACCACATAGGAATCAGCATTATATTAATTATATTTTCCTACATATGGGGCAGTATTATAGTCTTTATATTCTTGTAAGTAGGGTCAGTATCATACATAAAGGAATAGAATAATAGTTGGACTCCTGTGCATAGGGGGTAGTATTATAGTAGTTATATTCTTCTATGTAAAAGCAGTAATATTCATCTTAATTGGAAGCAATGCTATTGGAGTTAATGTATTACTTTTGAACATAAGGGGAGTATTTTTGTAGTTATATTGTCCTTGGTGATTGTATTATAATAGTTACATTCTTGTACATAAGATGATATACTAATTATATTTGCGCCCATAAGGGCAGTATTAGAGTCTTCTACATGTAGGACAATATTGTAGTAGTTTAAGGGGTTGGCCACTTTCAGTAAATAATTGATATTATTTGTGTAATGAAAAGTTATACAATTTCTCAGTATACTTTCTGTATCAATTCCTCATGGTTTTCTAGATCTCTGCCTGCTGTACTTCTGTAGAAAGCTTCTCTAGTTACTTCCAGTGGATATAATCTGTCCATGTGTGTGGTGGACAGGCAGGTGCACGGGCTGTTACACTGAGAGTAATAGGAGTTATGTGATAACAACAGCTCCTGCACCTGCATGTCTATCACATCACCACACATAGATTCTATCCATTGGAAGTAAACTTAGAAGCTTTCTAGAAGCAAAGCAAGCAGAGATCTAGAAAGCGGTGAGGAATTGATAAAGAAAGTATATTGGAAAATTGTAAGTGGACAACCCCTTAAGTTCTGCTGGAATTCTGTTGAGGTTACAGTTACGGACCATTGCTTTTTCAACTAATGCATGCTTCTAATTTTCATGCTACTACTTTTTATTGCTGCTGTTTTAGAAAATCATTGGGATGAGAACCTATCTCTAGTCTAGTGAAATGTTATCTGATATTTACCTTTTTTCTTTTCCAGTGTCCTTAAAAAAAAAATCCAAAGTGTTTCTCATTGCTCTTTTGTACTCCTCTGCATTCTGGGCAATCGTTTGTACTGTAAAGTTTACATTTTCAGGATTTTTTGTGAATTTATTGAATAGGAGAAGTACTTTATGTGTTTTATATGCTCTTGCACTTTATGACCTACACGTCTTTTTAAACAGGAAGGGTTCACAAATTTCAGGTACAACTGCATCACAATTGCATTGTAGAGAACTGCATTCAGTTTTGATGCAACTTTTGGTAAAACGTGTCCTATAAAGAAAAAACTGCAGTTTTACTGCAATTTTTCAATGCAACCTTAGACATCACCTTATTTCAGTGTTAAAATGATTTGGTTAAATAAATTGCAATTACATGAGCAATTTAGACATTAGACTTTAGTCATTCTAAAGGTATGGTGGATTGATGGTGAAGTCATGCAAGCTGAAATTCAAGACTAGTCTGACTTCTTATTTTCAATATGTTGTACCATATCATAGGGAAAAGACAGAGTTTAGTATTATCAGACTCAGAGATCGTAATTCAGTATTATTTTATATGCTATTTTTGTTGCTTTGTGTCATTGCATTCTTGCAATACCTGCCTCTTCTTATTGTTACACAACCTGTTATTACTGTATTTATTACAGTTATTAAAAGAGACATTTTCTGTTCATATCGGAGGCCAGATTTCATTTAGGCAAACATCCTTGCCGGAAAAAAAAAGGTAGCTTGACCTTAGGAAGCATAAATGGCAACTTCCCCACTAGTCAGTATTCTTATGCCCTGGAATACTTTGTATCTTTATTATACCCATTATATTACTATGTCTATACTTATGAGTTTGGGTGTAATAAACTGTTTTATCTTTTGATCATCCATTAATTTGTATAATATTTACATCCTTTTTCTCACTGTTAACCTAGAACACTTATAGGTCCATAATGGCCAAGTTTTCTCGACAATGACCGTAAAGGGAAACATTAACTGTTTTTGTTTTTTTTTTGAGACCAAGTTTTTATGTTAAGAATTTTTAGTAACTGAAACTGACACCAAAACAACTCCGCCCCCTAGCACCAGGCCATACGCTGTTATATATTTGAAATAAAAATTACATAACCCATTCAGAACAAGGTAGTGATAACTACCTTGATGCAAAGCATCTCTGATAAATATGTGAGATCAGTAGGGGGCTATGACTGACTCCCACCCAATCCCCGGAGCACTGAACTCTGGACACATGACATGCACATTCAGTCTCTCTGGGACTGATGGTAACCACTAAGGGCTCATTTATACGCTTCCCATAAATCCATCAATCCTTCGGATAGGTAAGCATTGTTTTTTAGATAACCCCCTTACAGGGAGAATATGTTGGCATCATGTTCCTGCTAGGACTGTTTGGTATTCTTTTTGGATTTAGCTCCTTTTTCCTCTAATCTCATTTGATTCCCTTTTTATTTCTGCTTTTGCCATAAAACGTCGACTTCCTCTCCTCTCCTCTAGTAATGATGTGCGTTAACGAGCTCCCTCTTTACATAATTAGCTTTGGTTAGTTTTCTTTTGTTTTGTCTGGTTTCATTGCGTCTTACGTGAGCTGAATGAGGGGTACCAAACTTTAACCATTGAAAATACCACTATGTTCTTCAGACTGGGGTGAAAGGGTTAAGGGTCCGCTGATGGAGATGAGCTGGATGTGATGTTGATGGGTTACATGGATGGGAGCAGTTGTGGTGTATTGAGTTTAGAGCCGCGGTAATAAAACTGTTGAGAAATTAAGCAAATTGAATGAGAAAATCAAACCTCCAACAATATCCATGCTATTGGAGTCTATAAGATTGAGCGTGGTAGTTTATTACCCTCCTTGTGTGTATATTATAATGACAGTGACATAATGGCATAGCACTTCTGCACACATACACACAGGATCTTATGTCTCTGCACATGTGAACTTTCCCTTCTCTTTTTGTAGGATTAAGCGATGAAGAGATTGAGTTAGCGCTCCAGCAGTCTGGCACTGCCCATGATGACCCGCCCGCGTTGGGCACCCCTGGTTTCCCCCACACAGGTCCACCACAACAGCTTGCAATTCAGCCTTACCGTAAGTGTCATAATACTATAACTAATTCCTATGTAAACATAACCAAGTTGTTGTTTTACATTTGTGCAGCAAAACTTTGCATTTAATTCCTACACATCAAAGCTCATCTAATAAAATAAAATTTGCTCTGAAATAACTTTTATATGGAGTCAGCTTCAACTGCATAAAATAAAGTCCTTATGATAATAAAACAATTTTATGGTTAGTTTTAGGATGTTGCTGCTTGAATTTAATTTTTAATTTCTAAAAAGTTTGTTTTTACTCTTGCTAAAGTGGCCACACGATGGCGCTGTTATATTTTCATGTTTGTCATGGTATTTAGATGTGGATGTGAATATTCTTAAAAGAAGCTTTTTTTTTTTTTATGGTGGTACAAACATAGGGGCATATTTATCTGGGCCTCGGCGATTAATTTGCCCTTCCTGCCACCTTCACGCCAGTGGTGCAGGAAAGGGCGGGGAGGGCTGCAATCACCAGAACTCATGCATAGTATTAAATGGAGTGTCAGGACACATGCTACTTCATGTAAACTGTGGGGGTCTATTTTCGTGTTTGGTGGGGGTCCAAGCAGTTGTACCTTTGACGATTGTTACCCCCAATACACAGAATAACAATCACCAGGACTGGGGGTGTTACTGTCCCCACTCCCCCTGCATACGCGCATAGTATATGAAAAATAGGTGTTACAGAAAAAAAGGTATGGTATATAGTACCTCAATACCATGTGCTGTGTAATTAGGCACTTGGCACCTGGGAGTGGCTATAAAGGAGGAGTCCCCCCCCCTTGGGATACTGCTCCTCCATGTGTCCTTTTCAAATATATGAATAACTCCCCTCACTCGGGATTGGCTTTAGAGGAGCAGGGGGCGTCGCTAAGCCAAGTAATGGGAGTTTTCATATATTTGAAAAGGTCACATGGAGCAGTTTCCCAAGTGGGGGGGACTGCTCCCAGGTGACAAGTGCCTAGTCACACAGCACATGGTATTGAAAGGTACAATATAACATATCTTTTTTTCTGTAAAACCTAATTTTTTTTTATACAAAAACTCTTTGGCAGTGTATGTACTATACTCTGTGAGGACTGGGGGAGTGATTGTGATTATTATTCTGTGGATTGGGGGTAACAATCCGTAAAGGTACAACTGCTTGGACCCCCACCAATCACGAAAATTTAATTAATGGACACATTCACGACCCACGACTTCTTTCAGTTAGTGAGAATGGGAGCACTTGGAGTCCCAGTACACACATCTCCGCCTTTTAGACCATTGTCAACAAGTTGGAAAGTCATTCTAAGGCCTCATGCACACGAACGTATAGGGCAGTCATGGAAAATATTCTGGAGAGAGAGTGGCCAAAGTACAACCAAAACCCACTTATATGTCGCAAAGTGCCAACATGAAAATTTAAGCAGCAACTTATTGATCCCAGCTGTTTCACAGGTTTAAATCGTATTAGCGTCATGAGTTCACCAATACAATAGAAAGATCATAGAGAAATTTGACCATGTAGCTTCCCTCCATAGTCCCCTGAAGAGGAAGAATCGAGAATCCCAGAGCAGGAGATCCAACAGTAATCTATCTCTATCCACACCTACTCGTTCCTCCTGTGGCCCTGGCAGCCAAGGATGTCACTTTAAAATGGCGCTGAGCATGGCAAGTCCTGGGCTGCATTGGACCGCAGGAGGAAGCCTTAAGTCCTGTCTGGCAAATTTTGTGTTGGGGTGAAGGCCTGGGTGTCCTGTGTCATAGGTTCGCCACCACTGGTATAGGGGAACGTGATCTGCTGGATCCTAGCCCCCATAGACTTCTATGGGACCTGGTGAAAGTGGAGTGCGCTTGGCTTTCAATAGAGAGGGGAGGGGTGAGAAGCACTCACTCCTCCTCTCTCCTGCACTCGGCTGTATTCTGATATGTACACTCACCGGCCACTTTATTAGGTACACCTGTCCAACTGCTCGTTAACACTTAATTTCTTATCAGCCAATCACATGGCGGCAACTCAGTGCATTTAGGCATGGTCAGTATGGGGAAGAAAGGTGATTTGAGTGCCTTTGAACGTGGCAAGGTTGTTGGTGCCAGAAGGGCTGGTCTGAGTATTTCAGAAACTGCTGATCTACTGGGATTGTCACGCACAACCATCTCTAGGGTTTACAGAGAAGGGTCTGAAAAAGAAAAAACATCCAGTGAGCGGCAGTTCTGTGGGCGGAAATGCCTTGTTGATGTCAGAGGAGAATGGGCAGACTAGTTCGAGCTGATAGAATGGCAATAGTGACTCAAATCGCCACCCGTTACAACCAAGGTAGGCAGAAGAGCATCTCTGAATGCACAGTACGACGAACTTTGAGGCAGATGGGCTACAGCAGCAGAAGACCACACCGGGTGCCGCTCCTTTCAGCTAAGAACAGGAAACTGAGGCTTCAATTTGCACAAGCTCATCAAAATTGGACAGTAGAAGATTGGAAAAATGTTGCCTGGTCTGATGAGTCTCGATTTCTGCTGCGACATTCGGATGGTAGGGTCAGAATTTGGTGTCAACAACATGAAAGCATGGATCCATCCTGCCTTGTATCAACGGTTCAGGCTGGTGGTGGTAGTGTCATGGTGTGGGGAATATTTTCTTGGCACTCTTTGGGCCCCTTGATACAACGCCACAGCCTACCTGAGTATTGTTGCTGACTATGTCCATCCCTTTATGACCACAATGTACCCAACATCTGAACATCTGAGGCTACTTTCAGCAGGATAATGTCATAAAGCTGGATTCATCTCAGACTGGTTTCTTGAACATGACAATGAGTTCACTGTACTCAAATGGCCTCCATAGTCACCAGATCTCAATCCAATAGAGCATCTTTGGGATGTGGTGGAACGGGAGATACGGAAGAATTGAGGCAGTTCTGAAGGCAAAAGGGGGTCCAACCCGTTACTAGCATGGTGTACCTAATAAAGTGGCCGGTGAGTGTATGTATGCTCATAGCCCTGGCGAACATACATTTGTGTGCATGAAGTCTAAGGCTGGATTATGATCAATATTAATAAACTTTCCTTTAGATAGGTCATTACTTGTAACATACTAGATGGGGTCTGAAGTAGATTGTCCTATCCATAGTGTGGCAATGGTTCAGGGTAACTGGATTTTCTGCTACCTTTGCAGGAAATATGAGTTGAACCTGCTGTAAACATGTACAACCACTATACATTGGATAGTGCTCTATGCTTGTAACTTCAAGGATATCTACCAGGAGGATGCATTGCTCTTATAGAGGTCTTTTATGACCTCGTGGGCTACAAAGTAAAGTAAAAACACACATACACAAAAATAATTAACAAATATTTATAAAAATACATTCACATTACAGAAAGCATCGCCATAGTCGCTCCGTTTGCCCGAGCCGGTGGTGATGACATGTATGGTCATCTCTCCCGTTGTGCTGCCAGCCACACAATGATGAGGCGACCACCCATGTGCTGGATTTGACGGAAGCCAGCTGTTGTCACCGACTCTCTGCCCTGGCAGGAGAGGGGGGCATGCGGAGGCGGGCTTAATGGAGGTGTGTATAAATATTAGCCAATGGAACTAGATGGGCTCTTGTTACGTACACATGAGCCCCTGAGGCTTATTTGCATATTTTTAAAAGTCAGTCGCCCGCTAAATGTACAATGGATCCTTTCCCAGGGGGACAGGACGGCATGTAAGTATGCTTGGCTTAAAAGAACTGCATCCTTCTGGTAGATTTCATTTATCCACCAGGATAAAGGATTGTAAACCAAGCACACTTGCTTACTGGTTTGTGTCCCCATTTTCAGCTCTTCTTTTAGATTCTTAGGACCTTGTTTTTACGGAAAAAAAGAGATTTTCAAAATTATGCAAATGCTCCTTCTCTATAGATGTCAATGAAGCTTGGAGCCCCTCAGGCTCATTTTCATAATTTTTTTAAAACCTTTATTTCTTAAAAACTAGAGCATGAGAAGCTTAAAGAAGAGCAGATCCACAAACCAGCATGTTAGTGTGCTTGGTTTACAATCCTTCATCCTGGTGGTCGATGTCCTTTACGCTTCACTTATTTTTAACACTTACCGTATGTTATTTTTTTCCTCCAGTCACATTGATAGCTGTTTATTTAATTGTTTTCTATTCTGACAGTCATGTAAATAAACTTTTCTCTACTAGACTCAGCGTCCGGGCTTTCCGTTACACTTCTCCATTTAAGGAGAGTGCAACCGAAATTAAAAATGGAAGGTGAATGAAAGGTCTTCCGTTCACCTCCTGTTCCCCATAGGCTTTAATGGACCTTTTGCTATTCATATTTCATCCATTATTAATGGAGGAAAAAAAAATTTGGAATTGTGGAATGTCTAACAATACATTTAGAAACCATGTGTGAATATAGCACGACTATAAAACTCGTCAGCAAAATGACGTAAAAGACATAAAACAATAGCATCTTGTATATAAGAAGGAATAACGTAAGCGCCGAAATGGTGGCGGCTGAACTGTTATCTGAGAACTTTGAGGTTTATGAGCAAACTCCACAGTCCCTGAACACAGAATGAGTGTAGCTTTAAATTGTGACCTTTTCCAATACTTTTGTCTGATGTGATGTGCGCAGTTCAATAAACCCCTGTCAAATATCATATCCTGACCCTATTAATTAATTGTAAATCAGGACTGTTGTTTGTGAGGGGGGTGGAAATCATAATAGATGTGTTTTTACTAAATTAAAATGTAAATGTAATTACCCCATAGATTGTGAGTGAGGGAGGGCGGCGTTATTAATAATCTGCTTCACCGTCTCCTTGGCAACGACCTCGCCCAATCCTGAGGCATCTATTAGATGGTTTACAAAATTAGTCATTTTTTTTTTTTTCTTTTAGTTTTGTTTTATTTTTTTTACATTTCACTTCTGGATTTGATTTTAAATTTTAAAATCTAATGTAGTTTTTATGCCTTTTTTATCTTAACATTTCTGCATCGCTCTGTCCATAAAGGTAAAATAATAATAATAATAAAAATTAACCCTTTGGTCACTGAGTACAGCGCATCTATGTTGAGGACAACAGATTTCTCTCCACTATGATACAAATGGAGTTAAAAGAAAAATGTTGATTAATCCCGAGAAACAGGACTGATAATAATGCTGATAAATGACACTGAAATTACTTTTTGCCTGTAATTTATTACATAAAATATCTTGTGTTTGACATGCGATTAGTTGCCGGGTGCATCAGTCAGACTGATGTGGATCTTAGGAGGAAAGTCTTGGCTGTCACTCTGCGCCGGGAGAAGCTTAAACTGTGAGAAAAAATCACATTAATTTCCTCACAGATTCGCCTAATTGCCAAGCAGTGAAAAAAATCCACAGTGTGAGGCAGATTTTTTTTCTATACATTTTTCCCTATACAACGCTAGGAATTTCCTTACTTGTATTGTCTATTTTGAGTAAAATAAAAAAAGCTATTTTTTTTTAATTGGCAGCATAGTGGCATCATTAAAGGGCTTGGCCACTTGACTTCATGTTTAAGTAATGTGTTGGTGGTAAGATATACGGTAACTTCTGCACATATCTTAAAAATTCTGCACCGCTTTCTTGAAATGTAAAGTCAAGTCGCCTGGTTTTGAAATCTCTATTACTTCATCAATCAGCTATGTCCATGACCCATCTATACATGCTCTACCTTCTTGGACCTTAATATTGTATTCCTGAATACTATCATAAGGTCCTGGAAGATAAATTGGTCATGGACATTTAGAGATTATATGTTATGTTATGCCCAATGGTTTCAAGGATATGTACCACCAGGATGAAGGATTGTAAACCAAGCACACTGACAAACTAGTGTGTGCCCCCTCTGAAAGGATATGCTCTTCTTTAAGCTTCTTATGCCCTTTTTTTAAAGAAAAAAGGCTTTAAAAATAATGCAAATAAGCATTCGGGGCTCCAGCCTCCATTAACACCTATGGAGCTCAGAGCTCCTTGGGCTGCATAATTTGAAAAATCCTTTTTTTCATGTGACCTCATGGGGGGCGCAATAAGTTACTACCATGACAGCCTGCAGACTCCTGTCATTCAGCCTGATTCCCAAGCGTCTCCAGCTGCTTAGAGATCAGTATCAAAACTGTACAGTAGTATTGCACTATATAGAAGGAGTAATTATACTCGAGTATAAGCCTATAAATATACTTGAGTATAAGCCTAGTTTTTTAGCAGAAGAAATTTGCTAAAAAAAAACCCTAACTCGGCTTATACTCGAGTCAAGGAAAAAAACAAAAAAATGAACTCACCTTCTGACGCTCCCCGGCATCCAATGCAGCTGCGACATCGGGTCCTAGTCCGTCTCAGTCTTTGTGACATTAGCCGCATCGGCACACGCTATGATGTCAGCTTGCGGCATGGTGCCTGCGTCGGACCGGGAGGGGCTTGCAGGCTATATACTCCAGGGGGCTTGCAGGCTATATACTCCTGGGGGCTGGCCGGCTATATACTCCAGGGGGCTGGCAGGCTATATGCTCCAGGGGGCTGGCAAGCTATATGCTCCAGGGGGCTGGCAGGCTATATGCTCCAGGGGGGTTGGCTGGCTAAATGCTGCAGGGGGGTTGGCTGGCTATATGCTCCAGGGGGGTTGGCTGGCTATATACTGGGGCTGCGACCAATGCATTTCCCACCCTCGGCTTATACTCTAATCAATATGTTTTTCCAGTTTTTTTGTGTCAAAATTAGGGGTCTCGGCTTATACTTGGGTCGGCTTATACTCAAGTATATACGGTAGTCCCCCCCTAGGAAGGAGCTAAAAAGTGCAAAAAAAAAGTTAAAATCACCCCCCCTTACACTAGAATTCATATAATAAAATAAACAAAATTAATTATAAACATGTTAGATTTAGCTACATCTCAAAAGTCCTGATCTATCAAAATATAAAAACAGTTATTCTCAATGAACCCTGTAATGGGAAATAAAAGATGCTACAATTTTGGGGACTGCAGGGCACACTTATGCTTCTTATTGGATACTTACAAACTGCACAATTGATATATATTAGGGTTTCAGTTATTTCCGGTTCTAAAGTTGGGGGTCAGTAGCAGGATAAGTATTCTTATTTTTCTTTAGATTGAGAGGGAGGGAGCTGGTGTGGGGAACGTTCGTAGTGGGAGCAGAATTCATCTACTATTTCACGAGGGGAATGCAGCGTACATTTGGATGGGGAATGAATTGAAAAGTTCTAAACAGAGTTTCCTCTCCACATTTGATTGGATTTCTGTGAGTCAGAAGCACACTAGAGCCAATAGAGTTACGGAGGAATCCCTTGTAAAAAAAAGGGAGCATACACAGACTATGAACATTTTTGTTGTCAGACCCAAACCAAAGACAAGACCAAGATTACTTGTGGTCGGTAACCCTGGAAACGTATATGTCTGCATAGGAGCTGTAGACACGGAACATGAACACACACACACACCCCCCCTTTTTTTTTTTTTTTTTTTTTTACTATTAGTTTTTATTGAATTTTACAAAGAGCTCCAATACAAAATGGCATCCTACAATATCTTTACATACAATTAAACAGTCACAGACAAAACAGTAGTCAATCATTATAAACAGATCCCTTTTTTTCAGTCTGTTTCTCATAAATTCTCAATAATTGAGCCAATTCCAAATGATTAATTCTATATTGTAGAATATACAGGTCTGTAAGTAGGGTGGCTCTAGGCCAAGGCTTGTTTCCAAGGGCGGTTGGATAATGTGTAAATGTAACATTGTATTCAAGGAAATGAAATCACATACTTTAGAAGTCGTTCAGAAATGTAGAAAATTTTCCACTTATATGTAAATCTAAATTGCAAATGGTTTTGCTGTGTGCTAGTTTACCTCCCCCTCTTATACATTACAAACCACAGCCATGTGTATGAGCCCCTCTTTAGCTGGTGTCTGATATATTGGACCTGTGTGACAGGTTCCATATCCATTGCATCCATTCTGAAGAACTTGGTGTTACTATTGATACTAAAGAAAAACGCTACTAAGATGGGGTTAAATAAGTTGTTTTTGACATTTTTCCATGTACCAACACCCTTGGGTGTGCCACACAGATTACAATAGCAAGAAAAACTAGTGTGGTGTCTCCTTTACTGTTTTAGAACTGTTCTCATACTGGATAGTGGAGAGCAAGGAGCAAAGGAACGTGTGTTTGTGTGTGTGTCTGTCTGTGTGTCTGTCTGTGTGTCTGTCTGTGTGTCTGTGTGTGTGTGTCTGTCTGTGTGTGTCTGTCTGTGTGTCTGTGTGTGTGTGTCTGTCTGTGTGTCTGTGTGTGTGTGTCTGTCTGTGTGTCTGTCTGTCTGTGTGTGTGTGTCTGTGTCTGTCTGTCTGTGTGTGTGTGTCTGTGTCTGTGTCTGTCTGTCTGTCTGTGTGTCTGTCTGTGTGTCTGTCTGTGTGTCTGTCTGTGTGTGTCTTGCTCTCCACTGTCCAGTATAAGAACAGTTCTAAAACAGTAAAGGATAGTACACACACATATATATATACACACACACACACACACACACACACACACACACACACACACACACACACACACACACACACACACACACACACACACACACACACACACACACACACACACACACACACACATATATACACACATATACATATATATACTACTAACTAACTACTGAATGGAGTGATACAACCATTTTTCCTATTATCCAACACTAATATAACCTTTGTGCTTCTTGCTATGTACGAACATATTCAGCATGTAAATTCAGATTTGGGAGTGTATCAAGGAATATAGTTTGTCCCTGTCAGTATGCAAAGGAGAGGATGGGGAGACTGATTAATCAGCATTTTACTTACATAGGGAGATAGATTGCCTCGGCCGCCGGACGGTCACTGGAGGGTAGAGAATGTCACTTGAAAAAATTTTTCTTTAGTCTTTTAATAGACAAATCCTTATCAGTGTTGCTGGAGGAAAGGTATAGACAAGATGTATGGTGTCTGGATTGTTTTTATAGTTAGATAGCATAGGATTGGACTTGGTGCTGGGACACTTGGCTGTAGAAACATAGGGTTAATGACTTTCTGACCCACTGGGTGGTGAGTGGCCATTGCTTGGGTGCCCATGTTTTAGCAGCAGGATCAATCCTCAACTTCCTGTAGCTCTCTGGCAAACTTCAACCAATATCGAACTCTGCTTGCTTTGAGTAATTGTAATCCTGTCATAGTCAAAGATATTTACAGAAGGGAAAGTGGCATGTATGAAAACTACTAGGTTTTAGAAATGTTTTTCTTAATATATGTATCTATTTAGATGCTTTGATTTTACATATTTTTTAGAATTTTTTCTATTTACCATATAATTCAGAAATAATGTTCTATAAATAATGCTTCCCTTTATGCGCTTTATGTGCATAAATCAAAAGACCCCTTTTGGATGTAGTGGTATTGGAGAGTTCTCCCAACAATACTATTCATCACCTATTGGAAATAAAACTTATCTTTCAGCCCCCTCCCTCTCTGCTCCTGCCCCCCCCTCTGATGTTCGTTTTTCTTCTTTAATTTTGCCACGAGACAGACTTGTGTCACTTAATGTAAAACGAGTGAGCTGGCATTTCAGCTCAGAGGCTTTATAGACTTGCTGAACTTTTGTGAAAGATCATCCCAGTCCCGTTTCATTAATAATGAAAAGGAGGGGGCAATAAAACTGCTCAGTTCCAAGATGCACCATAGACTCAGAGCTCGGGGTTAGCCTCAGCTGATGATATTACTGCCTCCCCCTTAACCCCTCTTCCAGCCATAGGTCCTGAAGCTTCCCTTTATTCTGCAAATTCTCTTTCCCAATTTGCCAACATGGAGGATTAGGGTAGAGTGTAATAAATGTACCCCTTTCTAACATTTCTAGCAATTGAGCATTGTCCTACAAAGAAGACAATACAGTACATATTAGTAAGAAGTATTTAATCTGTTAACATTGATTCACAATTTGTAAAATTATTATTATTGAATTTATGAAGGGGTCCAACAGATGGGCACTGGTTACACACCAAGAGCCCTTCAGGCTGATTAGCGTAATTTTAAAAGTTGATTTTAGAAGGAAGGATGCCATGGATAACAAATAAAGAAAATTACCACAGTCAGGGTGTCTGGATCCATGAGAAGGTGTCCTGGTTTATCATGATGGATTTGATGGTAGATTTCATTTAAAGAGAACCCGTCATGCAAAATAACCCCCCTAAACTAAATATATTTTCATAAACTGCCATTAGAGAGCATTGCCTCTATCCCTTCATTGTCCCTCTACATGCCTGTAAACCTAAGCAATGAGGTCCTAAAGCTGTATGCAAATGACCTGTGAAATGTCCAATGAAGCATTAGCATATTCAAGCTGTCCACTCTATTCATGAGTGGGAGGCACAGCCACACCCCCAGTGCTTGACTGACAGCCTGTATAATGGTGTGAGGCTGTATAATGATGTGCTTCCTGGTGCTGGTGGCCACGCCCCCTGCAGCCTGTGTGTACATGTGTGTGTGTGTGTATAGGAGAGATACAGCAGCTCCAGGCAGCCATGTTACAGCAGAACATGTCAGATTCATGTGTAGCTGATGTCTGTGTCTCTCACCTGTATATTAGGAGGATGCAGCATGTCAGCAGATGCAGCACACACACTAGCCATGCTTTACTATACATTACACACAGACATGAGCAGGGGGAGGAGAGGGGAGGGGGAACAGGGGTGACATCACTGCCTCTGACCATGTGACCAGACTCATTTACATGATAAAGAATAGATGATTTTACAATGATTAATGTATGAAATAACTAGATAAAGGCTGGGATGGGATCCTTGTGAGCTGCTCCAACAGGTAGAGGTGACAGGACTAGTGACACAGACCTGATGACAGGTGTCCTTTAAACATGTTTTAAAGCATGAAAGTAAAATTAACCAATCTGTCCTCTCTCCCCCAGAACCTCCCCCATCTCGCTGGAGGGAATATGGCGCCCTCGCTGTCATTCTGGCTGGTATTGCCTTTGGATTCCACCAACTTTATAAGGTACAAGATATTTATATGGCATTAAATTATGTTCACAAGTAGCAATTTATTCCTGCTACATTGTAATAGTTTCCCCTGCACACTGTGACATGCGCAGTCCTATGTATAACAGAGATAACACACTATGAGTTGGAGCAAGTGACAGTCCTGCCAGCATGACACAGCCCTGATTTCCTGGCCTGGTCTCTGTAGGGTCACTAAGGCACAGGACGCTCCTGTAGTTGTGTTCCATTTCTAATTATTCGTGTTCTGTTCCAGCTTGCATTCTTTATGCTGTTTTTATGCTGCTTTTTTTTCAAATGTAGTTACACCCAAAATAATCAGATTAATCACCTGAGTAATGCAATTATTCTTCCAGTTGTGTAAAAACTATGACATCTCATGTTTTCTTTAACAAAAGTCCAACAAAATAGGAGGGATTTCTTGGTGGAGGCAGTCATACTGGGCATATGGTGATCTCTATCTCCAGTGAGATCTCCTCATTCATGGCATTGACAGGTGTTGAACTCAACCTTAGTGGCTTATCTATGATATATGCTAAAAATGTATCTAATGGGAAAATTTTGCTTTGCTGTGTATTATTCTGGTTGATAGAGTCCACAAAGTTGTGCCCACAGCCACGTGCTTGGTCCCTTGGAAATTTTGATTACTATGTTGTAACTTCTGGCCACTTGGACTCAAAGTTCCCAGTGGTAACATTATAATTTTGAAATGGAACATTTTGGGCATAGTTATGGTGCTGGGCATGCCATAATGGTTTAGAGAGAACTTGAATAAGACAGTAACTGCGTCATGCTACGCCCACCCTGATTTGGCACCGGACTGGAGTTCCCCTTTAAATTTCTCCTAAATAGCCTTATCTAAATAGCCTAAATCTATCTGTCTTCACCTTGTACAGAGGTACCTGCTTCCACTAATCTCCAGCAGCAAGGAGAGCCGCAAGCAGCTGCAGCGCATCGAGTCCAGCGTATCGGAGATGAGTGGCAGCGTCACCCAGACAGGTAAGGATTAACGACTCCATTCCAGCCCGCTCCCCCCACCTCCGCCCGGTAGTCATAACTTCATTTATCTGCTCACAAAATCTGTTCACATTTGCAAATGAAGACGCCGTCATTTCGGTTTAATTTGAAATTGCTTGTTTACTGTCGCTGCGGCCTCAATTAATTATGTTTTTACGGAAAGGATCCCAACCTCAGAATATTAATAAGGGGCTAGAGTGACAGCCCTTTAGTGTAGTGGGAGGTTCAGCTTCAGTCTCCCCAGCATGACAGCAGAGGTGCGTGTTGTGCACATGTGTTGGGTGCAAGAACAAGCAGCAATGTGTTACTGTGTGCTGACATATATACAAACATAAATGTATCACGGCATAAGCAGGCAGATGTAGAAGTCGAATCTGGGGCTGGTTGTCACCTTAATTTCCCAGGAACAGATGTGGGTAGAATTTGATAAAACTTGAAGACTTTGACTGTGTTGTGTTCAGTCTTGATATATCTAGTATAAGAAACTTGGCTCTGCTACATCTATCTAACTACACTTGCTCTTCTAAGCAGTTTTTAGGCCAGAGCAGAGCAGGGGGATGGTGAGTTGTCAGCGGGCATAGAAGATACACTTATTAGTGTTCTACGCTGACATTGGAATTCTGAAGAAGGAACAAAACACTCTGTTCAGAATTGTCACAAAGTCCCACCCAACTTTTTCTTAAATTAGCTATTTTTGTTGAAAAAAATCCACCTTTTCAGGTTTTTGTCATTGTGTCATATAGGGCGGCCAAACCCAAGATTGTGAGCAAGAGCGTCAGCTCCCATCCCAGCCCTGACAGGGCTTAAAGTGTTATTTCAGTAAATATCCAGCCCTAGTATGGGGGTGGTGTATTGTGTGATTTCATGACTGGGAGGCTTAGGGTTCCCCTGGGATCCCTTCCTTTGTAGATCTATAAGGGTAAACTGTGATTTCCACGTACAGCGAGTCGCACTGATCTCGGCCCTGTTGTCTCTATGTCTGCAAGTAACCCCCCCTCCCCTCTCCAGCGGCCGCTGTCAAAGAGATGACAGCCCAGGATAGATGGGTAAAGCAGACAGTGCTGGAGATACAGAGAGATAGAGCCCATGATAAATGGCTGTCTGTGATAAGGGACACACACAGCTATACTTTTCAATCCAGTCAGCCCTCCGCCACAGTGATACATTGCAAATCCCACAGATGAGATGGGAGGGGAGAGATTAGATGGGGAAGAGCATAAATCCCTGGCAGAGGAGACGCACGCTCACACACGCTGGTGGTGCGGTGTAGACAGAGCTGGAAGCTGCCACTGAGCACACGATTAGGCCTCTGCTCAACTGCTTGATATCCGAGTGTCATTCATCACATTACTGAGCAGCTTGTAGAGACACAGGGTGGGTGCCCTGACACCAGATTATTTCCCCTTTCTTCTGAAAGCACGGAGAAGTTATAGAAATAATCCTGTAATAATCTCATGTCCAATATCATGAATGTGACATGGAAATGTCACCTTTTTTATATTCAGATTGAAAGGGCTGATGTAACCGAATACTGTTTACAGTACAGGCGGTCCCCTACTTAAGGATACCTGACTTACGGACAACCCCTTTGACCTCTGAAGTTCTCTGGATGCTTTACTATAGTCCCAGATTGCAATAATCAGCTGTAAGGTGCCTGTAATGAAGCTTTATTGATAATCCTTGGTCCCATTACAGCAAAAAATGTTTAAACTCCAATTGTCACTAGGGCCAAATTTTTTTTTGTCTGGATCTACAATTATTAAGTATACAGTTTCGACTTACATAAAACTTAAGAACAAACCTCCGGACCCTATCTTGTACGTAACCCGGGCACTGCCTGTATATGTATATAAAGCACCAACATATTTGACTGCCCGCTACAGAGAACATTTAGTCCTTGTCCCAGTATTTAACCTCTTTATCTCATTAGTTAGACTGGAGACCAACATACGGACACAGTGTAGGTTACTTTTGAAACTCAGAACACTGGTGCTACAAGACCACTGAGCCCCCCATGCTTGCCCCCCTAGGGGCATTGTCACCAGCATTTACCAGCATACTGCAGATTCCTGACCTCAATTGCCTTTATCTTCTGTTATTTGGCTCATAGAACCACTGAAAGATGAGATTGTTATCTTTACAAGCTTCTATAGAGCAGAAGAAATGGGATCTGAAGTGATGCTCCCCACCAGCCACTAAAAGTGACTCTTCTCAGGCAACAAATGACTCTTCTCAGCTTATTTACATATGATTAGAGATTCTCTAGGGAATCTACCCTACTAGATTCTCTAGGGAAACAGTTGAGTTTTATCATAAAAGAAGAAATGTTAGAAATGATTGTTTGCTTATACTGTGACCCTTGTAATTCTCATCCTCTATCGCTGTGTCTTGTTCTTTGTCTCAGTGACCCAGCTACAGACCACCTTGGCTGCTGTGCAGGAACTGCTCTTACAGCATCAACAGAAGATCCAGGAGCTGACACAGGAGCTGGCCGCCTCCAAGGTAAAATCTCCCCCCTTTCTATTTTTTAACTCTGGTGTCTGACCTGCCTTACCAAATTGTAAGCTTATGTTCATTTTAGTAAATTCTGACGTTTTTACTGAATTGGAGATTATTGAGCATAATTTCTTTTAGGAACTGTTGTGGGGGTTCCTTTGATACCGTAGGGAATAGGGACATATCTTTTACCAGTAAACGCCCAATTGTCATATTATTCATGCACTGGGCAGTAGACGTGTAAAAGAATTAAGTAATTAGGTAATTTCTCCTCCATGGTGGATGACTACAGTAACTACTTGCTTCTTCAGCTCTGTTTTATTTTGTGTTCTCTGTTTTTGGCGTAACAAAACCTATTCAATACAAAGTCATTGTATTGTGGTACACAGATCGCCCAGTAACATTTACTGTTTATTCCAGTCCATAACACCTCAGCTGTAAACATTTTGAGTCAATGGACCCTTTGCTGTCAACCAGACAGTAGTTTGGAGTCTCTTCTTATTCTTAGGCTTTTAACATCAACGAGTTGTTTTCACCCCATTGTCTATGTATCTTGCTACACTTGTTGGGTTTGTTATTTTATAGTGTTGTTTCTGTATATTTCTTCTAGGCTTCCAACTCCACTAACACCATTCTAGAATCTCAGAGCATTCAGGAACTCAAGTCTGAAATTTACTCTCTAAAGGGTCTGCTACTGAACAGGTA
The DNA here is from genome assembly GCA_019512145.1 of Engystomops pustulosus. Lineage (NCBI taxonomy): Eukaryota > Metazoa > Chordata > Amphibia > Anura > Leptodactylidae > Engystomops > Engystomops pustulosus. The sequence goes on from CM033646.1 coordinate 114,582,292, forward strand.
CCAGAGGACATGCCTCTTTTGGAGGGAACATGGGCATGCTTAAAGGGGTTTTCCCATTCAAGTAATTTTTAGTTTATCAACAGGATATGCTTTAAATGTCCAATATGTGGATAAAACCCTTTAACTATGGGGATTTTCAATGTTTCTATTTGTTTATGCATAACACTTATGTTTCAGAGCTTTGTTTAGTTACTGGAGGAATTTTTTTTTTAAAGGCATCAATTCATTGATGGTTGATTTGTCCTTTTCTCAGGACTTCTGAGGAACCCCCCTTCCCCACAATGCATTGATAGGTGACGGACGGGACCGCTAGCACAACGGGGGAGGAGGTGCATATATTAAAAAAACGAGGCTCCCTGCAGCACTCGGGTGATGTAGCCTAAGCGCCCAAGCATAATTTACATAACTTATATAACTCTATATTTCTACGATTGCGGCAAATAGAGTTATAATACAAGAACTTCTTATTAAGAAATCTCTACCATCAGAAACTGTTGGTAGATGTCTTTTGAGCTTATGCAGTATATAATAACATTAATGAAAAAACATTATCAGTTTCTGGGTTTAATTAGCGGTAGCTAATTTAAAGTAATACATTTCCTGTAAGGGCAAGGCAACCCCTTAACAGTTCTGGCCCCCATTCATGTTATCATTTTATATGTTTTGTTTAATTTTGAGTGCACACAGAATGTAAAAGCTGATATTTATTGCATGTGACTCATTCTATGTGTGTGTTCTTTCTGTTACTAGACGACAGTTTCCTCCATCTCCATCTGCACCTAAAATTCCTGCCTGGCAAATCCCAGTGAAACCTCCCTCTTTACCCAACCAGGCGACATTAAACCACAACAGCAGCAGCGACATATCTCCTGTTAGTAATGAGTCAGGGTCGTCTTCTCCTGTGAAGGAGAATCACAGCCCTGAGGGATTAAAGGTTAACTCTCATCATTTGCCCACTACTCGAGAAGACGATCCTGAGATTGATGTGCAGAGTCAGGTGCGCATGGAAGTTCAGGGTGAAGAGGAAGGGGAGGAAGATGAAGAGGAGGATGTTGGGCAGGCGGATGAAGAAGACTTAATCGGGGTCCAAACGGAAGATCGAAGAGGTGGAGATGGACAGATCAATGAGCAGGTGGAAAAGTTGCGTCGGCCTGAGGGAGCCAGCAATGAGATGGACTAATGGTAATTGATTGAGGTTCCAAGTATTTCTCCTAGATGTCCTCCTCCCATACCTTCTGAAGTCTACTTTGGGGATCTTCCCCTCAACACTTATCACCAGGAAACCAGTTCTATATGCGAAGATGAAGAAGGCTCTTTCAGACCATGTTTTTTAGTGCCCTGCGATGTCTTTGTCAATTCAGATATTCTGTCATTATGTCTGCACAGTCAGTTCTGCATATACATAAAGAAATCGACAAAGGTCTGTTCACTTTCACAACTGTCAATGGCCCGGCCCACTTGTCAGCAGTAAGCCGGCATGCAAGGAAATGTGACAATGGATGGCAGGATGCAACTTATATCCTCAGTTTACGAGAAATACATCCCCTCTTCCAAAAATAGAGATGAAAGAAAGAAATGTTCCTTTGAATTAATGTCAGATCACATCTTGATTTGCACACAACATGTAATCACCATTTGGCACACTAAGGGAGCGTGCATGTGTGTGACACGGACTGCAGACAGACACTTGTCATGTGAGTGATACACGTGTTAGTTTCCAGTCTCATTGGCAAATGGAGACATACAGAAAACATACTTTACCATTTAATGTCATATTATTGCGAGTTTTATATCTTCTCACTCTGACCATGGCTGTAATCGACAGTCATTTTGTTACCTTAATCATTCACGTCTTACTGTCTTATTCGCACGTTATTGCTCAGTATTGGTTGTAAATCAGTTCTACAACCAGGCTGGAGGCATGCCAGGCACCTCACTCCTCACTGCCAGACATTCAGAGTCTTTAAAGACTTGTAGTTAGATCTTCCCCTGTATTACAGCAGATCAGCCACTGAGAGGGATTCTTCCAGCCGTACATGATTCATCCTCTTCTCTAGTGATTCCAGCTCGTCCCATACCTTTCCTCTTCACATAGACATTGTATCCAATGTTATCATTCCCAAATTATCTTATCAGACCATCCTTTCCATTTGCCTCATACCCTTTTACATCACACTCTAACGTTTTGTAATATTATATTCTAACAACTGCTGTTTAGATTAATGTCTCCTTTTTTTGTTTCCTTCCATTTTTTGTCTTTACCAATCTAAGGCCACAGTTCACATCTGGCTATTTTTCAGATTCTGTCACAAACCCCAAATGATAGTCCTGCACCAGATTGACAGATGCCTGGAGACCCAATTTTTCATTTTCATTGGGATCTTTGGGGTTTTATTGGTGTCTGAAATTCTTAAAATCCAAGTTTCCATTAAATTTGTTCATCTATTATTATCGAACATGAACATATGTTTATTATTCTTCTCCTCCTCACTGTCACCAATTCTTCTTCTTAACTTTTCTCTTTTTCTTCTTTAACTTTTTTTTAACTGTTTTTTTGTTTACATACTTTTTATATTTTCTCTTTACTTTCTTAGTTGTACCTTCTCCATACTTTATTCTTCTTTACTTTCCTCTCATTACTACAATACCACGCCCTAGTGTTACAGCTTAGCCCTATTCACTTGAATTGGGCTTAGCTGTAGAAAGGCCGGATTTTCGTGACATCACAGACATAGGCTGCAGCCCACACTAGTGCGCTTTTACCTTTTGAACAGCTCAGTAATGGGACCCTTAGAAATCTGATATTTACAAATGTTTAGCCCAATGATAGGGCATAAGTTTTTACATTCAAGAAAATGGCAATGCATATGTTCCTTAAGGCATGGAAATTTAAACGGTTTATATGGAACACAATTTTAGTCTCATCCTCACAGGAAGATTAAGAATCAGTCCCATGAACAATGGCTAGAATGACCTATAAGACATATATATATATATATATATATATATATATATATATATATATATATTTCTGTGTTAAGTTTTTCTTTGATGTATACTCCCTGGAAAAAGACAGTACAGACCATAAGGGTATTATCTGCACAATTCTATTATGTCTGGGACAGGAAAAACCAAAATCCTTTTTCATTGCATGAATGCAACGCCGCACATCCTTAATTTCATCAGCCAACTGTGCTCATTAGTGTGCTAATGTATAGATTTCCAGTAAAAATATAATTGTACATAATTGTAATAAAGATGAGTTAGACTATTTACTCTGGGTCTTCCAGTGTTTTATTCCATGGGTGTAATTTATGCAGAAAGGTTGTTTCAGGAATTTGTTTTTCTGTTGGAAGTAATAATAGGTTCTTGTCTAAAGATCCAGATCGCCCTTCCTCCATCATCAGTGAGAGATCATCTGACGAAGGAGAAGAGATAGTGACTCACAGCAAGGAACAATAAAGTGCACAGGTATATGAATGAGATGCACTGCCCAACATAGTCATCTCCATAGAGTAAAGCTGCACCCTGGAATAGTCTCACAGCTTAAATCTTCACAATATGTTGACTCCCTTTACTTAGGTTGTACTGATGTTGAGTTGGATAAATCAAAAGTCAGTGTCCATATGAAACTATTAAAATATACCTCAACTTTATTATACAAATATACACTTTAGCTGAATCGATAGCCAATGCTAGAAGTCTAAGAAAAAAACTAAAAGGGGACTTGCAGTTCTGACAAACAGGTAGTCGCATTCTCCACAATTTTGATAAATGGGGGATAAATGTCAAATCGGTAAAACCTGATAAGGTGAAATGTATTATGTTTTACATTAGTGACTTTATTTTCACCTCCCTGGTGTTGTATTGATATAAAGTAAGTGCTATATTAATGGAATGCATTTGTTTCTCCAGGACTTGTCTGCACCTGCTGGACATATCCTTACAAGGCAAACACAAGATATGACTCTAGACACTTCTCTTCTTCCCACCACGTGACTAACAAACACATGTATCATTTGCCCAGATAAATGGCTGGTGTAATAGTGCTGGATTTTAGGGCTCCTCGAAATCCTGTTTAGAACTAAAGAATTTGACTTGCATTGAAAAATACATGAACAGCCTCGGTTGATAAACTAAGACCCATGTCTATTGAGGGAAACAAGGTTCACAGCAATCATTTTTCAGTAAGAAGAGATAAGCAGCCATGCATTTCTGGCAGCTACCTATCCCCCATCTCTAATGCGGACCAATGTTTTCACACAGACAAAACAATAGAGCTCTGAACCTCCATAATTCTATTAACCCCCTCCTGACATTTATTATATCTCTAACATTACAGGTAAATTTCTGTTCATGGCTAAGCTACAAGGTATATGTCTCCAGGTGGAGGTAACTGGGTAGGGCTGTTGCCCAATATGTCCCTCAAAGGAAATGTACCATAACAATTAAGCGTGATAAACCAGGGGCACTTACTCAGAGATCCATGTACATTGACTATGGTACTTTTCTTATATTTGTTATCCATGGCCTCCATCCTTCTTTTAAAATTCTGCTAAAGAGTTAGAAGTTTGCTTGGGGGCCTTACCAGCACTCCTCCATGCTGCAGCTTTACAGGCTTTTACACGGTCTCCGATTCCCCAGCTCCCTTAGTATTTCCCCCTCCTTCTGCCTGAAGTAATCTCACACGGTAGGAGAGGAAATCGCTCCTGTACAGTGTAACAGCCAGTGATGCTACAGCATGGAGGGGCTCTGGTAACTGAATGCTGAGTTTAGTTCAGTTTTTCTAGGATAGGCCAAGTAAATCCTGTAAACTCACTGAGTGAGCGACCTAACTCACTTTAGTTCAACAGCTTCACAGTTCTTCCTCCCTACAATGCAGCAGTGACTTCTCATGTAACTGATGCAATGTTAACATTGTGCCTTCAATTACAAGGCAGAAACTTTGCTAATTAAGCCTGCATCTGTCTGATATAGAGCGGTACTGGATTGTCTGTCACTTCTGCTTCTAATAACATTGTCTATTAAGTGGTTAAATTATGTCAATGATATTGTGTATAAACAACAGAATTAGGTTATTATTTCTCCCTCATCCATAAATAGTCGGCCCTGTATGAGAATTGTACTTTGAGATAGAGACGAACGCCAAAGACTGGAGGTATAAATCCTTCTCTTCAAGGACAAGATCCCTCGAGAAAGCCAAAAAAGCTCTATTTTAAAAATAAAAATGAATAGATAAAAACTGTTGTTATTAAAACCTGTCAGTTCTGTGTGGAATAGACTTATAAGGCAGATAGATCACAGGAATGTTTTCCGCTGTGACTCACGACAGATTTTCAGAACATCTCCCAACAAATGTCCAGTCCGAGATGGAAACATTCTGTGTGCATAATGATAGCAAAAATATCAAATATATCTCCTATTTATAGCTGCATCGCAGTTTATTATTTTCTTATTATATTTTTCTTTAATGAATATTTTGATTAAAATCCAGCTGACATTATGTATGTAAATTATTTTGGGAGTTTCTACATTCTATTTAATGTGTCACAATCATAATATAAACTTAGATAACGTATCATTATTTAACACCATTAATTGCACCTTTTTTTTTTTACTTGGGTCAAAGCTATAAAGTGAAGGTGTCACCCCTTCCCACCAATGCCCTTTTTCTTTTTTTCTGGTTTAATTTTCTGCTCCTGTCCTTTAAAAAAAAAACTTTTAACGAAGACTTTTCCATGTACATAGCTGTATGAGGGCTTTTTTTCTGCATAACAAATTCTACTTCCCGGTAACAGTATTAAATATTCCATGCTGTGTACTGGGAAGCCAGCTAAAAAAAATCCAAATGTGGTGAAATTGACAAAAAAAAAACTAATTTTCACGTTCATGCCAGAACGGCCATTGTCACGTTCTTACAGATCTGCATAAATGTAGAGTCCAGGCTGTTACAGGTACAGATCATTTCTCCCCAGAGTGATCGACGATCTGAGCAAATATGGTGGCACCTCCAGCTTTTGAAAGCCTGAGGAATGTAATGGGTTAACACTTGCGATAGGTGCTGGCATTACCAATCACAGGATTTATGCACAGGTATTTGCTGCAAATGCAGCTAACACCTGCAATGGGGAAGGCTTCGCCAACATACTAATATAGCCCTTTGCGGCAAGGGGTTAATCATCCATTTTAAAACTAATTTTCCATGTAGCTATATTTAATAACATTTACAATTATTATCAAAGTCTATCCTGTAGACACCACTAGAGGGAGCTATATAGTGTATACGCTGATCTCAAGCATAAGAGATTATGGCAAACACCACTATAAAATCTTACTGTCTGCAGAGGATTTGGAGCTCTCTATGAGAACAATGTATATTTTACCACTATGATTTAAATCCACACAAAAAGTTGGATCCTAAGTAGAATGGATTTAAAAGACAGAGATTTGCTCCTAAAATAAGTTCTAAATACGTATATGTTATATTTATCTCACTGTAAACTATTAAGTCTTTAAAAGGAATTCACTGGTTAACAAGTGTGATAATGAAAAACAAAATCCCTGCTGTCTAAGGATTATAATCTGTTTCAACCAAAGGTAGAAATTACTGGAGCACTGATATAATGGCAGAGTCCTGTGAAACCCTTTTCCAAACTCCCTGACACCAAGAATAACACAAAACTCTATTGATTGTAACCTGACGAGGAGACCAGACCAAGAGGGGAAAAACCTCATGTTTAAAGAGATGCCTTTCCGTAAAAATATAATATATTTCCTCCTAATAAGGTAAAATATTTGCAGAGGGACGAGTGCAGAGCAGAAGCTCCTAACTGTCTTCTAAGGCTTGTTTATTCATTACAGGCTGCAGATTCTCCTACAACACACACATTGGCTCCTGAGCTGCTGCACTTGCTGCGTGGTGGGCTTTACAAGGCTCTAATAGGAACTTGCTGTTAATATTCTGTTACTAATTATCAAAGAAAGGAAACAAAAAACACATTGCCACGTCTGCAAAACCCCTTCTTGTAGAGGAAAACTTGTAAAGATTTTGTTATTTGTTTTCTATTTTGCAAATGAAAGGGACTTTCTGGTTTGGGACTGATTTTATTAGGCTTTGCTTCCTCGGGTCAATCCTCCATGTAATACATTGTGCTCATCATAATAACCTCTGTCAGCAACACATGGATAAGTTACTATAAACTGCCTCTGGGGGTAACTTAGAGGATCAGATCATTCTATTGTAATGTCCCCCCCCCCCCCCACCATTTGTACAGATTCCATTGGTGCTGTTCACTTAAATGGACCAGAACTGTAGTACCAGATGCAGATTACAAGCAGTCCCCGGGTTATGTACAAGATAGGTTCCTTGGGTTTGTTCTTAAGTTGAATTTGTATGTAAGTCGGAACTGTATATTTTTATAATTGTAGCTCCAGAAGAAAAAAAAAAATTTTTCCCAGTGATAATTGGATTTTCAATATATTTTCTCTAATGGGAACAAGGATTATCAATAAAGCTTCATTACAGACACCATAGAGCTGATCATTGCAGCCTGGGATTATAGTAACATCCAGAGAGCTTAATTACAGGCCACATCTGGCAGAGGGGTCCGTCTGTAAGTCGGGTGTCCTTAAGTAGGGAACCGGCTGTATGTGCAGACCTGGCTTTGTGCTTATGGGAGTTTTGCCATGTTTTTGTAATCCTGCAGAGTTAATTTAACTCTTATTAAGTCATGGGGTACTCTTCTCCCCATTTTTATCCCTGGCCTGAACTTTTTGAAGGGCGTTTAATACAATATTACCTAGAACAGTGATGGCAAACCTTCTAGAGGCCGAGTGCCCAAACTACAATCAAAATCCACTTATTTACCGTGAAGTGCCACTAGCCATTTTAAGCAGTAAATGTTTGCTACCTGTTCTTCCTCATCTTTCAATCATATCGACCCCCTGAGCCCAAGGAAGGAAAATAGGGATTCATGGCTTCTCTCCAGAGTGTCTCTGTAGGAAAATGAATGGTGGCTCCAGCAGGAGGGCCTCCAAAGACATTGCAGTTCTGTCAACACCTTCTTGCTTTTCCCGCAGTTCCAAACAGCCAATGAAATTTTGCTTTAAAACCGCGCTGAGAGCAGCATATCTTAAATTGCCTGGGACTGAAGGTGGATTTGGTCCTATTTGGTGAACTCTGAACTGGAGCAATGGTCTGAGTGCCCACAGAAATGGCTCCGAGTGCCACCTCTGGCACCAGTGCCATAGGTTCACCACCACTGACCTAGAAGGTTGGTACGTAAAAGAGAATTCTAAGCCCAGAAGAAATATGTGTAATTCAGTTAACAATTGGATTAATGATAGTGGTCATCATAATGAAATGGTAGTCATAAATATAACATCATCAGAGTAGGTGGCAGTTGCAAATATGGTAAAACATGGGGTCTGTTTTTAAAGGACTTCATAGAGGTTGTATATAGAATAGAGTAAAATTTCCATTTTTGTGGATGATACTAAACTCTGTAAAGTAATGAATACACAGGTAGATAGTATAATATTACACAGGTATTTGTGGAAACGGGATGCTTGGGTGAAGAAATGGCTAATGAAGTTTATTAATGTTTATAAATGTAAAATATGTTATGGGACATTGATGCAGGGGTTTAGCCTGGCTGCTGGAAAGCCTATTTGGAATGGGAAAGAAATATTTTTCCAAATAGGCCAGTTGCCATACTGTTTTTTTTTTTTATAGTTTTGACTAAATGGACCTCCAACTTTATTCAAACGTTTTTTAATAGGATGCACAGGAACCTGCCTGTAAAACTGATATCATAACTGTCGTATGCTTAGTACATATCTTATGTTATTTTTGCCTAAAGTGTTCCTTTATGCACCCCAATGGTACATTGTTGCTCCAGCAGTCCAGCAACAACTTAGTTAAACTACAGTGACCTGTACAGACGTGATCTGCTGTTATGTGGACCATTATGGGAGGCCTCCTCTTATATTATATTCACTGCTCTGGTTGTAATAATGTGTAATCTGTGTAAATTATTATCCTAAACTTTTTATGGATTTGGTAAATTAAGACAGTAAAGGCAGTAAAGACATTCAGAAAACTTTATTGAAATGTTACATATATGGAAAGATAAATGGTGCTTTGTAAGTTCCCATAAACAATAGTTAAAGTTATGCTTTTAGCAGGAGATTAAAACAAATAGTAGATGGAAATGTGCAAATATCACTACCGTGAAAAAACTGCTCCCATGTGTTTTATCCCCTACACATTACAAGAGCCTGTTACGTATCAGTGGAAACTTATAACAAAATGTTGTTTATGTCAGCCATAAATATATATGTTTCCATGTATTGGGTGATTTGGAAGCTTGTGCTACGCTCTTCAGAAGGTAGAGCTTTATTTTATAATTCTCTGTCCAGAGCAGTTTCCTTCTTTTTACCTTTTAGGGTAAAATGGAAAGTAGACCTCTCCAGGCTGCAGAAGTGTCAGGTAAGGCTTTTGATTTCTTACAGGATTTTATAGACGTCTTATGTAAGTTTACTATTGGCTTAAAGGGGAACTCTGCATTTTAGTGTATTTTCCAGCTGCATACATAATCACCCCAAGTAGTAGTAGCTGTAGGGGAAAATCTTTCCAAAGTAAATTTTGAAATAGAATATAAAATAACAGACTTACAATATGGGCCCATTAATTATGTCATTAGATGGGATGCACGGACTGGCTGTTAAGGCGAATTACCAAAAACGGTGCAAGTTCCATAACTGTAGTATGCCTATAGCGTTCCTTATAGCGTTATACTTTTACAGCCCTTTTTTCTTTCACAATCAGTATTGCAAGTTTTAATAGTAAGAATTGTCTTGGATTTTATTAAAGAACAATTTTTCTTTCTCCTGTTTCTTTCTCCTTTCTGTCCTGCATTTATCACTGTCTAACTAAACGTCCCCTCCAGTGCACATACACACACATAGTGAAGTTGCTTAAGCTTTTCATGACTTGACTCCTTACAGATCAGACCAAGTATTTAACTTCTTAGGCTGGGTTCCCATTTTCAGGTTTCTGCATGCAATTTGTTAAGCAAAAAATTAGAGTGGAGGGGACTTATCCATTACACTTTTGCTCAATTTTTTGAACAATAGCTGGTTTTGGGTGCAAAAGTCTGAACATGGAAACACAGGAAGATTATCACGACTGGGTCACATCATGCTCCAATCCTCATACCACTTCCTGGGCACATAATGCACCCATCTGGGTATATTGGGCACACAATTGAATTTTACATCATAATGCATCCCCTCCCCACCCACTTTGTGTGGAGGTAGTTTAAAAAATCCCAATTCCCAACCGTGCACCAGGACGTGGAACTTTTTCATGGCTTACATATCATCATACATACTCCCCACAGGATTCAATTTAGATGCATTTAGCATTCATTTTTGTCAAAAGAGTGAAAGATGGATTTCCATGAAAGATGAGTAGTATGTGCTCGTATGGTGGGATGGCCATGGTTGCGCCATTGTATTACAAATGCCAAAATTTTGACCCTCAAAAGTCCAAAGTTTTTCTGTGTAAATTTGGTCGTCACAGTTTAGTCCAGTTTAGTCGCCCACCCCTGTTTTTAGGTTTGAACAAATATTGTTTCTGCCACAAGGGCCTGTATTTTACAACCACCTTAGTGGCATTGTTATTGCTCTGGGTCATAAACTGGTTTAGTCAGTGACTACTTACTTTTCTAAGCGCATTATTAATAACGGAACAATGACTATTAGGGAAATATCCATAAATTAGGCGGCTATTCCTTTCTGCCTTGGCTTTGTGATTTAGCTTCATCCGATCTTACCGACGTGGCAGAAAACTGTTTGGGATTATGCTTAATGGTATATTAATCTGACTCTCAGGAAGGGCAATATCTTATTAAAAAGTATGTGTGATAGTTCCCCTTTAACAGCCTTGAATTAAAGTCTGGGCTAGGAGCACATGTAAAGAAGTCCCACATTAATTACAGAGGACACGTTTAATATGAACATTGGGAGATGATTTAACTTGTGATCATTAATGTGGACAGAAGTTATAATGATTGAGTTGGAACGTTACACAGGATGGTGCTGCAGGGAAGCAGGTCCCAGCTCTGTACTTTACTTTACGCCTCTCCAGACTAAAATTGTACTGGCCAAGGAAATGTTTCACAGTGCAAACCCTTCAGCGACAGAGAGACGTATGGGCCGAGTTCTGTCTTTAAGACTAAAAGACACAAATTTGTGAATGGGTCTGTCATGTTTCCTTATAGAGCAAGCTGCAGAGATATATATGGAATAAAACAAGAAATTTTATTCCTGCTCATTGGAGGTCACTTGACATTGTGGGATGCAACTCCTATTCATTAAAAACAATATTAATCTTAATTAAATAGATTATATATTAACCTGTTCACAATTGCTATATATGTCCTAATTCCACATACCCTGTGCAAAAAGCAAGTCTGAAGATTTTATATTACTTGCACACTTCTATACAGAACAGCTATATCTTCTGAATGGTTGCACCTAGAAAAAAAAGGGTTTAAAGAAGAGAATCACAACTTTAATATCACTTTAGGATTGTGTTTCTAGGTGCTACTGAACCAGAGATAACTTCTGTTAAAGCTATAGTCTAGAATGCAATTTTCTTAAACAAAAAGAAAAACATAAACAACAGTAAAATCAACAAGTGCTTTTGGGGATCGGCATGGGAAAAAAATCATCAACAATCACAATGGAAACAAAAATTAAACACTGGATACCATCAGGGCCGGGAGAAGACATCTTGGTGCTCAAGACCATAGGGACTCCCCCCAAATAAATATTTGGAAACATGACAATGCCACCATAACTTTTCCATAACCATAATCATTTTCCCTCTTGTCTCTCCCCCACAGACATCCAAGCTTTCCTCTATCCCGTTGACATCCAAGCTTTTCTTTATCCCACTGACATCCAAGCTTTCCTTTATCCCACTGACATCCAAGCTTTCCTTTATCCCACTGACATCCAAGCTTTCCTTTATCCCACTGACATCCAAGCTTTCCTTTATCCCACTGACATCCAAGCTTTTTCTCTAGCCCACTGCCATCCAAGCTTTTTCTCTAGCCCACTGCCATCCAAGCTTTCCTCTAGCCCACTGACAACCAAATGCTCCCCTTTTCTCACTGCCAACACACACTCCCTTCTCACCCAGTGACAACACACTCCGCTTCCCTCACAACACACTCAACCCCTCCCCCACTGACAACATACATGCTCCCCTTCTCCCATTGACAATACACATGCTTTCCTCCATATTTGATGAAAAACAAGATCCCCCTTCTCATCTGAGACACAAACTCTCCTCCACTGAAAACATCCATGCTCCCCATCCTGACAACACACTCACTTCACCTTCCTCACCAAAATCATAACGCAGCCACAGTCCTGGACTCTGCAGAGGAGAAGCTCCGGGCCAGCTGACGGCTCGGCAGATCCAACTAGTGCCCCACCCTCGGCCAAAGCAGAGTAGACACTCTAGTAGTTGATTGCCTAACTCTGCCATTACCTTGTCCTGGCCTTGATACAGTGACACATGCGGAGAGGTTACTTAAATGGCCACTCACACTAGGATCATAGGTAAGGTCAGCTCACATCCAGCACATTTGCTAGTAATAAACCAAAAGTAAAACCAAAGCGGAGCAACACTGAGGAAGCTGTCACATGAGAACTTGGTGTGGTGTGCGGTGCCTGTTCTCCGGCCAAACCAGCAGAAGTAGTATTCTATATGTCTTCGGCTCATACACGAAAAGGGAATAGGTTCATCAAGTACCAAGTGTTCAAATAAAATAGTTGTCTAATTTTAGTAGGTATTCTAGCTGGCTTGTCCTCAATAAAACTCTCCCACATCTTAAAAACTCTTTCACTTTTGGCCCCAGTGAGTATAATAAATGCATTTTTATATACAGCTTATTCTTCTGACTGTAAATTTGGCAGTGGATACCTCTGTGGTTCTGTTGAATTAAGAAACACAATCCTTGTGTGATATTAAAGGGAAGAGTCTACTCTGAATTCTGGTGTCATTTTAAAGAGTTCAGTGTGGCCCCATATGGGAGCCATGGGACTCCTTTTGTACTGATAATGCTATGTAAACTAAAATATGGCTGTATGTTCTCCCCGGGTTATCCGAACTCTGCACCAAAGTACATATTGCTGCACTGCAGTTTTGGTGTACCCCCTGCTTCCTACACCCCTGCTGTTTCCCGTGTCTTGTCTGTCTCGTCTAGTATTGAGATCTGTATACAAGTGATTTGAATGTATGATGTTAAGGATTTTTGGCATCCATTCTTTATTCAGTCCCCTCCAATGGGTGATGATGCAACAGCAGTTATTTCTGAGGACTATTGGAGATTGGTTCCTACAATAGATGTTGTATTACACTTGTTAGACGGTAACTATATGCCTCCATTATATGAACCAATTGTTTGATCTGGATTATTGTTTGATGCATATTGTATACGCTACCTATTGCTCTGTATTCCTTTTTATTTTTGAAAAAAAAATTAATAAAAATGTACAGTTTTAAGAAGTGTGTCCCCTTCAGAACTAGAGTTCGGTGTTGCCCATCTCTATTAAACAATTACCATAAATACTTGAGTATAAGCCTAGTTTTTCAGCACAAAATTTGTGCTGAAAAAACCCTAACTCGGCTTATACTCGAGTCAACTAAAAAAAATAAAAGTCAAAACTAACCTTTCTGACGTCACCTGTAGGTCTTCTTCTTCTGTCTCCGATGCTCCGGTGCCACCTCGGATCCTTCGGATCCTCTTCGGATCCTCTTCGGGTTCTTCTGCTCCTCTTCAGTTCCTCTTTAGTTCCTCTTTAGGAAGTTTCGCTCCTAACGATGCCAGCAGCTCACAAACAATGACATCGGCATGCGGATGTCATTCTGTGTGCTGGCCAAGCACAGAGACCCGAAGATGAGCAGAAGAATCCGGAGAGGACCAAAGGACCCGAGGCGGCACCGGAGCATCGGAGACAGAAAAAGACCTATGGGGGATGTCAGAAAGGTAAGTACAATGTTTTTTTTTTTTTTTCATACTACAGGGGCTGGGCAGGCTGTATGCTACAGGGGCTGCGCAGGCTGTATGCTACAGGGGCTAGCGGACTATATACTGGGAAGCTGTGACCAATGCATTTCCCACCCTCGGCTTATACTCAAGTCAACAGGTTTTCCCATTTTTTTGTGTTGAAATTTGTGGTCTCGGCTTATACTCGGTCGGCTTATACTCGAGTATATACGGTATTATATACCCTATATTGCAGGTTCTTATGAATAACACTGTTTTGTGTGCATTTTTTGTAGTGTAGAATATTTTTTTATATCTCAAAGTTTAAAATAGTAGTTTTAAAATCATTTTTATTATGATTATCATTTTTTATAGTTTGTTATGGGCTTTTATCATTTGAATAGTGGTTTATTGCTGAGGTCACAGTTATCAAAAGATAATGTGAATAAAATGCTGCAATCTAAATATTTAACAATACAGATTTATAGATGTGTTTGTGTCATTGGAAAAAAATGTTGAAAAGTTAAAATGCTCTAAAAGAAAACAGTGTTTATACATATGAATTTTTTCTGCAGCAGCAAAAACTAAAGCAAATCTACCATCGACATCAAACATGGATAAACCAGGGGACCTTTCTCATAATTTCAAGCACAGTGACTGTGGTAATCTTCTTATATTTGTTATTCATGGCCTTATAAAATCAACTTTTAAAATTATGCTAATGAGCCAGAAGACCTGTGGGGGGGATGTTACCAGAGCCCTTCTGTGCTGCAGATTTCTTTCACTGCACTGTCTCACCCTTCCGCTCTGCTCTCTCAGCACTTCCCCTATCTCTCTGCTTGCTGTAATCTCACTGCAGTACAGGAAATTTCAGCACACGCTGCTCTTTGACAGTGTAACAACTTGTGAAGCTACAGCATGGAGGGGCTTTTGTAAAGCCCCCAGAGATCTTCTGCTCTTCGCTATGTCAGTGAAGAAGGAAAAGTGGGATAAAGTGCTGTATCCACCATGTGCCTTAGGCTATATTCACACAAATTTATGGGGGACATATATACGGAGTATAAACGTCCCCCATACACGGCAATGGGCTCATGGCGCCCTACGGGAGCGGTACGGTGCTGCACGCGTTTTGCACCAAACAATTCCATAGCGGCAATATAAATGAATGTGGCTGTATGTAACCTGTAAAAAAGTGGTACGGTACGGGTAGCATACGACCATTCTCATATGGTCGTGTGAATGCAGCCTTAGGCTATATTCACACTAACGTGTGCTTGCCGTACTGTAGCATGGCGGGCACATGTCGGGGAAAGATAGACATGTCACCCAGCACCATGCGCCCATTGCTGTCTACGGGGGCATATATATATATGTATACGTTTTCCGTATATATATCCCCCATACAACAGTGTGAATGTAGCCTTAGACTGTATCAACATATTCAGGATGCCAATACAGTTTAAACCAAAGCCAGGGCTTTGTGCACTCCATATTGTATTGCCATCCTACTGCTGGCACTACACTACATTGCATCGACAGGGGAGTTATCCAGAAATATGTTGTTGGATATGGTATATATACAAGTTTATTACTTTCAATTATGTAACTTTCAAGTTACAGGATAACAAAAACCTTTGAAAATCCAATGGTCACAAGGACAAAAAGATTTTTTGTTTGGAGCTGCAATTATAAAATATACAGTCCTGACTTACATACAAATTCAACTTAAGCACAAACACAATGAGCAATACGGTTATGTGGTGGTACTAATATTATTAGCGTTGGGAAACAAAACAATTAAAAGGGGGTGTTCAGACTATTAATGGGGCAATGAGAATTGTGCAGTTATAAGGATGCACTGAGCTCATGTTGTGTAAGATGTCATTTTTTGTAGGATGAGGTGAAGTTTTTATTTATACCATTTTGGGAACTGTAGGACCTTTTGACTTTTTTAGACTCAACATTTTCATGTTACTTTGATTTGGTGAGTGACAGGCCTCTGATAGTGGTAACACATCTAGAGTAAGCTGTTGGTTCAGTGCATAGAACTTGTCCTTCCATTCCACATGTGCACACATGTAATCCCAGCATTTCACTGACACGTGTACAAGAGAAATGAGAGGTTTTTAATTAAAATGACATCATAGAGACCTCATCCAGATTCCGCAGTTATCAGCAGATCAATAACTATCATGTATCCATTCTTCCTCTGGGAAGGGATAACAGTTAAACATGAGATAACCAGGCTGTTCATATTAACCAATCAGAGCACAGCATTCATTTTTTAGGAGTAGAAGTCGAAGATGTGCGCTGTGATTGGTTGCTATGGATAACACAATGAATTTAATGTTTTACTTCCTAATTCATTTTTCTGCATCTCCCAATTACCCCTCATTTGTTTTTTTCTATACATTATAGGCAGAAGTGATGGCTGTAAGTCCTACATGAAGACTCCCCTCCAATACACATGAAGATAAACGCCACAAGCCGCGCACATCGCGCTCAGGTATCTATACGGCCGCTCTCTGTATAATGTTGTGACTAGATTGTTATGTCAAGATCCTGAGCTCAAGATGGGAAACAATTTCTTTTTTTTCTTCTCTAAAATGGAATGTTTAGAGCCATCTCGCTGGCCGGCCTGACATACTACAGACCTTTTTTATCTACAATAAACATTAAGGATCTTTTTCCTCTAAACAGCCGTGTATCGCTTCTCCATTCTCATAATATTTTACTTAAGAGGTTTTTTTGGTACCCAAATGCATTACTGAGCATTTGTCTACATTACATCTATGCTGCCATTTATCTGCTCGTTTCTGTCTTGTGTCAGTATATTTTTGGATTCCTCGTGCCATTGCTTCCCAGCACTTACCCAGCAGAAAGCAGGAGGCACCATTGTGCGGTTCTGACCCTTAGCACGCCACCTGCTTGAATGGTCAACCCATCTACTGCAGGATATGTGGCTCACGGGTTAACTTCTAGTGATATACACAATCCATAATGGCCACCAGATGCATGTGCTGTTTTATAGCTCCTGTATTGGCCCATGGCATGGGTATCTTGTTCCATATGAAGCAGGTGCTCATCTATGTCTACTCAGTCTCGACCCTGATCTTAATGCACAGCATAGATACATTTCACTCATTATGTTAATGGTGGGCGTTACCAGATCCCCTCCGTGTTGTAGCTACACAAGCTGTTACACCCCGCTCCTGCACAGTCTATCAGCCAGTGAAGCTACAACACAGCACAACAAGGATCTGGTAACACAACCAGAGCCCCTCAAGCTCGTTATGATTTTAGAAGGAAGGAGAACATGGATAACAAATATAAGAAGATTACCACAGTCACAGTGCCTGGATCTATGAGTAAATGTCCCCGGTTTATCATGCTGGATTTTGATGGCAGATTTCCTTTAAAGGAAACCTACTATGAGGGATCTACTATCAGAAGTAGATTTGAGGGTAGTTTCATCCTCCCTAGGTCTAGAATAATGATGGTGAACCTTCTGGTGACCAAGTGCCTAAACTACAGTCCAAAACCCACTTAGTTATCGCAAAGTACCAACACTAAAATTTAAAGGAAACCTACCAGGAGAAATCAGAAGTAGAATTGATGGTAGATTCCTCCTGCTGCCTCTGCCCTAATCTGTAATTTTGATAATCCTGGAACCTAACTTTGTTAAAAACTTTATATTAGTTATATGTAAATTAACTGAAGAGGCTGCTGGGGCATGTACTAGCCTGGCCGGGAACTGAGAGATGAGGCTAGTACATGTCTCAGTAGCCTCTGCAGCTAATTTACATATTACTAAAATAAATTTTTTTTTTAGCAAATTAGGTTAGGTTCAAGGATTAAATTACAGATTAGGGCATAGGCAGGAGGAGGAATCTACCGTCAGTTCTACTTCAGATTTCTCCTGGCAGGTTTCCTTTACTAGACCTTAAAACTGAACCATAACATCAATATTCTTTAATATTGCAGCAAGCATTAACTATTATAACCACTTTATCTTGCATGTAGGGAATACAAATTTTGCTACACTGAGGATCTTGTTAAAACCAAGGTTTACCTGTCAGATTTCTATTAAAACAAAGTGTAAAGACAATTTTTGTATTTTATTGCTTGAACTCCGAGAGATGAATTTCAGTGATTGAAGTTAATGGATGAACAATAGCTTGACAACATTTTTATTCCAAGTAATTATTTTCTCAAAGTTACATTTTTTTGATATATTATTATAACAGATTTATGTCAGAATATGACTATATCTCTCACGGCTGTAAGTAGTGCACTTTGTTTTTTGAGAGGTTAATGCCCAATTCTGTTCTAAACTTGAAAGCTCAATGCTCGAGCATCTGTCATAGTTAGGCCTCACAGCGATAAATTATTGTATACTACTACATTATTATATTTTCACCTAGGGTTTCTGGGAAAAATTGTCTTGGTCCAATCCCTCCCAGGAGAACAATCATGTTAATGTTTACTTTGCTGCAATTATGAGGTTACATCACAGACCTTCTGTTTATTATATGTTTTTGAAATATACCATAGATCTTCCTGGAAACCTGAGAATTAAAGGGAATCTAGCAGCAGGTATGACCACAGCTACAGATAGTGTTGGGTAGAAATCTTAAAGGTCTGTATAACCATACCTATGTGTATACTGCTAATAACAGCAGTACTGTAAATAATGCATTTATATTCCAGGATTGTAGCTGTATTTGTAGCACTGGTATGTGAGATGTGTCTGCTGGTGCAGGATTCTGATTGGGTAGTACAGAAGAGGGAGAGTGACTGAGGAGCAGCTCAAATTCAAAGGTCAAAGTACATGGTAGTATGAGAATATTTTACCTGTGTTTCAAGTCCAGATACAATCCTGGAAAATAAATGTATTTTTCAAAATTCTGCTGCTGCTAACAACACACACAAGGTATGGTTATGCATACTGTGCTCCACAGCCAATACTTACCATCATCTGGAGCCAGAGATGGCATGGGGAAGGGGGGGGGCAAACTGAGAAATCACCCATGGACCCCTTCAAGATACTTTGGACTCTGTCACAGTTTGCTTGAGTACCTTTCTACTGTTGCAAAAATAATTGCATCCATGTCTGTAAGAAATTACTCTTTACCTTTTCATATGATATGCGCAAAACTTTTATTTTCTGTTATTGCTTTGCATTTTTTCTTTTTTTTTCCGTCTGTGTATCAATGATCTATGTGACCGTGTATGTAAATCTTCACTTTCCGTTAATCTTGAACCACTAACTTGTATTATCTAAACAAATATCCATATCTGCATATTTAACCTGCATAACATACAGTCAGCATTGTTCTTTTACATTATTGAATTTTTTTTTTTCTCTGTCTCCGCCAACTATTGATTCCATTTTTGGTCATAGTTTAGATTGTATTGTTTAAAGTTTGCTTAATATTCACTGACTAATGAGGCCGCAGTAAGGTATCAAGGCCGATCTTTATTTGCCTCAAGGTATTTGCAGAGTATGGTTATCCTTTTCTGCTGGTGGGATTACTTTTATGTTTAAGAACTCAGGACTTTAGGGAAGATGCTTCTACAGGAGTAGACTAGGAAAGCGAGCATCATATACTGTATGCAGTTTTTGTGACACAATATCAATCTTTAAACGTTCTTCTTATTTTAGATGTAAATACCTGCTTTTGACTCAAGCCGTTGCATCAAATATTGAAAGTGAGATCATGAAGAGGCCCCATATCTGCCAGAGCACTGATCAGCAGCGGAGAGCACAGGTATTCGAGGAGGGACATGTAATCAAGTGTACGTGTGTATTTAAGAAACCACTGGGCAGAAGAGGAAGCCAGGGGAGCGCTGGAGAATGGGAGGTAAGTAATACGTTTATTGTGTTTTATTTTTTGTGGGAGATCCTCTTCATTAAAGTAAATCTACCATCCATTATGATAAACTAACTATTTAACCACTTTTATCTTGCGTGTTTGGAATACAATTTTTGATACATTGAAGATCCTGTTAAAATCCAAGGTGTAAAGACAATTTTTCATATTTTATTGCTTGAACTCCCAAGAGATGAATTTCAGTGATTTGAAGTTAATTGTGATGGTAGATTTCCTTTAACCATTGGGTATATATAGTAACCTATTTATTTCTTTACTAATGCTTCCAATTATGTATCTTATCACCCAACGTCGTGGCAATGTGTAACTTTTTATATTGGATAATGGTAAATGAGTCAGAATACGTTAATGTCTGCATTGCTTATCAGGGGTTTGTAGGGGGCTCCCATTCATAGTGTTGGTCATGAATATTAGATTGGCAGAGATGAGCTGCAGTTTCTTGACTGGGGCGCTGCCCATAGACTGGAGCTTCTTTTTGGTCTTGCTGACAGTAAGCTACTGCGCTTGCCCAGAGCCCAAATGATGCTGGAGACAGGCCAGAGTGGATAGAGGAGGGTCAGTAGTGGCTACCGGGGGCCTGGAGTAGCCTTTGCACCCGGAGGTGTCTCGGGCTACTCCACGCCCCCAGTAGCCTTAGAAATTAACTTGCATATTACAGCATTAAACTTTATTTCTGGAGCAGCTACATCCCTGAATTAGTGAAAAATGGAATACAGCTGCTGTCCGGACGGGGAATCTTCCATGGGGAGTAGGTTCCTCATGGTATATTTCCTTTCAATGATGATATATCGGATGCCATTGTGTTTAGTTTTCCCAGATACCTTGTCCGCTTTTTCATCCTTCTCCTATGAACATTGCACTTTGGTAGTCTGAGACACTCCTTCTCACAGTGTGCATGCAGTAGTTACGAAGGGACTAGGAGTGGCCTGTACGTGGAGGCCACCAAGTACTGGAACTATGTAAGTTGAACCATTTCATTAAGCCATTGCTGCATGACTGCAAAAAGACAACTGACACAAGTGATCTGATTTTTTTTCCAGTTTTTATTGAGTGAAAATGTCAAACCTTGCATCAGTCATGCAACAAAAAAAAATCAAATAAATAAACACATATATTAAATTTCTAACAGCACTAAATTCAAGTGGAAAAATATTCAGTTCTTATCAATGCGGGAAAGTCCAATTCAAGTATTTAGAAGAACTCATTCTCACCTGGCTTATTAATAATAATGTTAAAAGTATATATCTGTATGTAATACATATATACATTACATATATATATATATATCTATCACATACCCCATTATATACAAATGTACACATGCTTATACCTATATCAATATACACACAAAGTATCCAGATATAGATAGTAAACTGTCTTTCGCCATGGTGACTGTAGTTTTGCTTCCACAGGAAATTAAAAAAAAGGATTAAATAAAAATGACGCATTAAATTTTGCAGATGAGTTGGAGATGGCTTACGTCCTACTGTGCAATATCAGGTTTAGGAAGACCTCTAACCTGATCGGTTCCTCAATTCATATTTTTTTTTTAGCTGAATTTATTTTATTTCTCCTTTTTTTTTGCTACAAGTCAAGTCTAATTTACTTTTCGATTTTATTTAAGGGTATTACAAGGTGTATGTTTTGGAGATTGTAGTGTCCTTTGTATAGTCAGAACCTCTCAGTTTACCTCTATCCCTGATGCTTTGTAGGTCCAACTAATGCTTACAAACAAGAGAGGAAACTTTACAATTTCAGATACAGGGAAAAAGAAAAAAAAATGTATATCTGAAAAGAGAGGATCTCTGAGAGCAAAGAACTATTTTATTTCCACGTCGTTGTTCCAACAATACAGTGGTGGTCAGCTCAGCTGCAGAAAGGTTTGAGAGGCATTTACTTCCATACTCATCTCAGGAGAATTACTAATAATAATTGGAAAAAAAAAAAACTAAACGGGAGAGAGGGGAAGCACACGTAACTGATTGAGGGAGAAACCCACAAAATTAAATATAGAACTACAAACTTATATTAACAATCTGAAGATTACAATCCTCCATATTATCCGAACATTGTTATTTTGTTTTCTATAAAATTCAAGTTAAAAGTCGGAATCACGCTTTTCAGTGCTAGGGTGAAGTCAAACTTGAAGACTTCGAGAAATCAGAAGCTAAAAACCATAAAATAAGAGGCATTAGAGCAGGGTCTGGGGGCTGACATCTGCGTCCGGTGATGCTCAGACACTCCACCAGCCACCATATGCAAGCTTACTTTAATTTTTGTCATTTTTTTTTATCTTTTTGTTCTATATATAACCTTTACAGAAAAAAAATACTGTACAACTTTTTCATTTATTTCTTTTTTTTTTTAAATCAGAATGAATATGTTGCTCCAACACCGCTTGTTGCAAACACTTGAGGCGTTCCTCACTTAATCTGTTTGTGGTCTGCTTAAAGGGTGAGTACAAAGAATCCATTAAGGATTCGGTAAGGTGGTTAGGGCCTGTATCACCTGTGTCTCTTAGAGAGCGAAGGCCTGTAGTGTTTTTATATATTTATAATAGCATCTAACACACAATCTTGATCAGAGATCCTCCTCATAGATTCAACACTTCAGCACTGCTTCCTTTGGCAGACAACTTTGCTGAATCAGGATAAAGGGCCTAAAACAACTCATCTAGTGACAGATACAAAGAGAGGGAAGCAGAATGATTTTTAAGTGCAAAGAATTTTTTTCTTTTAATTTAAAACAATCCATCTGCACTTGCCCTAATGAACGAGTTTCTTAACTGGATAGTTTCCTACCTGAGAGAGGACATCCTGTGCTTGGTCTGTGGTGTAATCTCATAACCCTCAATGTGACCCTCTAGGAGAGGCCACTAGACTTACTGTCAGAAGGTGCTCCAGCTGAGCTAAACAGCAAAACTCTCTGTTTTTAGACTTGTAGCCTTTGCTGGCCCCTGAGCAGTAATATGGAGCTTTCTCCAGAATGTGCTACAGGAATCCTACCTCATTTGATGCATCTACCCCACACAAATATTTCCATTCTTTTCACAAGCAGTAACAGCGTGTCCTATAGGGCAGAAGGCTTCCTCCACGGATGTGAGGTTATCCTGGCTGCTCTTATAAGAAAAGTCCCATTTTTATTATACCAAAACAATGCCAAAATAAATAAATAAACCAGAGCAATTGGTGCAGAGGAAAGTTTTCTATATAAATATTTATAAAATAAAACAATAGCTTCCCGGGAACAGCCCAGAGAGAAACTGGAAGAACAGGAGTGAGAGCCTCATCACAGGGCGCCCGATAATGCTACTCAATAAATACCCACCAACCCAGCCCATCTGACCTCCTCCCTTGCCATAACTATATGGGAGCTTCCCCTATTTTATATTTTAGTGATAAAACAGGAACAAAAGTATTTCTTTTTCTTCTCACCCCCCTCCCTTTCCTCTACCCATGAAGGGGCTAATGGAAGGACTTCATATCACCAGAAGTCAAACTGATGTCCCTTGCCCTCCTGCTCTCAAGCACCAGTGTGAACGGATTGAAACGGAGGAGGCCAGAATAGCAGAAATGCCCCCTTGAGTCCTATGTAACTGATGACTTGGTGGAGTCCAAAGTTACAGAAGCTGCTTTTGTTAAGGTTCCTATTCCTTCCCTTGTTCTTTGAGTCTTTTGTTTCCCTCTCTCTTTTTTTCCACTTTGTTGGCAGGAGGGGAATATGGGTGAAGAGTGTACAGTAAGGCCCTCAACAGGGGATATTTATAAAACATTCAGTTCTAGTTGGGGTTATGGGGATGTTTGGAGGTTCAGTGGATTTTTGGAGGTATCACAGTGGTTTGTAGAATCCCCAGCACTTTCTTTGTTGTCTTTCCTTGATAAACATTCACCATCAGGCAAGGAGTCCTCAGAATCTGTGTTCAGGTCTTCCTCATCATCTTCCTCCTCTTCATCTTCATTGAGTTCTTCATCCTCCTCCTCTTCGTCATCCTCTTCTTCTTCATCCTGAGACATGTCATCATCAGCATCCCCACAGTTTGCTATCTGAGTGTTTTCCCTAAGGACACTTTCAGCCCCATCCTGTGGTTTCTTGCTAAGGTCCAGGGAGTCATTGAGGCCCACCCCTGCAGCATTTTTCAGAAACAGAAGGGAGTTATGAGTGTCTGTGCTCAAATTTAGGGAACTGTCCAAGTTCACTGGTGGATTTTGAAGGTCATAGTCAGCACTACATTGAGTGGACCCCTCTTGCCCAGGAGAAACTGAAGGTAGTTCCCCCCTTTCCTGTTTCTCATGCTTACGCTTATGTGAGTCCATTTGAGACATTCCCACTACAGTGTGCTTGCAGCTGGGATAAGTGCAATGAAAGTGTGAGCACTTCAGCTTGTACTTGCATTCGGGCACCTCGCAGTCAGCACTGGAACTGAACTGACAGAAACCTGCGGCACTGATGACATCTTGCTTTCCGTGGTGCTTACGGTGGGCGGTCACTTTCGTGCTGTCGGTGCAGCGGAAACCACAACGCAAGCAGTGAAAATGTGTGCTATTGCCAGAGAACTGACAGTCAGGGAAGTTGCAGCTAAGAGAGGATTTGAAACGCTTAAAGTCATCAAGTACAAGGTTGTCCACTCTGTCATGGTGCTGTGCATGCTTATACATGTGGGTTCGTCCACAGAACTTATAGCCACAGTTTTCTCTGGTGCAGTGGTAGTGAGTGACCTTCAGAGAAAACTGGCATGCTGTATCCTTACAATCTTCATACAGGTCATAACGTCGGAATCCTTCCAACATCATCCCTTCATCCAACATTTTGCGTGAAGAGGCAGTCTTCCGTCTTTTGCCAAAAGGTGACATATCCTCAATGATCCAGAATCGTTTTTTGGCTCCAGAAGCTGTTGGCATGGTTATGGTGTTTCCTACAAAGAGAGAACATTTGCCATGTGAAAATGCACAGGGACTTGGGATACATTTTACTTGGGATGATTAATCTCAGAGAAGTAGATGCTAAGTTTAACTGTGACTAAACACTTCCTTTAATAAGTCTTTTTTTTATAAATTATAGATACATGTTATTAATGAGTACCAAAGGTATGTGGAAACAACAATTAAAAGCTTAGGGAGTATTCCAACAAAAATATATTTATGACATAGTTGTATGCAAATGTGTTTTTGCTCAGCTTTTTCTGTTATTCTTCATAGGCTTCTGTGATCATACGGTTACCCCACCCACAATTACTTGGATTTCGCACATCGGTGGAAGCCATTCTATTCAGAACTCCACTTGCTCTTTAACATGGTTTCTTCCACTTACGTATCTTCTACAATGATGCTAAGTGTGTGTGAACAACTTGGGTTATATCAACTAATCTTAGTTCTTCACTGTAACAAAATTTCAGACAATTATTTGTATTCTGTACTCCACCACCCAGTTCTCTTATCTCAGGTTGGTACTCTGCCTCCCACTTATAAAAACTAAATCAATATTATCAAGGATTGAGTCAATCTACAATCCCCACAACCCAACATGCTACCCAGTGTCCGTCCACCATCATTACCTATTTATCTACTCTGAACAATGGAAAAACTGTCCTCAATACTAGATTAAATCCCATCACAGCTGATCTCCACCATGACCAGGGCCGGATTAAAGGAGGGGCTCATGGGGCTCGAGCCCCGGGGCCCCCACCACTTTCACTTTTTAAAGGGGCCCCCACCAGTTGGCAGGCTACATACTACAGGGGGCTGGCAGGCTACATATTACAGGGGGCTGGCAGGCTACATATTACAGGGGGCTGGCAGGCTACATACTACACAGTGCTGGCAGTCTACATACTACAGGGGGCTGGCAGGCTATATACTTCCATAAGCATTGTTGGAAGGGCCCCCACCAGATTGCGCCCAGGAGCCCCCACCACCCTTAATCCAGCCCTGACCATGACTATCCCAGGCCTAACCCACCTCTTCAACCTATTTCTACCCCTACTGGCACTTTTCCAGCTTCATAGGTCCATTGAGTACAAACAAGGAACTGTTGAGCATTCTCTCCTGCTACAAACTCTATCATCCTATAGCATTATTGATTTGGCTCTTTCACACATCACCTCTTCAACTCATGGTGTACCACAAAGCTTTGTCTTGGGACCCCTACTCTTCTCCATACTCTTCTCAGGTCTAGGACAGCACATAGTAAATCCCATGGCTTCCAGTTCCACCCCAATACTATGGCCCAGACATAAACTCTCTTCAACCCAGTGGGGGAGGTTTGTCAGAAGTGTTTGAGAGCAGAACTGTTTTAGTTGCTGCTCCTCTCCCGTGTGCCAAATTGTGCACGCCGTGCTACGGTATGGATGGCACACGTTCGTGTGAATTCACCCTTAGAGTAATAGAGCACTTACTTCAGGGTCATCTTTTCACTAAGCAATGTATGTGAAGCTTTTTAGGTACGGCGTATGTAATTAATGGGGATTTATGGGGATGGGGATTTATCAATGAATAACAATGATACAAATAGCAAAAAAAAGAACCCTGAGCTTGGGCTGGTAAGAGACACATGTAACTAAACACAAAAATATTTTAGGAACTGTTCATGGCTCTTGGAATCATATAGAATCATGTAAAACTGTTCAGTTATTATGAGGCTTTGACATGTTTTGCTATCTAGTACAGTGGTCTCAAAAATACTTTATTATTTTTCATTGTTCAAGGTACATTGGCAAAAAAGGCAATGCAGTCATGTTACAGAAGAAGTATTCATTCTAATAGTGATGTTTTACATGTGAAGATGCAATATTTATATACCCGCAATATTGTTACATTCTAAATTGGCTAATTGACATGTTGAAATTGTTGACAAATGTTGACATAGATTCGGTGTTCTTGTGAC
The DNA here is from genome assembly GCA_019512145.1 of Engystomops pustulosus. Classification (NCBI taxonomy): domain Eukaryota; kingdom Metazoa; phylum Chordata; class Amphibia; order Anura; family Leptodactylidae; genus Engystomops; species Engystomops pustulosus. The sequence continues at coordinate 114,609,131 of CM033646.1, forward strand.
ATTTGGAACTTTCTTGAAGACTGACAACCCTGAACATTTATTAGAATATTTATTTTGTAAGAAGCTGAAAGGTACCTGCTGCATCCTGTACTAGTGGGACATCACTTTTGACGGGAGCTGGAGTGGCTATTACTGGTGTAAAAGTTGGAGCGCTGCTTGTTGGCACCACAATGCCCCTGCTGACCCCAAGGCTGGCAGTGATCAAGGAGTATGAGACACAAGATGGAGAGAGCAGGAACGGTAGGGAAGTAAGGGGAGGCCTAACCAAGGCAGGAGGAAAGGAAGGAGCATGAGGCATAGCCGCTGCTGGCGGTGGTGGAGGTGCATTGTGGGTGTCGTCAGAAGCAGAAGGGATCAGGCAGCCTGGAGAGGGCAAAGAAGCAGGAAAACAGAAGAGAAAGGAAAAAAGAAACAGAAAAAAAATGAACCAAATGAGAATCTGAAGAGAAAATGGTAAGATGAAATGAAACACTAAACAGAAGAGGGACATCATGACTCTTAAAACTTGTCTGAATGGATGGGGCTATAACTCTGGGTGATATAAACCAACGGGAATAAATATGTAATTTATGTCATGGTAATTGTTATATTATGTCTGTGAGTTATCTTACCCTAATATGATAGGAGTAAATATCTCTGCTTTCTTACCTGCATCAGCACTGTCATTGCCCACCGGGGTACTGGAGCAGCTGCGATCAAGGTTGGAGGACTCTGAAGACATCCCGCCAGGGCTGCCCAAACCAGAGTAGTCCATGCACTCATCAGTCTCTGTGTCCATCATGTTTTGGGCTGTGGTCTGGAACGCTGAAGTATTTTCTGTAGAGGACGGACTGTGGGCTGCACTGCCACTCAGCTGAGTATGGGAGACCATCTAAAATTACAAACCCTGGTTAGACTATGTGGTTATCATTGGTGCTAAACTAGAGAGGTTTTATGAGTGGTTGTCTAATTGAAATGTATCATGTCTTGATTTACCTGTCCAGGTACTCGGTCAAAATTCTTTCCCAGCATTCTCCTCATGTGCTTGCGGGCATGTGATGTCATCTGGTGTTTAAGGAGGAATGAGAACTGACAGCCTTCCCGAATGCAGTGGAAATGGCTATTCACCTGGTTGTATTTGCATCCTGGCAGGAGAGAAGGGAGTGGTAAATGCTTCCAACATTACAGACTTTAATTTCATCAAGTCACGTTAAAAAAAAAAAAAAACAAAGCTTTGTATCTACTTATGTGCATTTGTTGTTCTGTTCTTTTTGTAAACTACTTTGGATTCTACAGATTTCCCCATGATAAAATATGTTGTTCATTCTTCTAATTTTCTGACCGTTGCTTCTCTAGCAACCAGAACAAACAGGTGGAGGGTTTGGCAGGTGAGGACTTGCAGTCACCATGACAGCGCTGCCTGACTTTGAAAGCTGGCCCGGCACCTGTAACTCCAAAAGGTGTGCAAATAAGAGCAAGAACCGTCTCCTGACATCTGTAAGAGGACACGGACTGGCTCGAGTATGTTGATACTGATCACCCTGGTTACTGCAAGCTACTATTAACCTGGGACATAAATACTTTATGAGTTAACAAGGTGAGGTCTTCTGTTTTGTTTGTTTGCAAAGGTTTTAGTTATGCAAGAAAACTAAGAAAAACGAGGGGCACAAACTACACGATGACTAATCTTTCCCAATTCTTTTATGTTATTTGAACACAATTAGTTTTGTTGACAAAGGACTGTTACAATAGTTACCGAGTTCTATGTGACTAACTTGTAATATTAGGCCGAAATACAGCTCTATAAAATATTAGCAGAGATGTGCTAATATGTATACATCCACTGTGCAGGTACACATTAAGGGTCCAACATAATCGCCACAAGCCCCAAGTCGGTGCAAAATTTCTTTTGTTGATGGATGCACAGTTTTTCTGGCCATTTATGAGTATAAGACATTTAGTAAACCTCTCCCGTACAGGATAATAAAAGGCCAAGAAAAATGGGTGCCCAGAGACTAAGTAACCCAATTCCTCCATTATCATGATCAGTTTGGGTCCTACAAAACACCACAGGATAAGAGAGAAGCGTCTTTAGTGGCAAAACCCCAGTTTGTTTGCAACTGTGGAGAAGGACCTGGATCTTCTGGTTGGAATCCGTCCATAATAGATTTTTTAGATTGCTATTACAATAGTTTAGGAACATACTTGCAATGGCAGATATGCAGTTTTGGACGCCCGGCTATATGAAAGAACTTTACTAGCAAATTCAGGATCTCCAAATCTATTCTGCCAGGCAACCTTCATGTTTACAGATGGTTTATGATATATGCCAATGTGTAGTTGGGTGGTCAACCAACTTAAATGTGGGTAAGAGAAATAAATCATATATATATTAATGCAATTACATTTGCATAATGATGAGCATCTACTTTAAGTCAACCGGTTTGTAGATGTCACTAAAACAAGAATCGGTTGCCTCCTAGTTTCTACATACCTAATCTGCCACATTCTTCCCTCTTGGTGAAGTATTTGAAGCCATTTGCTGCTCTTCGTTCTGCCTTCTCGTGTTTTTTCACATGCCATGGAAGCTTAGTGGTTATGTTGGTGACAAAGTAACAGCTGGGCCTTAAACAATGGTAGTGTCCACGCATTCTGAATTCACAGTGCTAAGGATATTGAAAGATACGAAAGAGAGGAGAAGCTAAATAAAAGATATCTGGGAATAAAACTATTTCATTGTTTGATGCTTCTGGCTCCTCTTCTACTTACCTGGTTTGGGCAGAGACACTGCAAGGAGTAATACGCAAATTGGTCTCGCACATTCACTAGGCTGTTGTTGGGGTTGATGTGGTCGAGGCAGTGGGATTCCGCTTTTCCTGATGTCTTACACACATATTTGCAGTTTCCAAATAAACAATGAAAATGAAATTTGTTTGCATATTTGCAGTCAGTGGCCAGGCAAGGATCGCTGCAAAACAGATACCCAAAAGATACCAACATTAAAAATGGATTTCTGCTTCTATTGGACAGATTATTATGTTAAGTAACATAGCTTGAGGTTTTAGGCTAGGTACCACATGTAAACAAAGATACCTTCCTCAGACGTAAATCATTAGATATTACCAAAGATTTTCAGGGACGTTATAGAAGCTGTAATCACATAATAGGGCATGTTCCTTGAGAACAGTGTTTTTTGTATTGAACTTACTTTTCCTGGAACTGTAGGAAACCTGGCTTGACTTGAGGTTTCGCATTTTCAAGAGAAGTTGTTGCCATGGGAGATGAGGCTAAACTGGGTACCGATGCTGGTATTTGCGGGATTTGGGGTATGGATGACGCTAGCTGTTTCCATGCTAGTAGAGTTGGTGTAGATGGGACAGCAGCGTGGCAGGGAGCAGGAACCTCACATCCAGGTGTCAGAGTTGTGGGGATAGGAGGCGATGCTGACATGGGGGAGACCTTATTTTCTCCTGTAAAAGAAATATCGGAGCCGCCCTTTGTTCCTACGTCAGTTCGAAAATGAAAGCTGCAATAAAGGCAAATGCTTTACAAACTCGTACAAACACAGAATAACTTTTTGTGATGCTATGTGTAGATACATTGCTTTGGGTAAGCCTCTTACTTTGCATGTTTGACGGCTCCATCCTGAGTACTGAAAAGAGCTCCACATTCTTCCACAATGCAGTGAAAGTGCAGTTTATGCAGGAAATCGCACTGATGGTCACACACGTCCACCGGATCAAATCTGACAGATACACAAAGACAATGTATAATAAACCTGATCAATTGACAAGTTTTTCTTCAAGCCAAACTTTTGGTATGACTTTTACCTGCGCAGGTATGTCTTCCAAGGTACGGAGTTCTTTTCACGGTCAAGGGCCTTCATTACTTTGCCTAGATAATGCGTTGACTCCCCAGCTCCAGAGTCACTGCTCTCGGCGTCTGCTTTTAGGCTTAGAGAACTCCCTGCATTGCTGTGTTGGCTCTTTTCCAAAAAAGAAGAAATTACAATGTGTGCTATTGTGTGGCAGAATTGACACTAGTTATTTAAAAGTGATAATTATTATTACCTTATTTGCAAAAGTGGGATGAAGCAGCGGATCACATACTGTGTCTTGTCCATTGGGCTCATTACTATGGATCAAATAGAGAACGTTATCTCTCCAAACGTAAGAGAAAACCTAACAGCTTTGTTTGTAGAATTTGATACAAAATATTATATGGTCGATTCTCACCTGTTCAAACTAAGGTCTAGACTGTGCTCTTGGGAGCTGTTCTGTAGTGTTCCCTCAGGATCTGAAGTTTCTGTTTTAAAGCTAAGGCGACCTGTTGTTTGACCATTGCCTGCTGCAAAATAGAATTTCGAAAGTTAGGAAAAATCCTTTAAACTACAGGTAATTACATATGAGATACATTGTAGAGAAAACTGATATATGATTTCAGAATAAGTGAAGGGTTGTTTCATTTAAATGAAAGGGCTCAGAATAGGGAAAATAGGATTTTAAAAATCATTAATTGTTGCCACCGTTGAGTTTAAATGGTGTCCAAACACATATTGGAAATGCATATGAGTGCCCAATCCTCCAGTCACTAGATTAAGTGTGCTGCGACACACCACGAATATGTCCCAGTGCACAAGGGCAAAGTACAGACCAGATTACACGAGGATTGAAGAGGGTATTTTCCTTCATTAGGACATTCATTCTTAACCCCATTAAATATATTTTGAATTAGCTAAAAAAACTTTAATATAACAAAAACAATTAATAAACTGCATTATAGTGACATACGTCATGGAGTGGCTTAACTAAGCGTGATGCAGAAGCTCACCTGCTTCAGGAGAAGGAGACTGCTTGAGTGCCGCTGCTGCCAACCGTGCCATCATTGGGGAGATTAGACCCTTACTAGCGGAAATCTTTTCCATTATGGATGTAGCAGCTGGGGAAGTGCTGTTTTGATCACTGGCCCCAGAAGCTGACTGCGGAGAAGAATCTGGAGCTGCTGCAGGCATTATATTACTTGCATTCAGAGGTAATGTGGTGCTTCCACGGCCACTCACGATAGGAAAGTATGGCCCAGAACCAGCAGGAAGTGCTGCGCTAGACATGGCTAAAGCCAGGGGCATAGTTGTGGGCAATGTCTGGGATAGAAGAGCTGAGATCTTTGTTGTTGGCGGAATGGTGCTGGTGGATTTATGTGTTTGTGGTGAAGGTGCTTCAGATACATTTGGGACCAGGGATACGGAAGACTGCTGGCTCGTAGGGGAGGCACTCAGACTAGAGTTCTTGCTACTCAAAGCAGAGAAGTCAATGAGATCATCATTGCTGGACTCTTCCAGATCATTGTCCTTTCCTCCAATCAGGGAAGAGGAGAGCCCAAGGACCCCTGAGCTACGGATGTGACGTCTCTCATGTTTGCGTTTATGTGAGGTCATCTGGCTGGTAGAGGTGAAGGTAAAGCCACATCCAGTGCGTATACAGTGAAAGTGGTTGGTAGCTTTGCTATACACACATCCCTCGTATTTGCATTCCTCATATTTGTAGAACTTCTTGAATCCATCTTTTGCATATGCATCATCTTTTATATGGTAGCTCTTGTGCTTCTCTATGTCACACTTATTCTTGAAGGTAAAGCTGCATCCCGGACGTCTGCAAGCAAGTAAAAAGCATTTGTCATCACTAACTAAAGTTGATGAGTAACATGTAACCCTCCAAATATCATCTTCTATCTCTGCTACCAGCCCTGAAAATAAACTCGATTACCTGCAGTGAAAATGAGTGGTTTTCTGCCCATAGAACTGGCATTCCACGGTGCCACAGTCTTCAGTGGCTCGGAAGCGCTGAAAGCCATCATTAATCAGCTGAGTGTTCTTCTTATGGAAGTTTTCATGTGTCATCACATCTGAGGTGCTTGTGTACACTTTGTTACATCCCACCTGGGAAATAGAGCAAGTCACCTTAATGCAAAATGGTCATGTTCTGAATACACAAACAAGAGAAGACTGCTCCTAACAATGAAGCATAGATTTGATGCCAAGCAGGGTGGGTATAGCTTCCTTGTGTGTGTACATGTAAATATGTGTGTAATAAATTCTGTCCACAAATTTGTAATCTTATTATCCTTTTACATACATGATCACTATATTAGGTAAAGAGTGATGAAAAAACTAGATATTGTTAGTCTACAAAACCACAGCTGAAAGTGTATTAAAATCCTGTAAGTCCAAGCTCAAAGTCATCACGTCACTAATGGAATGTTCAACTTGTCTTCCCTCTGGCATCTGTCTCCAGGCAAACCGGGCAACTTTGCCATATTGAGTAAAAAAAAAAGGTGCGGAATCTGTAAATGCGGCAGCTGAGGGGGAAAGGGGAAGCAAGAGCCAAGTGCCAGGGTCTGCACCATCTCACAAGTGAAAGGAAAAAAAAAATAAAAGTACCTCCCGTGCCTTTTCCTATTCACTCCTGTCCTGCTAGCAGGTTGATGAGAACAGACAATAACAAAACCCTCTGACAAATACCCAAAACGAAAAAAAAAATCTCCAGCTGTTTGCTGTACAAAAGCGTAGTCACTGTTGACACCTTGAAAAAAAGCAGAACCCCACCACGGGATCAGAAAAGAAAAAAAAAATTAAACAAAAAGCTGCAGAGGAATAATTTGCAATGTGGCACTAGGTTCTAAAGCTTGAAAAATGTGGGCTTCGTATAAACAAGGACCTGAAATTTATCCACACCAATTATGGACATAACCAACGTGTATCCTATACAAATCTTGTTGCTTCGGCTCCTCTTACCTTTAATTTAGCATGGAAAAGTGTGCAGTAACCAGCAGCACTAAGCAGTGACCCCTAAAACGAGCCAACTACATGACTTGGGCAAAGCCGCCATAATACCCCATCACTACTGCATTTAGCTACCAGACTAAGCTGACGTTCTGCAGTTCTGGCCGCAAACAACTCGATGACAAGGGAAACTGAAAGTCCAAGCCACAACCTCCTAAGTGCAGGTGCTATTCCTATCTCATGTGGCCTGTGTACAGGGATGTGTGTGGAATCCATGGTCCTGTGCAGTAAAAATATCCCCATTTCCTGTTTGTGTTCATGAGCCCTATTTGCACCCCATCTAAGGATCACCTGTAAACCACAGTGATCAGTTATGAAGGAATACAGCTAAAGGCACTTTCCTTTTCTGTGGAGGTGCATCCACGTATTTGCCACTATCTTGGCTGTGGTGCTAATGGAATGAGGAAAGGAAGCCTGAATGTCTCAGACAATGGACACCATTATTTATTTTATTAATAGAGCACGATTCATTTTATGGTGCTGTGCATATGTATATATATATATATATATAAAGTATTGAGTTATTTCCTCGCCACAAATCTATAGATTCTAAGAGGACTGTAAGGGGTATATTAAGATGTCACCTTTGTGCAGAATATAGGAGGGTGTTGTCTGTGTATTTGGGCTAGATACGACCTGCATGAAGCATCAAGGAGTAGGGTGTTCCCTTAGCAGTATCATAGGCCTGGGTGGGGTGTATTTGTATACTGTATAATAAAGCTGGGTGCTGGCTCTATATTGTATGTATCAAACACTTCCATTCTATAAGACGTGGGTCTCCTAGCAGTTCTAGCTGACCATTCCCACCGACTATAGGTAGCACAAACACAGCATTGTGGGCAAAATTTAAATACAGTTTAAAAAATATGTTATTATGTATATATTACATTTTGTATTTATTTTATTAAGTATGTATTTATTGTTATATATTTGGTTGTATAGGCTTACATATTCCCTATGGAAGTGTATGAGAAAAAAAGCCTTTATTGCTCGTAGTAATGATCCACAGAACAGCTTTAATGTTTAGAAAGAAATGAAAACTGCACTGTGATTGGTTACTTTAAGCTTGATGACCTGTTATCGGAATTGCAGGGGTTCAGATTATCACCGTTTACTTCTGACTAAAGGGGCTTTAATATTCCAGAATAGGCTCCAGAACAGGTACAGGTAAGTATATTAAATGTGTGTGCTTGTTTGATGGACATATTCGTGCACCATGAATGGGTCAGTAGGAAGGAGCAGTATAAGTCCTTTTAATGTTGTATTCCTTGTTAACCCTCTCCTGACTTGGGCTCAAATAATTGTAGCAAAATCTGCCCCATACAAACATGCATGTGTGGCTTTAACCCTTTGTTCCACAAGACTTACCTGCATGCAGTGATAGTGTGTGCTTTTGCCATTTAAATGGCAGCCATGATAGTAAACACTGCAGTCATCTAAAGGACTGAAACGCATAAATCCATGTTGCAGAGAATTGTCTCGTTTCTTGTGCATATTGTAATGTCGAATAACATCTTGCTTGCTAGTAAATCTCTGAAAAAAACCCCACAAAAATACGGGTCACTCGTATGCATAACTCATGCCAGCGACATATACTTTACATTATTACTACAAGACAGACGCAGGGACCAGATGATATTACCTGGTAGTTACACTCCGGGTCCAGGCAGTGGTAATGCTCCCGGTACTGATACGCACAGTGAATATGACCGCAGTGTTGGCTGCCAGAAAATCTACAAAGGTAACCATACTACCAATGAAAAGACATGCGGTATGTGACAATGGTGAAATAATCTTATGCAGATAGGAAACTAGTCATGGATTGGTAAAAATGTACAACGTCTATGGAAATGGCGCAGAAGAGGATTCACATATACACAAAAAAAGCAATGTTCTGGGTATGGTGTTTGGCTGACTCCGGCAGTGTTAGATTGGATGTGGGTGAAAACTGGCACACGGCCATATGTCATATGGTCCTAAAGTCAGAAACATTCTCATCTCCATACAAACCACTCCTACCTGGAAATGTATTTCTGGTAAATATTTACATCTTCGGGGGGCTTGTCTGGGGGGAGTCCATTCCTGGTGAGAAAGACAGGCCAGAGCTGGTTAGAGTCCACTTAGCTCCCTATCCAGCTCCGTCTCATGCCACACTCCCGGATCTGGATGTTAAATTACCCAAATTAATTCAACTCTCTGTTACCATAATCTAACCCCCTCCACCCCAACCCCCTCTTTTGCAACACTCACCTCCACTCATACATTTCATCTGTCTGCAGTGTTCCTATCTACTCATTGCCATCTCATCATACAAGCTTTACAAGAAATACTTTTCCTCTACTCTTCCACCATGTAGGTTGTATGCCCAGTGTCCTATGCCTCTCTATGTACCATTTATGTCTATAGATAATGTCTATATTTATGAGTAATGTAAAAGCCCATCTGGAATTTAGATGCATGGCAGGTACTTACTTAACAGTGGAGACTGTTCCTGTAGTGATGGAGTCTGTCTTTGAGAAAGTTGACTTTAGATATTCAGGAGTGTTGAAAGGCAATGTGACTGGTTGCTCGGATGCGGGCACTGGAGTGGTAGGGGTGCTTGTGAGAGGAGCAGGGGATATACTGGGGACAACTGCTGCAGCTTTGAGTGGAGTGAGTTTTTGGATATTGCGCACATCGTACTTAGAAGGACGGCCAACCTTTCCTGTTTTAAAAGCGATAGAACCGCCCATGTCTTGGTTGCCTTCACCGGGCTTAAAAAGGTGAAGATACTTGACATTCTCCAGGTCATATTTGGAGGGTTTTTTGTAGGTGTTTCCATTTTGTGGTCGCAACGACTCTCCAGTTTTTAATTTCTGAATAAAAAAGTCATATTTGGAAGATCGAGACATAAGGCCTTGCATTTGAGAGCTGCCAGCTGTCGTCAGAGGCAAAACAGTAGTTTTGGGTTCTTGTAAAATGACTGCCTCATGTCCCGGGCCTCTGCTGGTTAGTGGCTGCAGAGTTGATGCGCTCTCTTTGCTTTGTATAGTTTTGGAGTTGAGTTCCTCAGCTTTTACAACGTGGGCAGGCCAAGACAGGTTCTCTCCAGCTTTCAGCTTTCTGATGTACTCTTCATATTTCGAGAACCTGGCTCTTTTGCTGAGAGGGTCTTCAGCAGAGGTTGGCTCTGAGGTAGCAGGATTGATCTTCTCAAAGCTAATTTTCTTTGCAAGCTCATCTCTCACATTGGGTTGAGTGTACCCAAACATCCCCAGAAATTCACTCATAGTGTTGGCTGCATAATCCCGCAAAGAGGATGCTTCTCCTGTATGCATAAAAGTGAAATGTTCAGATTCGCAGAGAACACAGCCTGATCTATCCTCCGCTAGCACACACATCTGGCTCACTCTCTAGGTTTTATGACTTTTAAATTAATTTCTTTAAAAAAAAGAGAAAAGTAATTAATACTGGTAAAATAAAAAGGAGTTCATCAATGGCAAGAAAATCAATTCCCTGAATGTTCTCTGCGATGGCTTTTCAGTACATTAAACAAAGTTTTCATAAATGTCTCTGCTCTCCCATCTTGGCCTAATAGGAAAGAGAATCATTTTACTGGAAGGGAAGCCAAGTCTTATCTGTCAAAATGTATGGAAATTTCTAATATATATATGCTGGGTAATGTGCGTCTGAATATCGATTCTGTACAAAATGTCACCAGTGCGAGGATGGGCTGGTTTTAATACTTTTCTAAGCAGTAAAATACATGAAATCATACGAGGGTGTAAGCTACTTGTTTTGTTTTGATCTTGGACATTCTTTTGAAAAGTGTAAGAAAAAGTGTTTTCTCCTGCATCCTCCTGTATGGTGTAAGCCATAGAAGATGCTAACGTTGTATTGTATCAGTGGTGTAGAAATTACATCAATTTTTACGGTGGATAATAGTTGTTGTCAACAAGCACATGAACCTTCCTGACCGGGTGGACACGGCATTTGGCTGTTTGCTCGTCATAAGCACCCATATCTGACTATGTGATTTACCAATATGAACTCCATTATGTGTGTATGTAATAAGAGACCATAGAGAGCCAGTTTTGAGATGTGTGTCCTATCATTTTCAGGTGCTCTGTTTTTACCCCTGGTGCTGGTATAGATGCATGATATGGTGGATTCTCTTATATGTAGTGATTTTATACTTGGAACAGAGATGTATTTAATGTATGCACATTGTCCTTTTTCATTGTGGTAAAATAAACTAGTAGACAGTACTGAAGTGAACATTGCTTATATAAATTGTCAATTAGAATGTAAACTGCATCATTTTGCAAACATTTTTTAATGTAAAAAATTGATTCACTTTTAAGCCCCTTTCATACAAATGTATTAAATCGTCCATGTGCTATCCATACTGTACCATTTTCATACGGGTAGCACACGGCTACATTCACTACAATGGGCAATATGGTCATCCATTTATATGGCCGAAGTGCCCACAGTACCATGTAAATGAATATAGAGCATGTCCTATTTTAGACTTTTTTTTTAAACAGATTTATACAGGTTCAGCTTTGAGGTGCTACAGACTTCACAATGTGTATTGATAGACAGCTAAAACACCACCTCAGAAAAGCAGCCACGGGCGCACAGTCAAACATACACTAAACTATTAAGTTATACTAAGAATTGGATGAGTGTACAATTTGGTGCAGTGTGAACTCGGTTCTTGACTATTACAAACGTGCTATTGGTGCCGATAAGCAAGATCATTCACAAAAATGATGACTTCCTTTCACTGAAAGTGATCTCGGGCTTTATTTTAATTGTTCAGCATTATCTTAAATATCTGTGGTGTAAAAGCAATTAAAGGAGATGGAGCCCTCCCTGTTTGGGCACAGTGCAGAAAAAGCTCAGCTCAGTGTCCCTTGGTTAGATGTCAGGGGACACAGGACTCGGAGATAAAAATAGGACTTGCTGGCTATATTTGGAAAGAAAACACTAAAGACATAGGAATCTTTCCTGATCCAAGATCTGACTAGAAGTGGCCGTGTGTGTGCTGTACTCCTGCAGTCATTTGTGTTTTTATGCCACTATCTGTGCACACAATGAGCGAAGTCACCTTGTCCCATAGAGGGAAATGCTTTCCTATGGGCGTCTGTTGAAGGTCACACATCTTCCCATTGATCTCACAATGTTTGTTAATTACTTTGTCACTGATGTGGTGAAGGATAATTAAACAGCTCTGTTTATATCTTCATGCATAATTATGAGCCTAGCACTGCCACTCGCAGCCAACCAGCAGACAGCCAAGCCAACAGTCTGACCGCCTAAACACTCACACAAAGATATATAGACAGGGATTACAAGGCGGGTGCCATACTGACGAGGGTGCGCTTCATGGTCACTGTTGTAACCAGTGCAGTATTCAGCTTCATATAAATAATACTATTTTTTTGTATACTGTATTTGTATATTATTTAAGTGTGTCCTCAATGTGTATAAATTGGTGTTATAATGTGTATATAGCAGACCCCCCCTTCCTATACAATCATTTTATCTGTCTAGTGTTCGCCTCATACATGGTATACAATCTCCTTGTGTTGTTTCTGAAATGCCAGTAAAGGTACAATATATAAAGCCAACCTTTGCTTGGATTTTGGGATATCAACCTTCACTAACGAGAGCTAAGTACAGTCACATACCTGTGGGTGCACCTGAGGGTGCTCCTGAGGGTAGCTTAGTTGGGGCTTCTGCATCCTTGGAGACTGTCCTCTCGGATTCTCTCTCTTCCAGGTATCTAGTCCCTTGAGGGGCTCTGGGCTCCTCAGTGTTATCTTCGTCATCACTGCACCCTTTTGGCTGTACCATATAGACCCCCTCGGGGGGAAGCTCCGGGAGTCCTATTCTTTTGCAGTCTTTGTTCGTCCTTTCAGTGGGTTCATCTGTGTATTCTCCGTTGACCCATTTCTCTATTACTTCCCTACGTCGCTTATCTTCCTCGGCACTTCTTTGATCAGTGCTCAGGGCTTCAGTTGGATCCACTTTTCGTTTCTGCTCCCCATCCCTTTCACTGCTTTCTAAGGGTCCAGCTTCAGCATCTCCTGTATCTGATCCCTGTTCTGATACAACTTGCCGGCTCAGTTTGGCACAGATAGCATTTAGTTTCAGGCCGCCTTTCCGTTTGGCAGCCATCTTCGGCTTTCCTGAGGTTCCGTCAGTGCAAACACTTCTTTCAGCTAAAGGAGGAGAAAACAAAGAGTATTGGGTTATATTTTTTTCTATTTCCTACATTTTTATTCTTTTTTTTTTTTTTTAATGATTCCCACAGCTGTATTTTCAGTATAGAGTAGATGCCGCCACATTGAATGCACTGAACATTTTGTAACATGTCCAAAAACTTTGGACCTTTGGGTATTTTGCATGGTTGTTATTCGTGTAATTCTGCATATAATCTACACATTTTTTGCTCTGTAAGTAAAAACCAAGAAATATAAGAAATTTTATTGAATATTTATTATCCTATTGTGCATATATTTAGTACTAGTGAGTTAGATTGTATGTCTATTGGCTGGCAAGGCAGCTTTGATAGTATACATATCCAGAAGCAGGCCTGTCAGCAACATACTGGTGTAATTCAGATGCCCCTTAGGATGTTATCCTCTAATCTGACATTTTAGAGCAAACTACTGTGGATGCAATGACAGCATCTAGATGGAGACTTGTATGGAAGGTGAACGTGTGAGAACAATGTCAGGATCCCATTGATACATGAAGACAAATTTGGCTATAAATCAATACAAAGTAAGTGGCCTCGATCTAGACAAGAGTAGGTAATGTCCAAGTCATCCCCATTACAGTCATAGGTGGCAATAATTAAAACAGAGGGAAATAGAGGTTTGGACTACAAATGGTTAACTGGCTGCTCTGCACTGGTTGAGCGAGCTTAGCATGTTATTGCTCTGTTAAAATAAACATCCCGCTTTATTTCATTTAGCCCAAACAAAAATTCTTTTATTTTACATCAATATAAGGAAGACATTCATAAAACCGGCCTGTCAAACTCAACGTTTTCATCTTTTTCCCAGCACAAACTCACCAACTACTTTATTTACACACACAACTTCCTCTTAAAACAATGCCAGCACAATTACATTGCCTCATGGGCCCCTGCCTTCCAAAAGCCACCAAGATGCACGCAGGAGAGATCTGGAAGGAGACACTATGGAAGAATCCAAGGCGCTACCTGAGAGGCTTCTGGCTCTTTGTCAGCTACTACTTTTATACTGTACTGTTGTTTAGGATCCATATCTCGTAGCTAATAAAAAGATTGTAAACATTTAGGTTCTATTTATTTATGGGATCCAGTATTGTTTTCATTATTGTTTTCAAATTATTGAAATAACATAGTTTTGCTGCTTTACTTTCTTTTTTTTTTTTTTTTTTAGAAACGTTCATTTTTTTAAAAGTTTTTTTTAATGTAAAGTGGTGGGTGGCAATAATGAGTAAAAACCGCCCAGGTATAAGCCGAGGCCCCTAATTTTACTACAAAAAACTGGGAAAACCTATTGACTCGAATATAAGCCGAGGGTGGGAAATGCATTGGTCACAGCCCCCCCCCAGTATATAGCCAGCAAGCCCCCAGTAGTATATAGCCAGCAGCCCCCCAGTAGTATATAGTCAGCCCCCTGTAGCATATAGCCAGCCTGCCCCTGTAGTATATAGCCTGCCAGCCCCTGCCAAGTATATAGCCAGAAGCACCTGTGCCACAGTATATAGGCAGGTCCCCGCCCAGCTATGCAGACAGTTGATTTTAAAAAAATAATAAAATCTAAACTCCTGCCCCCGCAGGTCTTCTGTGCAGCAGGTCTGTGCGACGCACAACTTTGACTTCAGCCGCAACCGCTGACATCAGAGAGTGCGCCGGCTCCTAGCACACACAATACTATTGCAGCGGCGTCAGTGCCTGTGACGTCATATGGACCTGCTGCTGACCGACGGATCGCACAGAAGACCTGTGGGGGCGACGGAAAGGTGAGTTTAGATTTTTTTTTTACTCAAGTATAAGCCGAGTTTGTGTTTTTCAGCACATTTTTTGTTCTGAAAAACTCGGCTTGTACTCGAGTATATACAGTGTATAGGAAATGGGTCTGTTTTCCCCTCAGAAACAGCACCACATTTGTCTAAAGGTTGTGTCTGGTATTGCAGCTTAAGCCTTTTTACTGTGTCTGTCTACAATAAAAAAAAAAATAAAACCCTTAAACAACCTTTTTATTTAGTTCACCAAAGTTTTAAAGACTGACACTATCTAGGTGCAACTTCTATTAGATTTTCAAGCATATGTAGGTAAATTTAACAAATAAAAATGAGGGTAAAAAAAGTCACAGGCAGATAATGCAAATGCTATGAGAGGTGAATTTGTAATGCTGATTTGGTCCTGTACACCAATATATTCATGAGGTAGGATTAGAAAACCTTGTTTCTTTGTGTGTACAATATGTGACACGTTCTACCATCCAGATTATCAATAAAACACATTATTGCTTTCAGTTCAGGAAGTGACCTTGGACATCCACTGTCCTCTGCTCATGTCCTTGTCAGTTTTCACGCTCACAGAAGTGAACTACTTTTAGTGATTGTGCTACAATGAAATTTCCATTTTATAGTTTTTTTTTCTTCCTTTTTTTTGCTGGCATTGTTGGATTATTTGTCTGATAGAAGCAGACTCTCATATCTGTAGACTGCTGACATGTAGTAAAATGACCCCTACAACCATCTTGAAATAATGGAATCAGACAAAATCGAAGTAGTACATTCAGTACGATCATGTAGTGCTCTGTGTGCGGGGCTATGAAAATACCTCATCCACGGAGACAAAACTAAGACACAAAACTAACAGATGTATGATAAAGTTTTGGCCACATTTTTACACGCTAGATTTTGTGCACTGACTTATTCCTCAAATGATAGTAATGGTAGATTGAAATACAGAAATATTGGAATTGTGCTACCTGGAAGCTGGAAGGACACAGTGTGTGGCTTATTCTCCAAATGGAGGGGCATCTGTTTCCAGCTGTCATTCACACGGCTTGTTAGTGGCACATCTTCCAAATAGCCAGATGAAATATTAATCCTGTGTATTTTCATTAGATAAACTTAATTGCTTGCATCTGATGAACTGATTGTCTCTGCAGTACAGACAACTCACCCATGAGTATCACTGGCACAAACTAGAACTTGTCACCTTCATCACACTGCCATCCCTGGGGGTCACCCTGGCACAATCCCTGTACCTTCTCTACATGGGCACAGTCAGGTGTAAATGGTTACGCAGTAGTAAGTGCTATAAAGTCTATAAGTGTATGTCCTCTACAATATCCGAATACATATGCTCTAATAGTATTTGAAAAGCCCCCATACTTTACCAGAAAATACGTTACCATTAAGATTTTGCACGCACACAAGACTTGAGACACTCTCAATTACACATGCAGCGGCAGTCAGCAAAGTGTTAACGGCAATTGTTAAATGGTACGGCAGATTGCCCCAATAAATAATTTACTGATATTTATAAATATTCAAATCAGCAGGCATCAGAAATTGAAAGGGAGGTGACATTAATTCCAGAGCTCTCCAAATTCATTTGAGAATCGTTTCTCATTTCAAACAAATATTAAATCTTTGGCGGCAGTCCTGAAACATCCTCTGTGCTGCGGTAACTCCCACAATGCATCATGGAGGATCTGGGCCTGTGCCTATGTAACGTATAGATGCAAAAATATCCTACAGTTTTTATCTGCAATTTACAATAAATGAAGAAAGGTTCTCAACCAGTTATGATGCAGGACACCTAAGTGGTTCAGAGGTAACAAATACCTGTATGTCAAAACTATTGGATCATGGCATCGTTGGCACAGATGTTCCATCTATCTCGGAAGTTGGGTGGGATTTCTGGAGCACCATTCAGCAGCTTTTCTGACTGCAGTGGAAAAGATACATCTCTCAGACCAGTAATGGTCACCCACACCACAGTAATACAGAACACACACACACACATATATATATACCGTATATATATATATTTTCATAATCCACAATCAGGGGTGGATTAATACTGCCATGGGCCCTGGGCTGTATGAATATTATAACATATGGAACTAGAATCGGCTTTTCTGGGAATGGAGGATTCGTCCATTCTGTCTGCTTTCAATCTGCGGTTTCGGGATCTTTGGAGGACCTTCAAAGGTCCTGAAATGGCTTTGGTATACATGTGTATTGAAAGCAGGAACAGATGTAGGAGGATTTCATAGAAGAAGGCAGTATGCAATTTGGTGGGTGTTTGGGTGGCCATGGGCCCCATAGAAGGTTTGGCCCCCAGGGATACTGCCCAAACCGCCTATATATTCCACTTCTGCCACAATTTTTCCTTTTTGTTTTATTTCCAGAAGGTTACTGTGTACTTTTTTTCTTCTTCCATATTTCTGCCCTCTCATGATCTTCTGATTGTCCTAGTCTTTCTATCCCGGGCCAGAGAAATGAGTCCCCTCCCTTGTACTATCTGTAAATCATGGCGTGGAAAGAAAAGGGGGGCCAGCCCTGGCATCCCTACTGAATTATAGGTTTTCTAATGCAGGGCTGGCTGTCAGCTCCCTGTTCTCTGCTTTATAGCTCTGTCTGTGTATCTCTAAGCTCCCTGGTAGGAAATAAAGTTACCCCTTGGCGAGACTTCTAAACATTTCATTCAGTGTGAATGCTGCCTAAGAAAAATGAGCGTATATATCTTCCTAAAGATGTATCCTCTTCTCTAGATGAAGCTTGCACAATGCATGAGATGTGAGGCCGGGGTACAAGTTCAGTACAAAGGGCTGGAACCAGTTCAGACGCCTATGCACTGATCAGACCAGGCAACATTGAATTATCATTTGCAATTTTTTATGAGAATTTCTCCTGTGATCCATAGTGGATCTCAGAGTTCGTGCGATTTCATATTAGAGATCATTTGATACTTTATTTGCTTCTGTATGATATAATTTCCCCAACATTTGCTGCCTGGAAATCTAGGAAGGTTTATAAGGACATCTTAACAGAAAATGAGGTGGAAAACATTCAAGACAGTTGAAATCCTTCCCAATAGTAGTCATTCCAGCAAATGTATCTCAAAGTCATACATTTACAACAAAAAAACAAGAACTACATCTTGTTCAAGTTCATGACAGTGCTTTTAGAAAAAGTCTGCACAATTTTGCTTGTTTGGAAAGTTTTCATGAGAACAATCTTCTTCCTGGTATTTCAAAGTTGCATCTGAACAAACCACAAAACTTCTGGAACAATGAGGTAGAAATAGCCCAATCAAAGCCCAGAGCTCAACCCAATATCAAGGAACTGAAGCAGTGTTGGAAAAAACTATGTTTCATTCATTTTTGGTAAATAAATAATCTGTGTATTTAATCTGCAGTTGTATTACCCTACTAAGGAACAGATTTTTTGGTGTCCTCAAACCATAGAATTCAAAGATGGTGGACTTCCTCCATGACTTTATATGATCAATGAACTTAGCTTCTACGTCCTATTGCTATTGCAATATATAGGTCTCTAAAGTAAAACATTAACAGTACAGTGATTCATATATTGCTGTTATCTACTACACCTTTATATTACAGTCACATGTTGACTGATGTTTCTAAATAATTGGTAAAAAAAAAAAAAAATTTATTTAATATATTTTAGAAGCAGCCCAAACAGTGCAATGGTTCTGGTTACTAGCTAAACACAAGGACTTTAATGGTTTATATGGGTTACTACTACTATGAATGTGTCCCATCTGCTCCTTTCTTGGCTTTCCCTATAAAAAAAAAAAAAGTCCAATTTTTTTTAAATTTGCCATCACACCATTGTCCATCCCAATGGCCCGGAGATTCACATATGCTTTACACCTTGAAAACCCCCCTTCTCCCCCCAAATAAACTAAGGAAAAAAAACTGAAAAAAAAAACCCACAACGTCCCCTTGATTTCCTCACAATGGAATAGAATAGAATAATCAATCCAATGTGTGCATTTTTTTTCTCCATAAACTCGATTTCTCTCTCCTTCTGAAAACAAGTGAGCTGTAAATACTGTTTAACCTCTCCCCCTCCCCTCAGCTCTATAAAAACACAAATATGCCATAACTCAGCCCTTCCAGCCCTGGCGTCTCCGCCATGCCCTGCTGCAGGCCTCACTGGAAGGTCAAAACAAACGACTTTCCGATTCACTGCTCCTGAAATAATTTTGTGTATTAAAACCTGAATCTGCACTTTCTGGACCGAAAGGCCCTCTTAATTATTGCAGCCGTCCTTGGGACGGACAGTGATCCTTCACGAAGACACAGTAACCAACCCCCCCCCCTTCGCCAATCTGTTTGCAAAGTGTGTCTGTCCTTTATTAAATTGTTTTCTTTTCCACATTATCAGTTGCCATGGAGACCTCATCTCTCGGATTATTTGAATTTCATTATATCTATTGATTTGGGAGCATTTCATCTTTTTTATTGTTTTTCTGTCAATTTTCAAAACGAATAACCATCTAATTTGCGTCAGTGCTGATTATGTTTGTTCCTCAATAGAGGTCGGCAGCTGCACCATGCACACAAATCAATGTACAGCCAGCTCAGCGCTGCCTGCCTGCCTGCTAGGGCATCTCACATACACAACGGCTACACAAGTGCAGCACAAAGCGCACTGCTCGCCACACAGACACACAACTTCTACTCAACGCAACTACTAAAACACGGACTCAAAATTATCTTCCAATTACTAACTGGACATGCAAATGTGTTTACCTAGGCAAATTTATTTCCATTATACTACCGCATTTTCTAGGCAGTCTAAGTGTCATCCATGCCTCTCTTCTCTCTGCACGGTATACGTTTTTAAGGAAAAGGTATCTCGGTTGACAGCAGAGAATACAAAGATGAAGACAGAGCCGATGAATGGATTTTCATTCATTTTTATTATAGGACAGTAGCTCACCCTGCCACACAATAAAATAAAGACATTTTTCACACTTTGCCCCTTCGGCTGTCACCTGACGCCATTTCTTTCTCATGCACATTTGGATTGTTCGTATAAGTAAATTCCTGACCTTTTCATCCTATAAAGGAATGTTCTATACTTTCTGTAAAATTGAAACAAAATTGGCGTTGAGAATTGCCTAAGAAAAGTATCAGTTTCAAGTTATAATGTGAGAAGCAAGACACTCTGCTACTAAGCAGTGCAACACACGGAGGGGAACAAGTGGGTGAAACCGTAAAGGGTATAGTCCTGTACTGTCACTACATTGTTAAGCGATTGAGGCTATAATTCCTTTTGGACAATGTCTGGACGCCTCCTGCGAAAATAAATCGAATCAAAGAATAAATATCTGGCTTCGTGCTTAATGTTTTCCCAGAATTTTCAAGAGGAAAGGTACAATAACAGTCAGAGCATCATAGAGGTACACTTCCCTATACAACAGTCAAAGAACAGCAAAGAAAACTTTACACAACTTTTAGAAAAGTCTCCTAATGGAATGTAAGAAGAAAGCATCACACAGAGACAGACGAGACACAACAAAATGCTGCGGTGTATTTCCTTCATTGTCACTCGATGTGGATGGAACACAAGGGGGGTACAAGTCATTAAAGTGCTTACTTGGTTCCTTTTTTTTTTTTTAAATAATTTATGCAATTTTAAGCATTTGTGTATAAATTTTTTAATAAGCCACCCTGGAGCAAAATGGCCATTAGCAGCCCGTGCACTGCTGTCCAATCATCTCAGGCCAGGATCACTCGCACAGCACTCTTGCTTTTTATGACAAGATAAAATGCTTTTAAAGCAATTTGCACGAATATGGAAATTTCCTTGCATTTTTTTTTATAGATGCTTTTCTTAGCCATAGGGGACAGTTGTGTGCCGCCTTAAGAGTTCATGTGAGCGTTTCAATGTATGATATAGGTAGCCGAGCTGACTTTGACAGTTAGGTTAAGGACATATTATATCATTGGATACATCTGTATGTAGTTTAGCTAGCACTTGTCATACTCCTCCTGTATAGCTTGTGAGTATCAGGAACTCCTATACTTTATCGGTCTGATTCCGTTACATTCCTGGCGTTCATTTCCCCCCAATGCGTTCTCTCAGACGTGGGGATATAACGTTTATTCTTTACAAGTACGAGTCGATGTCTGTGCCTGGGAAAGGATGGTGTCTTCCATCTCCATTTCTCCACAATCCTTGCTCTCTACGTTCCAGTGTGTCTCAACAGCTTCACATCTCCTGTGCTCCCTGCAGCTGTCTGCTTCACAGCCTTGATAATTTAACTGTCGCAATTCTTGTTTTCTGTAACTGTCCCTAAAATAACAGGTTTCCATCTTAAACAAACATTCCCACGTTGGAGAAAAGGCTGCGATTTAAGCGGGTCCCTCCGAGTCGGCTGTTTGCACAGATCTCTTCACTAGAGGTCCCCTCCTGACGAAGTGACTTATTAAAGTTTAAACAGTAATTAACAGAACAATAAAAATAAAGGGATGTTTGGGGAGCTGTAGCACACACTGGGTTTTTGGCAGCGCCAGCACTTTCCAGTGCCCTGTGCTGGCAGGGAAAGTCTGTAGCAGAGCCAGGGAAATAAATCGTAGAGTGAGAGGATGGATGAGAGGCAGAGGGTGAGGCTGATGTGTTGGGAACCCAGGATGCAGGGGTCATGACACACTGTGTGACCCAACCGTCAGGATTCGGGAGGCAAATGTGTGTGTGGCAAGCGGCTCAGTAAAGTGCTGCACATTCATTGCAAACATTCCAAATTCTACATAGCATCTCATAATTAGTAGAAGCCCAGATTCCTACTGCATTCATATCCATATGTTTTCACCTGACATACTGTCACAATATCTACAGTATGAAACTTTTGATTCTCAATTTTCTAAAATAATACAGTAATTTCATCTTTTTATAATCTTACATAAAATTAGGGGTGGTTTAGGTCTCAGGAGTCACTGGACTGATGTATGAAAATTAAATATCTCCAATATTTCTCAATATCTGATGCAGGATCTGTTACAATTGTTGTGAACAAATATAACCAGCTACACATGTTCTTGCATGTACTAAAGTCTGTTGTCAACCATCTGGGGATAGGAATTACAGTCACCTTCCTAATCCTATACATACTAAACCCTAAGCGGGTTACAGAGGATGGAAGAGGCAGGTGGAGAATACAGGCAAAAAAAATGGAATGATTCAGCAAGGTTGTATCTGACCAGTCCCAACCACACAGCAATAAGCATGACAAGCTCAAATAAAACCACAAACCAAGAAAGACACCACATAATGACACAGGTAACACTCAGACACAGGCTAGGCTTTCTCCAGACACAGACACTCACACAGACACAAAGTCCCCTCTCCAGCGCGAGGCTGTCAGGTAAATTAGATCTGAAAGCTGACAATTTCTGACCATATTTCCTTGATTATTTCAAACAAATGCACACCAGCCGCTGTAAGGAGATTAAAGTGACATAAACGTCCCGGGTGGGAGGAGGGAGGGCAGAGAATTCAGGTCACCCCCATCCGTCCCCCATCTGACAGCCGCTATATCGCTATCCAATCCAATAAAATCCCCCCCCCCCTTTGCTTTAATTAATTTTACAGCTAGCTTGCTTAATTACTTTCAATCAAAATCCTCCTGCCATCACAAAATTAGAAATGGTTGAGCTCCATTAGCCTAAATTCTTCATTTCCATACAGATCTCGTCCATGCAATTCTCTTCTACATGCTCCCTCACTTTGGGAGGCCTAAGCTAGTCAATCACTGGGGGCTCATCCTCTTGGGAGGCCACAGTAAGCCAGGGGCTAGGAGATCATAGCCCCAGGGGGCCAGAGTAAAACAGAGGTTGGAGGATTACATGCGTGAGTGAGCTGAATGCAGGGGCATCACACCCGTGACAATACGGTTGGGGAACCAGGATCACATTCTTGGGAGACATGAATCAGCTGAGCAGATCGTATTCCCATGAGGCTTGAGTAAGCCATTTACAGGCCTGATGGTGCTCTGTACTGTGATATCACACAATGAACCTGATGTATGTGGGGGATTATACAGTTAGAGGATCATACTCATGAGAAGGCTGAGCGAGTTGGCACAGTTGGAAAAGGCTCAAGTCACTTGGGGGTAGATGAACGTCTTAATCAAATTAGTGCCTTGAGATCACTCAACAAGGGAGGGCTGGGTCCAGACGTGGGAGGGACATCAGTATAGGCAGATTTAATATCATGTAGGTAAGTGATCACTCTCATAGTGCTCATTGCTGTGAGATCACTGCTGGATACATCTGTGTGAGTCAAGGGAATTATAATAACACCTTCCAGTTAGGCAGCCATTGAGGTTAGGTGCAGGCCAGGAAAACAGATGAATGGCTGCCAGATTCTAATAGTCACCAAATACCATCCAACCTGTGCAATCTGCATGATCCCAGACAACAGGTGAAGTTAGTTTCTCTACTTTAGTTTAATAACTAGAATCAGATAAATTAGTTTCATCAATAATTTTACAAATTTTGCCCCCATGCACACACTACGATTAGCCATATTTTTTGGATATTAACTAGGGGCAGCCCAGAAATATATAACCAATCAATACAAATATGGCAATATTTTAATTTGACTAAAAATGAAGACTTTTTAGCTCCCCTGGTGACAGCAGTAAAGAAGGTCCAAACCCCTGCAAACGCGCCCTACAGAGCACAGGCCGGTAATGTGGCTTGACACATAGGAGCCTGTTATTTTTTCCGTCATCGCTTGGATGAAGCTGCTCAAAACAATTAGTGTTAAGTTCTGTTTAACCAAAAAAAGAGTTGCTGTTTTGTTTCTGTACCACAACACGGTAAGTGCTAGCGACATAGGCAAACTGATCAATTATAGGGAAAAAAAAGTTTAAAAAAAACCCATTCTATGGAATAATACAGCAATGCAAAACTGATATGAAAGGTTAGTGTTAAAAATGGATTAAAAATCTAGAAGTAACTTTTACCCTCCTATGTGATTGTGATACTGAGTTGCCACAATAGGCTGGAGTATTAGGGAATATTAAGGCTGGGGACAGACCGAGAGTCCTGCCTGCAGGTTAGTTACTATGGATTCGCTGCAGGCTAACCCGCTGTGATTTGATGGTCACTCCATCCATATGCTATATCCGTTATAGCTGTAGGTATGACCCGTGGATTTCCACATTTGAAATCTGCAGTTCAGTTTTGTCAGATACCAAGCAATGTCCAAGTGTTTTATGCCAGGATGTTTTTACAGTGAATTTTTTCTCCGTGGATGGCCTTACACTAATACAACCCCTTAGGCTGACGGCACATGTATTACATGCAGATGTTTTAAGTGGAAAATCCAAAGTGTACTGTAGTGTACAAGATTCCTAAAACTCCCATACACACTTTAGTGATTTATGATACAGAGCATGTAATTTATTTTCTGTAGATCCCAGTTCAGAAATCCAATTGCAATGCAAAGCAAGAGCTCCGCCGCCACCATAGGAAAAACATGGCATAAAAACGCATCAGAAACCAGCCAATTTTGGCTGGTTTCTGATGCGTGAAGTATGGCTGCTATTCTACTTCATGTGCAGATAGCCTTACACTTACAGGGATCAGATACTTTATGCTCTTTTACACAGCTGCTTACAGGCATGAGCGGTAAAGGATGTGAAATGAGGACAAGGAGCGCATGCGCAGCAAGGGGGTTGAATTGCAGGCCATGGTGGCCGGATCACAGACCCGTGAAGAGAGATGGTAGTAATGGTTGTGGCACATATCACATGACTGGGTTTGTTTCTGAGAAATCCAGAGGCTTTGGAGAAGGAAGGTATATCAGAAGGTTGCACAGCTTAGTACTATATGCATTGTAGGCAGGGAATCCTTACTCCCGGATAACCCCTTGAAGTGGGTTTTACAACTTCTAGATATTGATGACCTATTCATAGAATAGATATGGGGGAGGTCTGACACTCAATACCTCTGCTGATCAGATATCTGCATCTCCATTTACTGTGTTGATTATATATTTTTGTGTAGTGGCTGATTGCCCTAACTAAAGCTCAGCTTCCATTCAAGTCCAGAGGAACTGAGCTGCAATAATGTAGCACAGCCACTATGCAAAAAATGGAGCCATATTTCCACCTTGTTTCTCTGTGTTGTTTACAGCAACATATGAAGTCACACTCATTGGTTCGTCCTGAGTGTCAAACCCCCACTAATAAGGATAATCATCAGTATATAAATGTAAAAAAAAAACATTAAGTACCGTAGTTTCCTTTAATTGTATTTGTGTTACAGTTTGTTCCATAAGAAGTAACAACCCCCCCCCCCCAAAAAAAAGACGGACTACTAAAGAATAATATAAAAAATGTAAAACACTAAGGATGATGGCACATTACTGTGGGTGGTCTGTGAAAAATGGACTGTGTGCTGTCAGGCGTTTGAGGACCAAACTGTAATCATAATAACAGGGGAAGAAGGGACTCCTTGTATCATTTATAACTATAATACAGGAGTTTTGTCCTCTTCACTATAGTTGATCCTTGAAACAGGACACTGGACAGTACATGAGCGACCTCAGTTGTCTGAAACTGCCCTAAGTGTGAGCAGAGCATAAAAGGTAAAGTCCCCTTATTGTTATTTAAAGATTTGTATTGCTCAGGGTCAGTCTGTGCCATGTGGATGGATTGCAGGTTTGTACAAGTAGTCATAAAAATGTTAACTTTGCAAAGCCCTAGATATTTGCAGTCCATAAACATTGAGGAGATTTATCATATGCCAGCGCAGGCGTTGGCATATGATAGCGGCCACGCACGCCCGCGGCCACGCCCGCCCGCGGCCGCGCCCGCCCCCACATCCCGACAGACACATTAAAAGGGTTTGGCCTCTTGATGTATCCAGAGGGTGGCATGTCTACTGGGCAAAACTACGCCAGGTCAGACCTGGCGTAGTTTTGCATTAAGACCTGAGGAAGAAAGTTCACAAGTTTTTCAAAATTACGCAGGTTTGGGACAGGAACGCACCATGCCCACTTACTCCACTGGCTGCCACGCCCCTTAGTGAATTCTGTAGACGAGTAGTGGGACACTCATGATCTATACTAGTCACATTCAGTAAACTATAATGAACAGGTCTCTTTATTTCTGAAATTCAGGGAGAGAAGAAGGGGGTGCCCACTGTACCAATTACTGGGAGTCCTAAAAATGAAACTTGCATCTATCAGACATTATGTCATTGTTGTTAGTGTGCAACAGGGCAGCGTTTCCCCCTACTATAATTATATTCATAGCCACTGTTTGGATCACACAGGGAGACTCCAGATATTCCTGGGGCTTCTCGTTGACTACGGATGATTTGTTCAGGCTTTTGACTGAGATGTTGAGAGTTCATGTAATTGTATAGAAGAGCGGTGCAATGATTTCTCTAGACAAGCTTTCAAAACAATTCATTCAAGTCCTGCTGCAGAAACAGGACATGTGTTAATGATATGTTCACTCTCCTAACTCCTAATATAGTTTCCAGTTTCCCTTTAAGACCAAGAGCTATAATTTCTCCCTGCCTTGGCATAACTAAGTCAAAAATGGAGATGTGTCCTATACCCTCTAAATGTCCTCTCTGCGCCAGTAAACTCATAACTACACAATCCACAGTTGTCCCGACATTTCTCACTTTGCAGAACAACTGTTACTATTCCACAACTGTTCTAAAAAGTGCTACTCCCCTCACCCTGACAAAGCTGCACAATCCCAAAACAAGGGCTTGTCTGCCGAAAAATGTTATTAACAAAAAGCTCCGGCAAAGCCAAAAGGACAAGCCACGGCACCTGTTAAATGGAGACAACTGTCTGATTCTGGAGTTAGTCAGTGACATTCAGGACATATAGTCTACCCTGGAGGAGAGGGAGAGAAGAGGTTCACCCTGCAGTCTCCTATAGCCAGATCTAGTGTAATAGTCATGTTTTCATACGGATACAGCTACTCAACACTGCAAGCGATCACGAAATGTTCAATACACAACCGATGAAACGTAAGTTAGCAATAGGTAGTGAGTTTGTAACTGCAGAATCAGACTACAGAGGGCTTGTTTGTAGTCTGTTACCATGGAAACGGGAGAGTTATAGAAACAAAACTACAGAAAACTTTTAATCAAGACAATTTTCCAAGTTACTTTAATTCTGATTCCCTTTTTTTTTGTACCTTTACCCTCTCAAACAACGGCTCACACACAGGCTGTGGAAACCATGGCTGTGTGTGTGAGCCCATAGTTGCATCAAACCTGTTTTGGACAATACACCAAAAAATAAAAAGCAGACCTCTGTATTTCCCCATCTTTAAGATTGTCAGATACTCTGTTTTCTTGAATTATAACCTATTTCTTTATATACAGATTTTGTATATTAAATTAGTACTCATCGTGTACATTATGTTTCATACAAAGTCAACTGGATCACTTATTCAGAACCATTAAAACATTCCCTGGGGCACACACAGGAAGTAGAGGTACAAAGCGGACCCTTGCTCTTATCTGGTCGTCAACGTTAATTTGCCCTGTTACATTTCTCAATATGTCCTCTCTAGGCCCAAAATGGCCTTAATAATTTTATTACCTCATTGACTCTATTGCCTTATTGCTCGCTCTTAGTTAATGGTCCCGTAACCACGGAAACCAAACGAATACAGAGTCACTAGAGAATGGAATGATTAAACAGGTTGCCCTTGCAAAACAAATTTACTTCAAGTAGAAATGTGTGCGAGGAAGAGTGCTGACATTGCGGAGGCTCAGAGCACCCAGGAGTGCAGCCCTCTGCACCTGTGGACAATAAACCTGCATCTTCCATATTGGTGGAGAGGATCAGCGAATCCTGCGGCCCTTGTCACCCTCTTATATTCACAGACAGCTCGCCTCTAATACCTCCTGCCCCATTATGTCACTTGCAGGTTTTTTTTTTAGTACTATTGTGTATTTGCATTAACCCTGCCAAAGAGATATTTAATTGTTACAAAAATAAAAGACAAAATATTTTACATTTTGCAAAAAATCACTATTTATATTGATTCATTTGTGAGAGAAACTTACATATGTGTACAAAGTCTGTGCAAAGGCATAAGTGATGTTTTGTTTATGACCGGAGTACCGTCCATGTTGGGGTTTGGCACACGGTGACCTCCAGCTTGTTAGTTAAAAGCTCCAGGCAGATCGTACACGAGCCCCTCCTTTATGATCTGACAAGCACCCTAGTCACTTAGCTCAGCTAACAGGTGTCCCCCAGCTCTCCAGCACTGATCAAGTGTCACACTTTTTTTTTATTCAAGCCACAGAACAAAGTCAGCCTGTTCCCCTCCCCAGAAGCTCCCACTGACAGCTGGTTCCCTGCAATCATTATGCCATAAGATGGCTCCTGCTGCCCGTCCCCGAGTAATATGCATCAAGTCGCATGTTTCTGAATGGTAGATATGACCATATACAGGCTACAAAGTATCAATGAGTAACCCGGTAAAAGTAGGCGAAAACCCTTAAAAGAGCTGCAATGGTCACTATTTAGTTGTCACTTTTATATAAATGACTTATAACGCCTATAAAGAAACTATTAAAAAAAAAAATGCTTTATGATTTTTTTGCCCTTACCCCCGCTTTATTCATATCTAATTGACCATTCAGAATAAAAAAAAAAAAAAAAACAAGGAAATATCTTTTTATGTTCATTTTGCTTCCTATCACATTACAACTATTTATTAATATTTAATATTAGATGAAAACCACAGGTTTATGGCAATTCTTTTAATGTAATACACCGGTGAACCATGAATTTCCTGGAGTCGGACTGAAAAAAAAACGCTCATCTAGGTTAGAATAGTGCAACTGTATTACATAAATTACATAAAAACTATTTGTTGTATCTGAAAATACAGATGTTATCAGGGACTAACAATAGGAAGAGAGATGCTTATACAGTGTGTTACACGTGGATTTGATCCCAGATTATGATGTGGATCCATCACATATTTAGAGCCAAGTTCAACTTTTAATTCACTTGAGAAATCTGTATCAGATCCGAATCAGAGAACTGTCATTTGCTGGGTAATATCACAAGGCAGATTTTGTAGAAGGGACATGTCTAAAAACTTGCAGCATATTCATTAGATGAGTAAAATGTAACTATTACCTAGAGGAGTTTTCCTACAAACATCAGATATCCCATTATATGATATTCATATTTTTAACATTTTGCTTTTCTACTTTTCCTCTTCACTTCTCACAATCTTTCCTATGTAAACTTTTGTTTGGAATTGGGACAAAGTCATAGGGGGCGCCACAATCCCTCCTATAGAGGGTAAGGTAATTCAAGCCAAGATTCTTGCAATTACTTTCCTTGTCAAGTTTTCATTTTCTACTTCCTAAAAGCTTTCAATTGAAGAGCTTCTGGCAGTGAGAAAAACAGATTATGATAAACATGAAAATGTTTTATGAGAACTGGACTCCTCTGCACTGATGATAAATATGAGGGGGGGGGGGGGGGTAATTCACAATGTACAAGTCAGCAGCTGTCAGAGTAGCTTCAATGCACAGAAAGTCCATTTCCTATAGATTTGTATTGTCTCTCTGGGTGCGGTGCTCACAAAACTGTTAGGAAAAAGTAAACACAACTTGTACCTAAGGTAACTTCAAGTCTCCTTCCAAACGGTCTGAAGCCTCCCCCTCCCTCCAGCTCCCACCTGTAATACAGCCAGAGCCTTGTATGCTGCTAATTCCTGCCTCAGGCCCTGACAACCTGTAAACAGGAGGTGGAACTTGGGCTGACATTTGTTTGGATGTGTAATAATCTGCTTTTCCATCACAAGTCACCTCATCTTCTGGAGGAAACACATTCTGCTATGTATCCTGCAGAACATTAGACGTAGTAAACCCCACTTCTCGTAAAGGTGTCTTGTGGTCACTCAACTGGGACAGTGTCACTTTGTAAAGCTGGAACTATGTGGATACAATTTAAGAAGATTCCTAAACTATCAAAGTATTTTAGCATTTTAAGATGCACAAATGATATTCATGTCTCTATTGAGGGGCTCAGACTAGCGTATCCATTGCACGTCCATAAAAAAAGTGCCTGCAGTCATTTCTTTGCAGTCTGTGTTGTATCCACGTCCGTTTCACATCCGCAAAAATAAAAAGCGGAAACTAGATGGCAAAAAATTATCAAAAAACTGAACAAACGCGGATGATATTTTAGCACTGTACCTATTTTTTTGGGAAATCTTTGGTCCACAGATGAGCAAAAAAGTAGTGCACTACTAGGTTTATTTTGCATGGGTATTGGATCAGTGACATAAAAAAATGACATGGAAGAAGTCCCATAGAATACAATGATGGGTCAGTGTAAAATCAGAAGCTGAGCCCTGGTTCTGCTGATATGTGTGCTGGGTTCTGGGCACAAGCTGGCAAAGTCATTTCTTCTATTATATCTGAGTAGATATTTCGGTGTTCGGTGCTAAAATGTTCAATACATGGCGGTAACATATACAGTGAACTTGTCTTCATGTACAGAAAATAACACCTAAGAAAAATTATAAAGAAATCTGAAAACATATCACTGTAAATGCCCAGGTTTAGGATGATCTCAATATTGTAATTCCTGCAGCCTGTATTCTAATGTATCCGCACACATTAGGCACTCGCCATGTTGTAAACACGTATGATGTCACGCACAAGCGAGTGACTGTTGACACCATAACGTAAATTTCTTCTCCAAGCTCCTCCCAACCTCTGGGGAAATCAGACTAAAAGAGGCTAATGCAAAGCAGTCACTTTTCCCCCCCTCTTTCTCATGACACTGTTCACAAAATTTATTTTCCAACTCTTCTAATCTTTGGTACACAACCATTTAATTTGCATAACCCAGCCCTCTCGTAAAGCACAAGGAAAAAAAAAAATATCTCGGCACTCGTTTAATTAAAAAATGTAAATTTGCTGTCATCTTGGGGCCTGGTGAGTTAGGGACGACAGTGGCATCTTTTACTGCTGACAGCGATGCACTGAACGTGTTTTGTGAACTGCAGGAAAATGAGATGATAAGGGACATGTGTGGACGGAGGCCCAGAACGCCACAACCTTCATCCTTGTCACACGCTGCCGGGGAGGAGGGGGTCTCACACTTCTCCATGCAATAACATCATTCATCTCACAAGTGCAGAATTCTATAGTAAAATTTACGTATTTGCCTTATACATAGAATTATGCTGATGGATTGATGGACCTGATCAGTACCAGATATATATTATCATGTATGAGAGAAGTTTATCACAGTGGGGTCCAGCTCCTAGAACTCATCGTACAATGAGAGTTGTAGTCCAACACCTGGAGGGACACATGTTGCACAGAAGACACCGCTGCTGGTTCAGGGTCTTTGTCTTTGACAGTGAACCTTGTCCATCACTTAAGTCACATCAATAAATAATGGATGATACATGAAAGTTCATAGCAGAGCGTTCCATGTCATTCACACTTTGTGGAGATCAGAAAGTAGATGAGAAAGTCAGAGGCTCGGTATATGGGACGATGATCTCAGACACCAGTGCCTTTTTGTTTTTTTGAGACTGAAACCGTGATCTCCAGGGTGTGATCACAGTCACCACGGAAACCCTGAGACACATGTGCTGCTGCAACCGTCTCCACAGACAATGCCTGAAGGTCCAACAGCCTGAGACTGACTACAAGCCCCCGACGCCCCCTCTACCTGAGCTCCACACAGGACAGGCACACAGGGTACCTCCCAGAGACACCTACCTTGTCCCAAATTCTCACAATCCCCTTGGCTTACACAGACAGAAGTATCATATAGAGCAGGAGATAATGTGTACAGCACATAAAACAGCCTGAGCCTGACTACAAGCCCCTATGCCCCTCCACCTGAGCTCCACACAGGACAGGCACCACAGGGTACCTCCCAGAGACACCATACCTTTCCCAAATTCTCACAATCCCCTTGGCTTACACGACAGAAGTATCATATAGAGCAGGAGATAATGTTACAGCACATATAAACAGCCTAGACTGACTACAAGCCCCTATGCCCCCTCCACCTGAGCTCCACACAGGACAGCACAAAGGGTACCCTCCCAAGACACCTACCTTGTCCCAAATTCTCACAATCTCCTCTGCTTACACATACAGAAGTTCATATAGAGCAGGATAATGTATACAGCACAATAAACAGCCAGGATCCCCCTGCAGGACCTCCAGCATCCTATCCCTATCCCCAGGTAACCCCAAACACAAACTTTTCTACAGGAAGAGGATGAAACTTACAGTAACAATCTAAGAGAAACACAGCCGTAGTCATAGTGAAACAACAGCCACCAGCCCAGGTTGAAAACTTCTAATGCAGGCTACAGGATGGAAGACAGAGGTACTCACCATAGTCAGAGAGTCCAAAGCTGAATTCACTTAATAATCAACTTTCATAATACTTAATTAGGATGTAATTGAGGCTGCTGTGCTTCCCGGATCACAAGTAGTTTGCCTGATTTCACAGTGTGGTTGTGGAGGCCGTGTCATGCACGGCAGGGATTGGCACGCACTGCTGGCAACACGCCTCCTGCCGGCCTCACCAAGTGCATAGAGGCAGGTGACAGAGCGCCGAGTCCCTGCCTCTTCCCCGTGTGTGAACAGGGCCCTCTCCGCTGGATGACAAGTGAATGAGTTACTGTACACAGGCGGCCGGAGGCTCGGGCTGCCCTATCAGGGTGTCACAGCTCTGGCAGGGGCTGTCCTTCCTGCTACAACACAGCGCCGACCACATCCCCAAACACACGGAGCCCGGCACTCACCCGCCACATGGCGAGACCGGCAGTGTGTACAGCGCCGTACAGGAGGAGCGTCTCACATGTGCGGCTTCTTCACGACACTATCTACAGAAAGCCGCATACAACTGCAGTGGCAGACACTGCCCCCGCAAACTGAGCAGCTCCCAGATACCAGACTCTCCCGTTATTACTGTCCTGTATCCCTGACACCACATCATAATCTACCCACCCCCCCCCATAATACTTTCCTGTATACCTGACACCATCAAATCTACCCCCCTACTATACTGTCCTGTTACCTACACCATCATAATCTACCTCCCCCTATACATACGTCCTGTATACCTGACACCATCATAATCTTCTCCCCATCCATAATGTCCTGTATCTACCCCTACCCCCTATCCATACGTTCTATATACCTGACATCATGATAATCTACCCCCTATCCATACTGTCCTGTATCCTGACATCATCATCTTATATACCCCCCTATCCATACGGTCCTGTATACCTGACATTTTGATAATCTACCCCCCTATCCATACGTGTCCGTAATACCCAACATTTTGATAATCTACCCCCTATCCATACTGTCCTATATACCTGACATCATGATATCTACCCCCTATCCATAATGTCCTGTATACTTGACATCATGATAATCTACAACCCCCTATCCATAAGGTCCTGTATCCCTGACATCATGATAATATACCCCCCTCAGCCCTACTCTCCTATATAACTGACATCATGATAATCTAACACCCCCTATCCTACGTCCTGTATACTTGACATCATGATACTATACCCCCCTAGATCCTAAGGTCCTGTATCCCTGACATCTCATATACCCCCCTCATTCCATACTGTCCTATATACCTGACATCATGATACTACACCCCTATCCATACTGTCCTGTTCCCTGACATCATGATAATCTATCCCCTATCCATAATGTCCTGTATACCTGACATCATGATACTACCCCCCCATCCATACTGTCCTGTATACCTGCAATCATAATATACTGCCTGTCTCGCGATGTCTTACAATCCCCTGAATCCATACTGTCCTGTTGTTAAATCATGATAATCCCCCCTCAATCCATACTGTCCTTCCTGCTATATTTCACTCTTATTACATTACCCTTCTTTATTCCGTTTTGACACAGGGTTATAACTAAGACCACAACACCTGTTTATGAACATACAGGCTGATCACTAGTCATCATCATCAGCCATTCATGTCTCCTGTGCAGATGAACATCATCTTAGAGGTCTAGTTCATGCACCAAAAAGGAAATTCCGGATCCAGCTAGGTGCAGATTAAAATCGCCTTTATTCTATTTTCGATTCAGGGCATCCATCCGATAAAATACAGTGGGCAGGTAATAATCGTCACGCGTTTCTAGCACATACAAGTGCTCTTAATCATGACATTCATGATTAAGAGCACTTGTATGTGCTAGAAACGCGTTGACGATTATCCCATGCAACCTGTATTTTCTGATGGATGCCCTGAAATCGAATAAAGGCGATTTTTAATCTGCACCTAGCTGGATCCGGAATTTTTCTTTTTTGTGGACTACATTGCCCAGCAGTGGGGTGGATCCGTGCTAGCGGACTAAGTTTGCCCGCATGATCCAGGTGAGTGGGAGGACTTTTTGTTATCTAGTTCATGCACCCCCTGCACAGCCACCTATCTCCTGAAATGTATAGGGTATAGGATTCTCACCTTGTGGGGCGGTGTGCAGCCAGTTTCATGTACATGTTGTGATTTCCCTCCTTGTTTTGTATAGGTGAGGTTTATGTAAAGTTTACGACCAAAATAGTACTAGTCTAATTTTGCACTCTTAGCCCCCCTTTACAACAAACCTGCTTTATCTGACGAAAATGGAACCACGTGCTGACAAGCATGGACCCAGCATAGTGCAGTGGACGTGAGTCCTTGCATCATAGTGATATATGTATGATGCAAGGAGTCTATCGGCAGTGATAAGTTTATGGGATCTGACACACAACAGGTGCGTTTTTCATGACCAAGCACATTCTTGTCAGGGTCCTAATTTTGAACATAAATGGCACACCCCCCCCTCACTCACAGAGGCTCTCTGAGTATAACGCTACTAGATCAATGCTGAGTGTGATCCTGGCTACTGACTGTTCTGTACTCCTGACCTCGGGTCACCCCTTCCCTTTCTACCTGTATCTTGACCATGACCGCTGATTTCCCGTCATACCCTGGCATACCTTTGACTTTCAATCGGCTGCTCATACTGATTATGACCTGACTCTCTACCTTGTGAACTCCTGCCCCTGGCTTAGATGTGACCCTGTTTTGCTCAACTGTTCCTTACCCCAAAGCTTACATCACATTAACTGGTCCAACTTCAACTTTTAAAGTTGTGCACCAAAGTGCGTGGTGTGTGTCATAAATCAAAATAATTGTAAGTGTCCTCTGGGGTTCCTTTACTGTAAAGAGTCCTCATCTCTCTCATGAACAACAAACCATCCATCTAGGAGACTGCTAGAGCTTTTTTGACCCAATCAATCACAGACCCCAGGAAACTACAGATATGGCCCAGTTCACACCTGCTTTTGGACCTTTGTTATTCTCTCCATCACTAAAATCAGATACGTTACACTATCCTTGGATTGCAATGAATTTATAATGGCCTTTGTTAGTGCAACCCATTTCCTTAGGTTTCTGTTAGATTGAGACATGAAAAATAGCTAATTTTCTGCTCAAATACAGCAGCACTAACAAAAGGTGCTGGGAATGGGCCCTAATGGAAACTATTAAAAGTCATTTGAAATCAACGACGTTTTAACATACCTGTTGGACTTACAATATTATCGTTTTAGTGACGGAGGATAATACGGAGGTCCAGATTCAGGTGTGAACTGGGTCTGTGCAGGAGAAGGAGACCTGCCCTCTCCGTAAAAATGTTCTATATTTTACGGCACAGCCTGGCTCGGTCATGGGCATTGAGGACTGTTTTGCAAGCTCTGTGTGGATTCTGTGTGCGCTATATAAATATAGAATTATATACTCATCTGTGAGCAGATGCCATAGAACGTTTTTGGCGGCCCGGGATTAAATTGTACAACCGTATCACCCAGCCCCATTGTGGTGGTCTTACACCTACTTAGCTCTAAACACTGTTCCCCTATCCTAGAACGAAGCTTGTGGTAGGCCAACCATGAACACTGCGCCATCAACCTATCCGTGAATGTGGTTCATGACAACCCTTCTTACTCATATGAAAGGGCCCCGCAGGATTGAGCAGAGGTCTACAAAATGGCATCTGAGAACCCCCAGAATGGCACTATTCAGGTAGTGGGAGCGCAGAATTGTCTCCTAATCTGTGCTGGCTCCAGGTATAAGGCTTCTATCTTCCCCTATGAGGGCCATGGTCAGGGCTGGGTGGTAGAATATTTCCTCAGTGACAGTAATCTCTTTTTTTTTTCCAGTACTGTCTTACATTACTCTAGTCCAATTTACAGTAAAATCAGGTGCCTTGATATAAAAAAAATAATTACAGATCCTATGCAAAAATCTACAATATTTAAAAAAAGGAAGATAACAAATTTGTCAGGAGACTTCACAGGAGCCAATTAAGGAATTATGGAGAAGAGTCTCTAGTACAGTAACATGAGGAACTTCGTGGAGTGTCTTGCTTTTTTTGGACGCCTGCTGTGTTTTCATAATGTACGTCCCCGGCGTGTGGTGTGTGCGAATTCTCCTATCCCTACTACATAGGTGTAGTGTGTGTACCAGTTTGTGCATGTATGTAAGGCTGTCTTTGTGTACTAAGGCGTGGCAGTGTGTTTACATAAGCGCTGTTGGCAACACTGGCCTCTCCGTCTCTATAATCCTGTTAGCTGGCAGCCTCCTTTCTCTAGGCTTCTTAGTGAGTATTTGTAACTAGATATCTAATGGAAAATATAGGAAAATTATAGTGAAAGCCATGATGAGAAAATCAGATTACCCCCAATTCAATTCTGCCATCCCAGCCCCACCAGTGCGTTCTCCATTTTTTTTCCCATAAATGCCACATGCCAGGGTCCCTATAATCAAATAAAATTGAAAATCATCTTCCCATTAAATTCAATTAGCTGCAATTCTAAAGCCTATCAGAGATTTTAATTACTAATTATAAAATTCTCCAATGCTAAATTGAAGACCCGAAAAAAAACGTGCATCTTTGATTTCAGTGAAAAATACAGGATGAGACCTTGAATGGTTATGTATCTGCATCTTCTTATCTGAATGTGACAGTGTCTCCCTGTCCTCATGTAATTACAGCACACCGTATGCCGGCATGTACCCTTCACAGAGACACGTGTAACCCAACCATTCCTGTCGCTGCGCCTCTCCTCCTGCCTTAGGTACAATACTATGGTAACTTCATTGTGGTCTATAAATATGTAAATGAATAGTTATATCAATATTATCAATCAGACACAAACACAAAGCTTCCATCTGCATTGTCATAGTTGAAGAATTCTCTGGGAGGGGTGTGCTATGATAATTAGAACCACCCCCCATTGTCTCCATCAGCTGTTATTACAGATACTTTGTATTTCACATTTAGACCATGGCAGAATCTGATGTCATTGTGACATCACTGGCCCCTATCAGCACATGGTGCACATCATGGTACACACAAGAGATGATAAGAGCCAAGGATGCACACAGTTTGTGTTCCTGTGTGAAAACATAATAATCATTTCTGACAAAGGTCAGAATTCTCAGTGGTAACTGGATGTAACATGTAATCCTACACCAAGATTAGCTGGATTATAGCAGGATTCTGCCAGCCAAATCCCCATCTAATATAAAACCGTTGAGACAGTTACCAGTTATTCCATAACCTTAGCAGAATAAGGGATTTTTTTCTCTTTTTCTACAGAGATTGTCAACACTGTAGTAATGTAATTGCTTTCATTAAGAAGGGTGTCAGTTTGGGGATTCCATAAAAATCGCCATCCTCTCCATTGCCAGGGAAAGTGAAAGGGATATGAAGATTGTGTCCAGAAAATGGGTGCCATTATCTGAATGTTGGGTACCATTTTACATTTAATACATATGTTCCAAGGATGACATAGTCATGTCTTATCAATTATACTAAAAAACCTCAGACAAGTCATCAATAGAAGTAGATGGATTATATACCGTAACATCTAAATACATCTTGTATTCTAAATGATTGTTGCCATTACTGGGTGTGCCCCCCACATTCAGCTTCACACACCTAGCAGGCTACCACTCTTCTTCATACCATACAATATACTAGTATCAGAGTGAAGAGATCTTCTACAGTCTTCTGTGTCCTACTCATTGAGTCACAGCAAACATACAATGTACACACTGCTATTTACACTTGTCAATTGTCTTGGCTACCAAGCTACTGTAAAATAAGGGATATGTGGTTCACTCAACCTTTCCTTCATGTTATCCGCCATCTTTCTTGATGTCCAATGACATCATAGGTTTCTCTCTGCTGCTCCCTATGTGGCTCCTGCTCCTACTCAGAGTTTCAGCTCCACCAGTTTGGGCAGTTGCATTTGGCAACAGCAAATAACACACATTAATTATACTGGTAAAGGTTTTTTTTTCTTCAAATAAAATAAAACGGTTGGACTTGATTCTCCTGTTTATTTCTTCGTCCTTTCTTACAGATTAGTAATCAGTTTCAGTTGAAAGCTCCCAAACTTAAACTTTCTTTGCAATAGGACAGTTGCAAAATACATGGAGTACAGTGCGGCTTTGGTGTCAGGTGTACTATTAGATATTGAGTATTTATGAACGTGTGAAAAGGATCCCCACTGTACATAATAGACATAGTGACGCAGTGATGGGGGGGATTGTAGAGACTTGTGTAAGGGCTATTCCATGTATCCCCAAGTCATCTCAGCCATGGGCACATTTACTTATCCGTCCGGTGGAGTTCACAGAAGGTGCATTGTCCACAATCTCACTGTTCGCGATTCACAAGGAATCGTGCACCCAATATCCTGCATGTGTTGCTTCCCAGCTAGGTCCGCCGAGTTCACATCTTCTTCCTGGTGTGCATAAGTGCTTTGATTGCGACACAATTTGAATGTTAATCAAATCAGTCGGATTGTCCGACGGCACGCCCCCCCCCATTTCTGTCGCATGAAGTCAGCGCATCCGCGCCACAATCCCATTGCATGCGACGCAATCCCCTGCTAATACTTGTCACAGCCGTGCAATCCCAAAAAATGTCGGAAAATCCGACTAAAGTGCGGTCGCGGCACTTACTAAATTAGCCCACTTACTTTCCTGGCCTGTACAACAGAAAAGAAGTTACTACTGAAGACCCAACTATTTCTATTTATTGCAATGTCCTGCACATACACAATTAGAAATTCATTGGAAAAAGGAAAAAGTAACTGTTATTTGAATGTATTTTCATTCTCTTCCTCTCCTACCATGTGTCCAGGTATATCTCTCTTTATATAATGTGTTTATTAGTGTTTATGTTATTTGTAGGTACTGACACACAGTATGCTCTTTATACATGTACTGGTCATGCCTTACCTGGAGTAACGATGCACAAAAAAATTTCCCTGGGGTTAATAAGTTTTTTCTATCTATTCAGATGTCTGAATATGGCACTTTGATTATAACATAGGTTATTATTATGAATCTGGGGGCTCTCAGCACCCATACCAGGTAATTGGCCAGGACTACATTCTCTCATTGTTTACACTGGTCCAACTCACAGTTAGCAGTGGTTGTTCAGGGTACTGTACTGTGTAAGATTCCACTGTGGTCTCTTTCCAGTGACTCTCTAATACCAAATTTAATGATTTGGCTTACACAGAAACTATGGGGGAATTTATCATACGCAGGCAATTGTATACTGGCGTGTGATGCAAGCCACAATCTCCCCCGCTGCAGCAAATACAGACCTCCTGATGTATCCATTGGGTGGCTGCGCGCCAGGTAATGTAGTTTTGCGTAAAACCACAAAACTTAATGTGAGTTCACAGATTTTAGTGAGTGTGCAGCACGCTACAACAGAACCCCATGCACCACAGCACGCCCACATGGTGTGGAAATTGCAAGAATAATCACAATTTCTGTGCAGTGTGCAAGAAATTGTCATTATTTCAATGCTTCTACACCAGAAAACTAGTGGAGAAGCAATGTTAATCTAAATCACTCACTATGAGACCATGCAGATGTCTCTCAGGACCCTAACGCTGCGAAAACAGTGCCTCACCCACTGATCCACCATGTAGGCCATAAGGACAGCATATGGCTGAACGTTTCACAAAACTATTACCCCATGTATGGTAACCCTTTTATTGACCAGGACGTATAATCCATCCTTATGTAATAGTGAGCACATTTCCTTACATAATTGTATGTGACCGATAGTTTTTATTCTTCCTGCTCCAGCACAGACAAGGTAGAACCGTAAGGTCCTGATGTCTTTGTGACTGCGCAGCGAGCTCTCATTGGCGTATTCATGCAGCTGAGGACTACAACTTATTGCTTAAATACGCCTTGTGTCTACAGTTGTTTAACAAGCAGAGAGCAAATCTAAGCACTGTCCTTTGTACTGAACAAACAACATGGAACAGAGACAACGTCGCAGACTGTCACCGTGTATGTGGCGAGGCTGTATGTTTGTTTGCTACGGCACAGCAGCCGCTGGCTTTGGATTAGTTGTCTGTTTCCCCCTCCTTTCCCCTCCGTACTTTTTTTGTTGTCTGACAAACCTATCATATTTTCTGGTTTAGCAGACCATGAATTAACCTTCATACCAGTTCCAGGGCTATTTAGTTCCTGCCGCAAGTAATCACCAACTTTCGCTGTCTGCTGTGCTTTCTCTAGCACAAATCTCAGCACATCACTGCGCGACTGGTGTACAGTGTCCCCACCGTACAGATGAGGCAGAGCTGAAAGCGTTGGGCAGCGCATAGTCTGCTGCTGGGGGGTCGAAACATTTCATACCTGTAAATAGTATATATTCCAAACTACCATATAAATATTAACTCTATAATATCAACATTTTGACCAGAACAACTGGCAACGATGAGAATCTTACCCAACCTGCTCATTCTTTGAAACGTTTTTAGGCTCATATTTCATATCATCCTCATGGTTCTTGTTGGGGTAGATGCAAACTTCATAGTCAAGTGCATGAGATGTTCATTGACTGAAATTCTTCACAAGGTTTATGAAAACCTGTGTATGAGTTGCCTGTGACTCAAATTATTTAAGTGGAAGGTATGGTGCCAGATCATCATAAATATGAGAACTTGGACCTTTTCAGTAGCAGAAAATGATGCTATGTGGACACCGTGTAATGGCTGAAGAATTACAAGGTGATCCCACAGTAACTCTGCTGATATCGGCTGGATTTTAATGTTGTTTTACCACGCGTTTCTGTGAAACCAAAGGTTCAAATGATAGTATTTACAGGGGAGAGATCAGTTCCATTAAAACTATGATTTCATAGTGAAAAGTCCAGTTGCCCAGGGTTAGACTAAACTAAACGGAAAAAAGCAGACACTCTGTATTTCCCCATCTTAAGATTGTCAGATACTCTGTTTTCTTGAATTATAACCTATTTCTTTATATAAGATTTGTATATAAATTAGTACTCATCGTGTACATTAGTTTATACCAACAAGTCACAGGATCATTATTAGAACCATTAAAACTTCCCTGGGGCACACACAGGAAGTAGAGGTACAAAGCGGAACCCTGCTCTTATCTGGTCGTAACGTATTTGCCCTGTTTCAATTCTCAATATGTCTCTCAGGCCAAAATGGCCTTAATAATTTTATTACCTTTGACTCTATTGCCTTATTGCTCGCTCTTAGTTAATGGTCCCGTAACCACGGAAACCAAACGAATTACAGAGTCACTAGAGAATGGAATGATTAAACATGTTGCCCTTGCAAAACAACATTTACTTCAAGTAGAAATGTGTGCGAGGAAGAGTGCTGACATTGCGGAGGCTCAGAGCACCAGGAGTGCAGCCTCTGCACTGTGGACAATAAACCTGCATCTTCCATATTGGTGGAGAGGATCAGCGATCCTGCGGCCCTTGTCACCCTCTATATTCACAGGCACAGCTACTGCTAATACCCCCTGCCCATTAGTCACTTGCGGTTTTTTTTTTTTAGTACATTGTGTATTTGCTTAAACTGCCAAGAGATATTTAATTGTTACAAAAATAAAAGACAAAAATATTTACATTTTGCAAAAAATCACTATTTATATTGATTTTTGTGAGAGAAACTTACTGTAGGTACAAAGTCTGCGCAAGGCATAGTGATGTTTTGTTTATGACCGAGTACCGTCCATGTTGGGGTTTGGCACACGTGACTCCAGCTTGTTAGTTAAAAGCTGCAGGCAGATCGTACAAGAGCCCTCCTTTATGATCTGACAAGCACCCTAGTCATTAGCTCAGCTAACAGGTGTCCCCCCAGCTCTCCACACTGATCAAGTGTCACACTTTTTTTTATTTCAAGCCACGACAACAAAGTCAGCCTGTTCCCCTACCCGAAGCTCCCACTGACAGCTGGTTCCCTGCAATCATTATGCCATAAGAGGCTCCTGCGCCCGTCCCCAGTAATATGCATCAAGTCGCAGTTCTGAATGGTAGATATGAACTATACGGCTACAAGTATCAATGAGTAACCCGGTAAAGTAGGCGAAAACCCTTAAAAGAGCTGCAATGGTCACTATTTAGTTGTCACTTTTATATAATGACTATAACGCCTATAAAGAAATTTAAAAAAAAAAGCTCTTATGATTTTTTGCCCTTACCCCCGCTTTATTCATATCTTATGACCATTCAGAATAAAAAAAAAACAAGGAAATATCTTTTTTATTCATTTTGCTTCCTATCAATTACAACTATTTATTAATATTTAATATTGATGAAAACCACGGTTATGGCAATTCTTTAATGTAATACACCGGTGAACCAGGAATTTCCTGGAATCTTCATCTAGGTTAGAATAGTGCAACTGTATTACATAAATTACATAAAAACTATTTGTTGTATCTGAAAATTAGTGTTTACAGGGACTAACATAGGAAGAGAGATGCTTATACAGTTGTTACACGTGGATTTGATCCCAGATTATGATGTGGATCCCTCACTATTTAGAGCCAAGTTCAACTTTTAATTCACTTGAGAAATCTGTATCAGATCCGAATCAGGAACTGTCATTTGCGGGTAAATCACAAGGAGATTGTAGAAGGGACATGTCTAAAACTTGCAGCACTATTCTTAGATGAGTAAAATGTAACTATTACCTAGAGGAGTTTTCACAAACATCAGAAATCCCATTATATGATATTCTATTTTTAACATTTTGCTTTTCTACTTTTCTCTTCACTTCTCACAATCGTTCTCTATGTAAACTTTTGTTTGGAATTGGGACAAAGTCATAGGGGGCGCCACAATCCCTCCTATAGAGGGTAGGTAATCAAGCCAAGAACTTGAATACTTTCCTTGTCAAGTTTTCATTTCTACTTCCTAAAAGCTTTCAATTGAAGAGCTTCTGCCGTGAGAAAAACAGATTATGATAAACATGAAAATGTTTTATGAGAACTGGACTCCTCTGCACTGATGATAATATGAGGGGGGGGGGGGGGGGGGTAATTACAATTACAAGTCAGCAGATGTCCGAGTAGCTTCAATGCAAGAAGTCCATTTCCTATAGATTTGTATTGTCTCTCTGGGTGCGGTGCTCACAAAAATGTTAGGAAAAAGTAAACACAACTTGTACCTAAGGTAACTTCAAGTCTCCTTCAAACGGTCTGAAGCTCCCCCTCCCTCCAGCTCCCACCTGTAATACAGCAGAGCTTGTATGCTGTGCTAATTCCTGCCTCAGGCCTGACAACCTGTAACAGGAGGTGGAACTTGGGCTGACATTTGTTTGGATGGTGTAATAATCTGTCGTTTATCACAAGTCACCTCATCTTCTGGGGAAACACATCTGCTGTATCCTGCAGAACATTAGACGTAGTAAACCCCACTTCTCGTAAGGTGTCTTGTGGTCACTCAACTGGGACAGGGTCACTTTGTAAGCTGGAACTAGTGGATACAATTAAGAAGTTCCTAAACTATCAAAGTATTTTAGCATTTAAGATGCACAATGATATTCATGTCTCTATTGAGGGGCTCAGACTAGCGTATCCATTGCAACGTCCATAAAAAAAAGTGCCTGCATCCTCTCTTTGCAGTCGTGTGTATCCGTCCGTTTTCACATCCGCACAAATAAAAAGCGAAAACTAGATTGCAAAAAATTATCAAAAAACTGAAACAACGCGGATGATATTTAGCACTGTACCTATTTTTTTTTGGGAAATCTTTGGTCCACAGATGAGCAAAAAAGTATGCACTACTAGGTTTATGTTGCATGGGTATTGGATCAGTGACATAAAAAATGACATGGAAGAAGTCCATAGAATACATGATGGGTCATGTAAAATCAGAAGTGAGCCCTGGTTCTGCTGATATGTGTGCTGGGTTCTGGGCACAAGCTGGCAAAGTATTTCCTTCTATTATATCTGAGTAGATATTTCGGTGTTCGGTGCTAAAAGTTCAATACATGGCGGTAACATATACAGTGAACTTGTCTTCATGTACAGAAAATAACACCTAAGAAAATATAAAGAAATCTGAAAACATATCACTGTAAATGCCCAGGTTAGGATGATCTCAATATTGTAATTCCTGCAGCTGTATTCTAATGTAATTCCGCACACATTAGGGCACTCGCCATGTTGTAAACACGTATGATGTCACGCACAAGCGAGTGACTGTTGACACACCATAAGTAAATTTCTTCTCCAAGCTCCTCCCAACCTCTGGGGAAATCAGACAAAAGAGGCTAATGCAAAGCAGTAGTCACTTTTCCCCCCCTCTTTCTCATGCACAGTTCACAAAATTTATTTTCCAATCTTCTCATCTTTGGTCCACAACCATGTAATTTGCATAACCCAGCCCTCTCGTAAAGCACAGGAAAAAAAAATATCTCGGCACTCGTTAATAAAAAATGTAAATTTGCTGTCATCTTGGGGCCTGGTGATTAGGGACGACAGTGGCATCTTTTACTGCTGACAGCGATGCACTGAACGTGTTTTGTGAACTGCAGAAAGAGATGCAAGGGACATGTGTGGACGGAGGCCCAGAACGCCACAACCTTCATCCTTGTACACGATGCCGGGGAGGAGGGGTCTCACACTTCTCCATGCAATA
Source organism: Engystomops pustulosus (assembly GCA_019512145.1). Classification (NCBI taxonomy): domain Eukaryota; kingdom Metazoa; phylum Chordata; class Amphibia; order Anura; family Leptodactylidae; genus Engystomops; species Engystomops pustulosus. The sequence goes on from CM033646.1 coordinate 114,654,035, forward strand.
ACATCATATCACACAAGTGCAGAATTCTATAGTAAAATTTACGTATTTGCCTTATACATAGAATTATGCGATGATGGATGATGGACCTGATCGTACCAGATACATATTATCTGTATGAGAGAAGTTATCACAGTGGGGTCCAGCTCCTAGAACTCATACGCATTACATGAGATGAGAGTTGTAGTCCAACACCTGGAGGGACACATGTTGCCCAGAAGACACCGCTGCTGGTTCAGGGTCTTTGTCTTTGACAGTGAACCTTGTCCATCACTTAAGTCACCATCAATAAATAATGGAGGATTACATGAAAGTTCATAGCAGAGCGTTCCATGTCATCACACTTTGTGGAGATCAGAAAGTAGAGAGAAAGTCAGAGGCTCGGTATATGGGGCGATGATCTCAGACACCAGTGCCTTTTTTTTTTTTGAGACGGTGAAACCGTGATCTCCAGGGTGTGATCAAGTCACCACGGAAACCCTGAGACACATGTGCTGCTGCAAACGTCTCCACAGACCTGCCTGAAGGTCCAACAGCCTGAGACTGACTACAAGCCCCCGACGCACCCCCTCACCTGAGCTCCACAACAGGACAGGCACACAGGTCTCCCCAGAGACACCTACCTTGTCCCAAATTCTCCCAATCCCGCTTACACAGACAACAGAGATCATATAGAGCAGGAGATAATGTTACAGCACAATATAAACAGCATCTGAACTCACTACAAGCCCCTATGCCTCTCCCATCCTGAGTACTCCACACAGGACAGGACACACAGAGGTACTCCCAGGACACCTACCTTGTCCCAAATTCTCACAATCCCCTGGCTTACACGACAGAAGTATCATATAGAGCAGGAGATAATGTTACAGCACATAATAAACAGCCTGAGACTGACTACAAGCCCCTATGCCCCCCCCCACCTGAGCTCCACACAGGACAGGCACAAGAGGTAACTCCCAGAGACACCTACCTTGTCCCAAATTCTCACAATCCCTCGGCTTACACATACAAAGTGATATATAGAGCAGGAGATAATGTATACAGCACAATAAACAGCCAGGATCCCCCTGCAGGACCTCCAGCCATCCATCCCCAGGTAACCCAAACACAAAACTTTTTCTACAGGAAGAGGATGAAACTAAAAGTAACAATCTAAAGAGAACGACAGTAGCCGTAGTCATATGTGAACAACAGCCACCAGCCCAGTGTATGAAAACTTTCTAATGCAGGCTAGGCTACGAGGATGGAAGAGACAGAGGTACTCACCATAGTCAGAGAGTCCAAAGCTGAATTCACTAAAAATCAACTTTCATAATACTTAATTAGGATGTAATTGAGGCTGCTGTGCTTCCCGGATCACAGAAGTTTGCCTGATGTCACAGTGTGGTGTGGGAGCCGTGTCAGTGCACGGGCAGGGATTGGCACAGCACTGCTGGCACCGCCTCCTGCCGGCCTCACCAAGTGCATTAGGGGCAGGTGACAGAGCGCCGAGTCCCTGCCTCTTCCCCGTGTTGGAACAGGCGCCTCTCCGCGATGATGCACAAGTGATGAATGGAGTTACTGTACACAGGCGGCGGAGGCTCGGCTGCCCTATCAGGGTGTCACAGCTCTGGCAGGGGCTGTCCTTCCTGCTACACAAAGCGCCGACACATCCCCAAACACAGGGAGCCCGGCACTCACCCCCACATGTGCGGAGACCGGCAGTGTGTACAGCGCCGTACGGAGGAAGCGTCTCACATGTGCGGCTCTTCACAGACACTAATCTACAAGAAGCCGCATCAACTGCAGGTGCAGACATGCCCCGAAACTGAGCAGCTCCCAGATACACCAGACTCTCCGTTATACTGTCCATCCCTGACACCATCATAATCTACCCCCCCCATAATACTTCTTCTGTATACCTGACACCATCATAATCTTCTCCCCATCCATCTGTCCGTATACTGACACCATCTAACTTCTCCCCCATCCTAGTTCTGTATACTGACACCATCAATCTATACCCCCTATACATACTGTCCTGTATACCTGACACCATCATAATCTTCCTCCCCATCCAAAATGTCCTGTATCTACCCCCTATCCATACTGTTCTATATACCTGACATGATAATCTACACCCCTATTCGTACTGTCCTATATACCTGACAATCATACCCAATCTACACCCCCCTATACCATACTGTCCTGTATACCTGACCATCATAATCTACCCCCCTATACATACTGTCCTGTATACCTGACACCATCATAATCTACCCCTATACATACTGTCCTCTCATATTATCACCCCCTATCCATCTGTCTGCTTACTGACACCATCATAATCTACCCCCTCCACCCACGATAAATACTGTAATGTAGACCTGACCACCATACATAATCTTACTCCACCATTCTCAAAATGGCCTGTACTCTACCCCCCTATACATACTGTTCTATATACCTGACATCATGATAATCTACCCCCCTATCCATACTGTCCTGTATCCTTGACATCATCATTATATACCCCCCTATCCATACTGTCCTGTATACCTGACATTTTGATAATCTACCCCCTATCCATACTGTCCTGTATACCCAACATTTTGATAATCTACCCCCTATCCATACTGTCCTATATACCTGACATCATGATAATCTACCCCCTATCCATAATGTCCTGTATACTTGACATCATGATAATCTACACCCCCTATCCATAAGGTCCTGTATCCCTGACATCATGATAATATACCCCCCTCAGTCCATACTCTCCTATATAACTGACATCATGATAATCTACACCCCCTATCCATACTGTCCTGTATACTTGACATCATGATAATCTACCCCCCTATCCATAAGGTCCTGTATCCCTGACATCATCATAATATACCCCCCTCAGTCCATACTGTCCTATATACCTGACATCATGATAATCTACACCCCCTATCCATACTGTCCTGTATCCCTGACATCATGATAATCTATACCCCTATCCATACTGTCCTGTATACCTGACATCATGATAATCTACACCCCCCATCCATACTGTCCTGTATACCTGACATCATCATAATATACTGTCCTGTCTCGCTGATGTCTTGACAATCCCCCTGAATCCATACTGTCCTGTTTGTTAAATCATGATAATCCCCCCTCAATCCATACTGTCCTTCCGGCTATATTTCACTCTTATTACATTACCTTCTTTATTTCCGTTTTGACACAGGGTTATAACTAAGACCACAACATCCTGTATTATGACATGACAGGCTGATCACTAGTCATCATCATCAGCCATTCATGTCTCCTGTGCAGATGAAGCATCATCTATAGGTCTAGTTCATGCACCCCCTGCACAAGCCACCTATCTCCTGGAATAGTATAGGTGTATAGGAATTCTCACCTTGTGGGGCGGGTGTGCAGCCAGTGTCATATACATGTTGTGATTTCCTCCTTGTTTTGTATAGGTGAGTGATTTATGTAAAGTTTACAGACCAAAATAGTACTAGTCTAATTTTGCACTCTTAGCCCCCCTTTACACAAACCTGCTTTATCTGCAGAAATGGAACCACGTGCTGATCAGATCCCATGGACCAAGCATAGTGCAGTGGACGTGAGTCCTTGCATCATAGTGATATATGTATGATGCAAGGAGTCTATCGGCAGTGATAAGTTTATGGGATCTGACGACACACAGGTGCGTTTTTTCATGGACCAAGCACATTCTTGTGCAGGGGTCCTTATTTTGATATAAAATGGCACCACCCCTCACTCACAGGAGGCTCTCTGAGTATTAACGCTACTAGATCATGCTGAGGTGTGATCCTGGCTACTGACTGTTCTGTACTCCTGACCTCGGGTCACCCCTTCACTTTCTACCTGTATCTTGCCCATGACCTGCTGATTTCCCGTCATGACCCTGGCATACCTTTGACTTTCAATCGGTGCTGCTCATACTGATCTATGACCTGACTCTCTACCTTGTGAACTCCTGCCCCTGGCTTAGATGTGACCCTGTTTTGCTCAACTGTTCCTTACCCCAAAGCTTACATCACATTAACTGGTCCAACTTCAACTTTTTAAAGTTGTGCACCCATAAAGTGCGTGGTGTGTGTCATAAAATCAAAATAATTGTAAGTGTCCTCTGGGTGTTCCTTTACTGTAAAGAGTCCTCATCTCTCTCATGACAACAAACCATCCATCCAGGAGACTGCTAGAGCTGTTTTGACGCAATCAATACACAGACCCCAGGAAACTACATATATGGCCCAGTTCACACCTGCTTTTGGACCTTTGTTATTCTCTCCCATCACTAAAATCAGATATGTTACACTATCCTTGGATTGCAATGAACTTATAATGGCCTTTGTTAGTGCACCATTTCCATTAGGTTTCTGTTAGTTGAGACATGAAAAAATAGCTAATTTCTGCTCAAATAACAGCAGCACTAACAAAAGTGCTGGGAATGGGCCCTAATGGAAACTATTAAAAGTCATTTGAAATCAAAGGACGTTTTAACATACCTGTCGGACTTACAATATTATTGTTTAAGTGACGGAGGATAATAACGGAGGTCCAGATTCAGGTGTGAACTGGGTCTGGTGCAGGAGGAAGGAGACCTGCCCTCTCCGTTAAAAATGTCCTATATTTTACGGCACAGCCTGGCTCAGTCATGGTGCATTGAGGACTGATTTTGCAAGCTCTGTGTGGATTCTGTGTGCGCTATATAAATATAGGAATTATTACCTCATCTGTGAGCAGATGCCATAGACGTTTTTGGCGGCCCGGGATTAAATTGTACAACCGTATCACCAGCCCCAATATGGTGGTCTTACACCTACTTAGCTCTAAACACTGTTCCCCTATCCTAGAACAGGAGCTTGTGTAGGCCAATCCATGACAACTGCGCCATCAACCTATCCTGTGAATGTGGTTCATGACAACCCTTCTTACTCATAATGAAAGGGCCACCGCAGGATTGAGCAGAGGTCTACAAAATGGCATCTGAGAACCTCCAGAATGGCACTATTCAGGTAAGTGGGAGCGCAGAATTGTCTCCATAATCTGTGCTGGCTCCAGGTATAAGGCTTTCTATCTTCCCCTATGAGGGCCATGGTCAGGGCTGGGTGGTAGATATTTCCTCAGTGACTAGTAATCTCTCTTTTTTCCAGTATCTGTCTTTACATTACTCTAGTCCAATTTACAGTAGAAAATCAGGTGCCTTGTATATAAAAAAATAATTACAGATCCTATGCAAAAATCTTACAATATTTAAAAAAAAAGGAAGAATAAACAAATTTGTCAGGAGACTTCAACAGGAGCCAATTAAGGAATTATGGAAGAAGAGTCTCTAAGTACAGTAACATGATGGAACGTCGTGGAGTGTCTTGCTGTTTATTGGACGCCTGCTGTGTTTTCAATAATGTACGTCTCCTGCGTGTGGTGTGTGCGAATTCTCCTATCCTACTACATAGGTGTAGTGTGTGTACCAGTTTGTGCATGTATGTAAGGCTGTCTTTGTGTACTAAGGCGTGGCAGTGTGTTTACATAAGCGCTGTTGGCACACTGGCCTCTCCGTCTCTATAATCCTGTTAGCTGGCAGCCTCCTTTCTCTAGGCTTCTTAGTGAGTATTTGTAAACTAGATATCTAATGGAAAATTATAGGAAAATTATAGTGAAAGCCATGATGAGAAAATCAGATTACCCCCAATTCAATTCTGCCATCCCAGCCCACACAGTGCGTTCTCCATTTTTTTTCCCATAAATGCCAATGCCAGGGGTCCCTATAATCAAATAAAATTGAAAATCATCTTCCCATTAAATTCAATTAGCTGCAATTTCTAAAGCCTATCAGAGATTTTAATTACTAAATTATAAAATTCTCCAATGCTAAATTGAAGACCCGAAAAAAAACGTGCATCTTTGCATTTCAGTGAAAAATACAGGATGAGACCTTGAATGGTTATGTATCTGCATCTTCTTATCTGAATGTGACAGTGTCTCCCTGTCCTCATGTAATTACAGCAGCCAGTATGCCGGCATCGTACCCTTCACGAGGACACAGTGTAACCCAACCATACCTGTCGCTGCGCCTCTCCTTCCTGCCCTTAGGTACAATACTAATTGTAACTTCATTGTTGTCTATAAATATGTAAATGAATAGTTATATCAATATTATCCAATCAGGACTCAAACACAAAGCACTTCCATCTGCATTGTCATAGTTGAAGAATTTCTGGGGAGGGGGTGCTATGATAATTAGAAACCACCCCCATTGGTCTCCATCAGCTGTTATATACAGATACTTTGTATATTCACATTTAGACCATGGCAGAATCTGATGTCATTGTGACATCACGGCCCCTATCAGCACATGGTGCACATCATGGTAGCACACAAGGAGATGATAAGAGCCAAGGATGCACACAGTTTGTTTCCTGTGTGAGAACATAAATAATCATTTCTGACAAAAGGTCAGAATTCTCAGTGGTAACTGGATGTAACATGTAATCCTACACAAGATTAGCTGGATTATAGGCAGGATTTTGCCAGCCAAATCCCATCTAATATAAAACCGATGAGACAGTTACCAGTTATTCCATAACCTTAGCAGAACAAGGGAATTTTTTTCTCTTTTTCTACAAGAGATTGTAACACTGTAGTAATGTAATTGCTTTCATTAAGAAGGGATGTCAGTTTTGGGGATTCCATAAAAATCGCCATCCTCTTCCATTGAAAGGGATATGAAGATTGTATCCGGAAAATGGGTGCCATTATCTGAATGTTGGGTACCATTTTACATTTATATAACATATGGTTCCAAGGATGTGACTATAGTCATGTCTTATCACTTATACTAAAAAACCTTCAGACAAGTCACCAAATAGAAGTAGATGGATTATATAACCTGATAACATCTAAATGACAGTCTTGTATTCTAAATGATTGTTGCCATTACTGGGGTGTGCCCCCCACATTCAGCTTCACACCTAGCAAGGCTACCACTCTTCTTCATCAGCCATACAAATATACTAGTATCAGAGTGAAGAGATCTTCTACAGTCTTCTGTGTCCTACTCATTGAGTCACAGCAAACATACAATGTACACACTGCTATTTACACTTGTCAATGTGTCTTGGCTACCAAGCTGACTGTAAAATAAGGGATATGTGGTTACACTCACCTTTCCTTCATGTTATCCGCCATCTTTCTTGATGTCACAATGACATCATAAGGTTTCTCGTCTGCTGCTCCCTATGTGGCTCCTGCTCCTACTCAGAGTTTCAGCTCACACAGTTTGGGCAGTTGCATTTGGCAACAAGCAAATAAACACACATTAATTATACTGGTAAAGGTTTTTTTTTCTTCAAATAAAAATAAAACTGGTTGGACTTGATTCTCCTGTTTAATTCTTCGCCTTTCTTACAGAATTAGTAATCAGTTTCAGTTGAAAGCTCCCAAACTTAAACTTCTCTTTTGCAATAGGACAGTTGCAAAATACATGGAGTACAGTGCGGCTTTGTGTCAGGTGTACTATTAGATATTGAGTATTTTATGAACGTGTGAAAAGGATCCCCACTGTAACATAATAGACATAGTGACAGCAGTGATGGGGGGATTGTAGAGACCTTGTGTAAGGGCTATTCCATGTAATCCAATTCTCAGCCATTGGGCACATTTACTTATCTGTCCGGTGGAGTTCACAGAAGGTGCATTGTCCAACAATCATGCACTGTTCCGCGATTCACTAGGATCGTGCGCCCAATATCCTGCATGTGTTGCTTCCCAGCTTAGGTCCGCCGGAGTTCAGCATCTTCTTCCTGGTGTGCATAAGTGCTTTGGATTGCGACACAATTTGAATGTTAATCAAATCAGTCGGCTTGTCCGACGGCACAACCCCCCCATTTCTGTCGCTTGAAAGTCAGCGCATCCGCGCCACAATCCCATCGCATGCGACGCAATCCCCTGCTAAATACCTGTCACAGCTGTGCAATCCCCGAAAATGTCGGAAAATCCGACTAAAGTGCGGCCGCGGACACTTACTAAATTAGCCCCACTTACTTTCCTGGCCTTGTACAACACAAAAGAAGTTACTAACTGAAGACCCAACTATTTCTATTTATTGCAATGTCCTGCACATACATCAATTAGAAAGTCATTGGAAAAAAGGAAAAAGTAACTGTTATTTGAATGTATTTCTTGGCATTCTCTTCCTACCATGTGTCCAGGTGATATCTCCTCTTTATATAATGTGTATATATGTGTTTATGTTATTATGGTAGGCTACTGACACACAGTAATGCTCTTTATACATAGTACTGGTCATGCCTTACCTGGAGTAACGATGCACAAAAAAATTTCCCAATGGGGTTAATAAAGTTTTATTCTATTCTATTCAGATGGTCTGAATATGGGCACTTGATTATAACATTAGGTTATTATTATGACATCAGTGGGGGCTCTCAGCACCCATACCAGGTAATTGGCCAAGGACTACATTCTCTTCATTGTTTACACTGGTCCAACTCACAGTTAGCAGTGGTTGTTCAGGGTACTGTAGCTGTGTAAGATTCCACTGTGGTCTCTTTCCAGTGACTCTCTAAATACCAAATTTACATGATTTGGCTTACACAGAAACTATGGGTGGAATTTATCATACGCAGGCAATTGTATACTGGCGTGTGATGCAAGCCACAATCTCCCCCGCTGCAACAAATACAAGACCTCCTGATGTATCCATTGGGTGGCTGCGCAGCCAGGTAAATGTAGTTTTGCGTAAAAACCAGCAAACGTTAAGTGGTGAGTGTTCACAGATTTTAGTGAGTGTGCAGGCACGCTACAGGAACGCCCCATGCACCAGCACGCCCACATGGTGTGAAATTGCAAGAATAATCACAATTTCTTGCAGTGTGCAAGAAATTGTCATTATTTCAATGCTTCTACACCAGAAAACTAGTGTAGAAGCAATGTTAAATCTCCAACTATGAGACCATGCAGATGTCTCTCAGGACCCTAACGCTGCAGAAAACAGTGCTCACCCACTGATCCACCATGTAGGCCATAAGGACAGCATATGGCTGAACGTTTCACAAACGATTTTACCCCATGTATGGTAAACCCATTCTTATTGACCAGGACGTATAATCCATCCTTATGTAATAAGTGAGCACATTTCCTTACATAATTGTATGTGACCGATAGTTGTATATTCTTCCTGCTCCAGCACAGACAAGGTAGAACCGTAAGGTCCTGATGTCTTTGTGATGCGCAGCGAGCTCTCATTTGGCGTATTCATGCAGCTGAGGATCTACAATCTTATTGCTTAAATACGCCTTGTGTCTACAGTTGTTTACAAAGCAAGAGAGCAAATCTAAGCACTGTCTCTTTGTACTGAACAAACAACATGGAACAGAGACAACGTCGCAGGACTGTCACCGTGTATGTGCGAGGCTGTATGTTTGTTTGCTACGGCACAGCAGCCGCTGGCTTTGGATTAGTTGCTGTATTCCCCCTCCTTTCCCCTCCGTACTTTTTTTGTTGTCTGACAAACCTATCATATTTTCTGTGTTTAGCAGACCATGAATTAACCTTCATACCAGTTACAGGGCTATTTAGTTCCTGCCGCAAGTAATCACCAAACTTTCGCTGTCTGCTGTGCCTTTCTCTAGCAGCAAATCTCAGCACATCACTGCAGACTGGTGTACAGTGTCCACACCGTACAGATGAGGCAGAGCTGAAAGCGTTGGGCAGCGCATAGTCTGCTGCTGGGGGGTCAGAAACATTTCATTACCTGTAAATAGTATATATTACAAACTACCATATAAATATATATACTGCTATAATATCAACATTTTATGACCAGAACTACTGGCAACGCATGAGAATCTTACCCAACCTGCTCATTCTTGGAAACGTTTTTAGGATCATAGTTGATATTCATCCTCATGGTTCTTGTTGGGGTAGTATTGCAACTTTCATAGTCAAGTGCATGAGATGTATCAGTGAAACTGAATTATTCACAAGGTTTATGAAAACCTGTGTATGAGTTGCCTGTGACTCAAAATTTATTTCAGTGGAAGGTGATGGTGCCAGATCATCATAAAATATGAGAACTTGGACCTTTTCGGTAGCAGGAAAATGATGCTGTCTTCTAGGTCTTAGGCTATGTGGACACACTGTGGAATGGCTGAAGAAATTACAAGGTGATCCCACAGTAACTCTGCTGATATCGGCTGGATTTTAATGTTGTTTTACCACGCGTTTCTGCTGAAACCAAAGGTTACAAATGATAGTATTTACAGGGGGAGAGATCAGTTCCATTAAAACTATGATGTCAAATAGTGAAAAGTCCAGTTGCCCAGGGTTAGACTAAACTAAACTGAATTTTCTGAAAGATTTCACTTACTTATAGGAAGCAAGCTATACTTCCCTGACCCCACCAGAAGAAAGTGGGTCACCATATATTACCAGGCCAAACAGTGCACACAGCGTCTATGAGTACTCTCTGTGTATTCAAAGACACACACACAGCATGAAGCTGTCTCATTAAAGCAACTTATTGTTCCTCCTACTCTACCGTAATGTGCTAAATATAAAGCTCCTTTAGCAAGTGCAGGCTACCCAGCCCTTCATAGCATGCTATGTGGATTAGCCCTCTCTGATCTGACGCTGTGGTGCCTATATAGCAATAGCATACCACCTGTAAGTCATGTACACTACTATCATTAGAATAACCCAGGACAGTAGGCTCTGCTGTGCGAGTGAGCATACAGATACTACTACTACTCCACTGGAAGTCATTTAGAAAGAGTTTATTTTACAAACAAAATAGTAAAATAAAAATAATCATAATATGTTTCCTTTCCCAAATAAAGTTCTTAAAGGGGTTGTTTGGAATGGGGCTTTGTGTGTATAGGTTCAAATAACAAAGAACCTATATTCTCCTCTCTCTTACAGTTCGGTGCAGTTTGTGCCTCTTTTTATATACACAGGCACAGCGGTGATGTGTACATACACAAACAGAGGTTGGCAGTGATTGGCGCCACTGTGCTGGACTGCACCGGCGGAGTATAGGTTCTTTGTTGTTTCTCCCCGGCATCTAAATAAAAAATAACCAATCCCAGACAATTCCTTTAAGTACAGAGAAGTGGAGTTTTAGTATGCCCATCTGAAGGGTAATCTTTTGGTTTCAGAACATGTCAATAATCATGGACCATGTTTTTTCAATTTGCATTATGACCAGTGACCAATTTCCACAAAGAAACGATCAAGCCATATAAGTTCAGAGTCCTGAATGTAATGTTTTACAGAAATACTGCTGCTTGAAAATACATAAACCAATTTAGCCTGTGCAGTGCTCCCTTTTCCATGGTGCAAAAGAAAGGTACGAGGTTTGGAGGATTTAGTGAAGGAATTTGCTATTTTGCAGGCATTAATATATTTTCGACATAGAGGAGGATTTGTTGGGATTACTTTGAGGTATTAGTATTCAAAAACACTTCCGCCCTAACAAACTATAGCCCCTTTTTTTCCCAGAAAGTTAGTGGTCCCTATTGATTCTGCTTAAAGGGGTTGGCCAATAATAGCAAACTTTACCCTGTTAAAGTTTGCTGTTTGCGCTGAGAGCCACAGGTCATGTGAATCCCAGGCAGCAGAACTCAAGACTTCCTGTGTGTCCTGTGTATCACTATTGTATGGATACATCCAACTATTGAGTGTTGGATGGGAGTGGTTAAGACATAGGGGGTGTGAATCCAGTAATGAATGACTCCATCCGCTGGAAGCCATACAGGGTGCTGGGGGCTACAATGACACTAACGTTTGCCCACTGGGCCATAGTATGGCGGGCATACGTTCGCCGCGATGGAGAGGAGGATGGGTGACCACTCCCCTCTCCACAGAGATACATGGTGCACGGCACCGTAATACGGGGAAAGATAGGACATGACATATCTTTTCCCCGGGTATGGAGCAGTACGGTGCTGCATCATTGCCACCCTATGGGGGAACGTATATATGTAGCCTAAGCATAAGGTGACACTATTAGGGTCTTATACTTACCTTCTTAAAGTTTGCTACAATAATTTTAATAATAATCTTATTATTATACCACCATCAAATTACGTAGCGCTTTACAAATCATAGGGGACATATACAAATATAATAAGACATTACAGAGTAATAACAGTCATATGGAACAATAGGAGTGAGAGCCCTGCTCACAAGAGCTTACAGTCTATGAGGATGAGGGGGTGACACTAGAGCTTGTATAATGGTCCAGCCAAGGGAATTGAATTAAAATAAATAAATAAAAAAAAATGCTGCTGCATGAACCAGCCATCAGCTGCCATCTTATATACAAAGTCCATAGTCAGTGGCACTACGGAGATAACAGACTTGGGGAGTACCCAGAATTGGTTAATAAAGTGTTAAAGTTGCATACAGTTAGCAAATGTGATAGACCTGCATAAATAAATGGGTTTTAAGAACACTTTTGAAGCTTTGAGGGTTGGGTATTAGTCTGATAGACCGGGGAAGGGCATTTCAAAGAATTGGTGCAGCTCTAGAGAAGTCCTGGAGACGTTTTTAGAATTAAGGAAGAGAATAATCTAAGATCACTGGCTGATCGAAGAACACGTGTTGGACTATAGAGTGAGATAAGAGAGGAAAGGTAGAGAGGTGCAGCATTATGCAGAGCTTTGTGGGTTATTAAATATATGTGGCCAGCCCCTTTAAGCTGAGGTCAGAATTTATTAGCTAATAGTTTAAAGGGGTAAATCTGTTGCTTAAAAATAAATAAATACAGAGCAAATGTATTTCTTTAGGGAAACGCATATGTAATCGGGCCGATGCATGACCCTGTGCACCAGCGGCACCTGTGACAGCACCCTCAAAGAACCTTCTCGGCATCAGGGCAAGTACAAACATCTACCCATTACTGGAAATAAACCACTTCACCTGTTTCCTTCTTTCCTCTGAGTGGACCTAATTAGCCCCATTGTGAACTGATAAAATGTGACTTGTATCTCTTCTCTATCCGGGCTTGTAACCCACAATAAAGGCCAACCAGAAAGTATTTCTGCATAGCAGGGGGGGGGGCTATTAGTGTCTGAATGGAGTTAAAGGGAGATAAGCAGCGGCAATTATCGAGAATTTTCTATATTATTTTGAATCTCCATTATCTAATAATCTTTAATTCTGTGTTTTCCAACCTCTTCACCACAGGACACCGCTGAAGAGCAAAGAGACGAAGCTATGTATGTATAAATCAGTGGAATTTCCATACTAATTCTCCTAATAACTACACAAGTACATTGTCTGCTGAACACAAGGCTCTTGTACAAATATACTTATCACTGCTCCATTTTCTGCCTACATCAAGTAACCGGCATCCAAGTCTTGTTACAAATGTGGAATAACTCAAAAATATTCCAAGTATTGTTTCTCAATACCATGTATTACCAGCTAATGCCGCTTTCAGAGGCTATGGGGTGATCACCAAGTGCTTCTGAGATGATTATTGGATTGTTTCCTATAGGACGCATTTGACCAGGGATGATAAATGACCAGAGAAATGTCAATACAGCGACTTTGCCTCATGCCATTTGGATGACAACATTCAGGTATTCTTTCATAGTAAATTGCCCTAGACTATAGGATGTAAAAATTTAAAAAAATCTATGATTTGTACAGCGCGATGGAATTTGATGGAGCTTTATAAATAAAGATTATTATTAGTATTAACATTGTTCATCCTCTGGGCATTTCCTAGGAATATTAACTGATTAAATATCACAAGTTCCCCAGTATTTCCTATGGCAGGGGGGTAATGGATTTGCACCTAAATTTGTAACTTTTTGAAAAGTCACATGTCATAAATATGTCTTGAACCAAGTTACTCCAACTATCTGCTTTATTAAATGGGGCACGACTGTGGTCTAGGCAAAAGTGACCTAGAAGTTGGTTCAGCGAAAAGTGTAAAAAATCCATCAATAGCCAAATGCGACTTTTCAAGCGACGAAAAACAGGCACAAGTGGTAAATGTTGAGTATACCCCAATCCTCTAGGAGAGTCCTCCAACAGATATAAGGGTAGAGGCAGGTAACTAGGATCCAGGGCAATGAATAGTAAGAATCTCGGAGCAGCTATTCACACTGGCAGGCACCATGCCCTAATGTGACCTGCGGTGTGCTCTTTCTGTGTTCCTATTTCAAGGCCACTGCCTGGAGCTCCCAGACAATGACTGGGGAGGGCTTTGAAGTCAGAATAGAAGCCGAAAGCTAAACAAGCAGGAGGGGTGAATTGAGGAGGGGTTTAAATGGGAGGGGAGAAGGGGGGTGTATTTAAATACAAAAAAGTTGAAAATACAAAAGAAGAGTGGTTCACAGTTGTGCTTTAAAATGTAAAAAGACAATATGAAAACCAAACAGATCCAGGACAGGGCACATGCTGCTAATGTCTGGATGCTCCTTCTGAGGAGTGAGGATGATGGATGTCTTGCAATGGCCTGCAAGACCTAAACATGTTACATCACAAGTATTTACATAAACTGCTTAGCCACCCATAACCCCTGACACTTGCAGGACCAATGGAAGCATGGGATGTGACACCGCAGGCTACTAGAGATCTTGTAGAATAACTACCCATCTTAGGGTATGCTCTGCGCAATGTGACACCTGCTAATCACTTCTTCTAGGTATATTAACTTCTGTTACATTTGTTTCCAATTCATTTTTATTTATTACACAAGAAAAACAGAAATACTGAAATGATTTACTATTAGTATGTATGAGTACCAGGTGGAGAAAAAAGGATAAATTACTTTACAAATTTTTTTTTTACTTACCTAAAGTGTTGAATATACAAAACTTTATATACTCATATATCATTAATATATATATATATATATATATATATATATTATATTTTATTATATATATATTATATTATATATAAAATATATATCATATTTTTTTGCATCAGCATAATTTTTTGTGAGTTTTACAAAACTAATGATATATTATTGTTTATATGGTATATTCTGCAGTTAGTGTATGAATTAATAACTTTATAAATCGCATCCAGACTAGGATATTAAAGGGGTTGTGCTAACTATTTAAATGATCTCCTATCCAAAGGAAAGGAGAAAACAAGGTGTTCGGGATTTTAATTATCGAAGCCCCCACAGATTACAAGAACGTTCCCCCAAGCAATCTGGTGATTGGTGGTTCCATTCTCACTAATGGGTGGAGTGGCAGATATAGCGTGCATCCTGCCACTCCATTCAATCCTCATTAAGTGCTGGAGATAGCCGAGTGTTGTGCTCAGCAATTTCCAACACTGCTATGAACTGTTGGAGCGGCATGATGCTTGCGCAACCTGCTGCTCCACTCGTTAGTGAGAGCTGGAGCTCCATTCTCCAGATTGCTGTATGTACTGTTCTCATGATCAGTGGTGGTACCAGAAGTCACTGCCTCTCTGATCACCTTATTTTCCCCTATCCTGTGAATAAGGGATAACTGAAATAGTTAGTACATTGCCTTTAAATCTAATATCAGAGATTGCACTCTGCCACAGCCATCCCCAAGTAGGGTCCCTTCACACTTGTGTTGCAGATCACGTCATAGTCTGATCTGAATGCAAACATTTTTTCATCAGACTTCAATCAGTTTTCATACAGAGTTTGTTCAGTGTCTCAGTTTTTCATGCGTGTTTCTTTGGTGTTTTCAATGCATTTTCAATGTGTTATTCACACAAAGATAATTTCTATGGCAATTGATCAGTGAAAAACGCATTGGACTCACATGTGTCTCAGAGTGCAATGCGTTATTGATGCATCTCCATAGTATTGTGCCTTTTCAAGTGCGTGTCTTGCAAAAGTAGATCATGCTGAGATTTAAGCACGTGTTAAAAAAAACGCACGCGTGTGTGAAAAAAAATGCAATTCTGAAAAAACCCATTGATTACAACGGGTCAGAGTGCAATGCAAGTTCTGCGCATCAAAAGCATGCGCAGAACACGCGGGTGAAAAACGCAAGTGTGAAAGGGGCCTTACCCAGGCCTTACAGGATAACAGGGTCTGGCACTTATAGATATATAAATATGCAGATACAAAAGTTATGGGTCTTACCTTATACAGAGATGACGTAAACCCTTTCACTTCTCCAGCCGTCACTTCATCCTAATTTAAATAGATAAGAAAAAAAAAACACCAAAAGCTTTAGCTGTATGTGGTAGCAATGGTTAAAACAGAATGTATGTGCATGTTGTCCGAGTCTATACACTGGCATGTGGTAAGCAGTGATGATCTAGTGTCTATTTGGCAGCTGTAGACAGACTGCTAATGTAACAGGTGTCAAGTGATTATTACAGGAGGGGCACAGGTGCTGGGTGTACAGCAGACGTATACAGAGGAGCAGGACATCAGCGTGTACGAGTGGCTCTCTAAGTGTTGGACGTATACATAGACCTCGGCCTGTGCAATGCAGCTGGGATTACACATGTGTGCTGACTATATGATCACAGACAATGGAAGGACGTATTCAGGTTTATTTATCATGTTTCATCTATACAACTTAGAGCATTTTTGGTGCAGGTACAAGCAAACCTTACTGCCCCATTCCTAAAAGCGTGAGACATTTTTGTTTTATTTTTATTATTTTTTCATTGTACACATAGCACCATTGTACTGTATTTTGTCACATAGAGGAAAGTCTGTGACCTCATTGAATGGTGATGTCACAAACATAGCTTTTTCCTATTCATCCCCTGACTCCTTACACTCAGGAAGAGGCCACTGAATTATTTACAGCCATATGTTCCAGAGATCTGATAGAGGAAAACTTTTTGCTGTAACAGGGGGTGAGAGTATTCCAATTTATTGATAAAGTTAATGCATGAAGCTTTTGGTCAATAATCAGCTTATCCAAACCCTCATCCTTTCGGAAGAGATCCCTTGAACTATGTGATCCACAGTATCACTCCTTTTTAGCTGAGCAGATCTAAGCAAGAGAAATCTGCCTTAGTGTTCAAAGTCACACTGTCCCCTGCTGCCACGCAGGAACAGAAGGAAGGGATTAAATATTCTCTTTCTGCTGCCCTCCCTCCTTTCTTTTCACTTACTTAGAATTTGGATATCATGTCTCAGTCCATAAACTGCCCCTCATGAGCTGAGGGTAAAGGATTACACCATTTCCTACTGTCATAGACGCAGCAAGAAGCACAATCCACTAGTTAAAACCAAGTAGTTAATGACATTACTTTAGTGTGGACTTTTGCATTGAATAGTACGGTAACCCGAAATTAGAATGTATATTGTATATTTTCTAATGTCTAAACCAAATGTACCCCAAGTAAACAAAAGCAGATATACCATCTATTATACATTGATTGACATATTTAAAGAAAATCCAAACCAAACATGACAAACCAGGGACACTAAATTCTAGGCTCAGTGACAGTGGTGATCTTCTTCTATTTGTTATTCATGGCCTCCTTCCTTCTAAAATGAACATTTAAAATTATGCTAATGAACTAGAAGGGCTCTGGGGGGCATTACTAAAGCCGTGCTGTAGCTTCACAGGCTGTTACACTGTCTCCCCATCCCTTCTTCTCCCTCCACACTTCCCCCTTCTCTCTGACTCATGTAATCTCACTGCAGCAGAGTAGGTATCAGCACACAGAATGAGGGTTGAAGTGCTTCTTATACAGCCTATGAAGCTGCAGCAGGAAGGGCCTTGGGTAACACCCCCAGAGCCCATCCGGCTCATTGGCATAATTTTAAAAGTTGATTTTAAAAGGATGTATGCCGTGGATAACAAATATAAGAAGATTACCACAGTCACAGTGCCTGGATCTATGATCTAAATGTCCCTGGTTTATCATGCTGGATTTTGATGGTAGATTTCCTTTAATTCCACAAACCCTATGGCTAGGCACACACAATGGACCCTGCTGACTCAGAAGTCACCTATATTATAACATTGTGGCTTCTGATTGACCCATGGAACCGGATGGGGCCACGTTGGTTTCTAACATTAACAATTACATCAGCCTATACATTTGGCTTCCCATGTTTTTCCCTAAGGACAGATAAAGTGTCACAAAGTATATACATAATACAAGAGCCAAAATGGCTGTTTTAGGTGAGAATCCTCTCTGTTACCATAAAGACAAAGCTATACTTTATATATATAAAGTATATATATATATACTTTATTCATTATGATTTTGGACATTATGTATATATTTTCTTCAGTACTTTGATGTTGCTCACTGGGAGTTATAGCTGAAAGTCTATAGAGAAAAACTGAAATTTCCTCAATTTGTGGTTGACTGAGGGAGAAATGGTTCTTTTTAAAAGGGTCTCAAAATAATACATATCACTTTCTTGCAAATACAACCCAGTTGTTTGTTGTGCCTGACAAGACATAATACAGAGATGTGGTTGTTGAGTAACCAAAAACAATACATAGATGGAAACTAGAAGCAAAGCGAAAGATTGGAGAATTGTATTGTAGAGGAGCAGGTCAAAGAAAATGCATTGTATGGTTAGGTCCTTACAGCAACTTGTCTACACAAGGAAAATAAGCAGCACATTGGATGGTAACAGAAGCAAATGAAAATGTCCAGTTAAAAGTTTGCAGCAACTGTATAGTTATTGTGTCAAATATGAGGTTACAATTTTGCTACGGCTGTTAATATAATAACCAACTAACATAACTTTCTGCTGCTTGTAAGTCATACACCTGTGAGAGAGAGCAGGACACAGCTGCTGCTCACTGGATTTTAGAGACCTTTTTGTAGTCCTTTGCACATCCCTAATTTTTTTTATCATTGTTTTAATAAATATTATATATAGCCCCTACAACTTTGTAATCAATTAGTACATATGGTACTAGAATCAGCTTTTTGATGAATAGAAGATAGGTCTCTAGTCTTCTGCTTTCAATCGGGGGTTTCAGGACTTTTGGAGGACCTTCAAAAGTCCTGATATAGCATGACCTGTGTACATGTGTATTGAGAACAGGAACAGATATGGGAGGATTTCATGGGTTAAGATCCTTCTTAGTATAAAATTGGTTTGGGTGGCCATGGGCCCTTTAGAAGGCTTGGGCCTATATTATAATCCACTACTGCATTAAACCATAATATGACAAGATCTGATGTGAAATGGAGGATTGCCATCTATCCATGCATTGTATGGTTAGGTCCTTACAGCACCTTGTATACACAAAGGAACCTGTTGTGACATAACAGAAACAAATGAAAATGTCTAGTTAAAAGTTTTCTGTAACTGTATAGTTATTGTGTCAAATATGAGGTTACATTTTTGCTACAGATGTAAGTATAATAATCAACTAAGACTATATTGACACGAATGCGTGCCTGCCGTACCGTAGCACATTGGGCACACGTCAACATCCGGGAGTGGGGGAGAGGGTGAGCATAATGATGTATGGTGAATGGTGCCGTATTTTGGGAAAAGATAGGACGTGTCCTATCTTTCTCCAGGCCACGGAAGGGTACAGTGCCGCACATGTGCGGCCATTGCCGTCTACGGGGGACGTATATATGTCGGCCGTATATATACGTCCCCCATACGGCCTTGTGAATGTGGCCTTACATAACTTTCTGCTGCTTGTAAGTCATACACAAATAAGAAAGAGCAGGACACGCACAGCTGCTGCTTGCTGGATTTTAGAGATCTTTTTGTAGTCCTTTGCACATCCCTATTTTTTTTTATCCCAAGCAGTTCCAACATTTGTTTTGTTAAATTTTTTGTTTCCCCTCGTGTGTCTTTCAGCTGTGGCTTATCAGTGATGCAAGAAGAATAACGCCAATTTACTGAGAATGCGTAATCCTAAAATCAGATTGGGGGATTTTATGAGGCAATATGACCTTGCATATGTCTCCATTAAAGCTATAGAAACCTGTTCTTGTATGCTGTGTTCCCAGTACATATTTAGACAGATAACACTAATTGCACTTGACATGTCCTCTTAAGGATGGACTCCCTCCTCCCCCTGCTCCTCGCAGCCCCCTCCATGCAGAACAGCAATGAGTGAGATCTGCATTCCCTGACAATACACACTCCATCAGCACACAGCCTTACCAGTGACACTACACACATACACTCCATCATTCACCACCAGCAAAGCAGTGACAGCACACACACCCTTACATATCCTCACAGCTCATCATCACAATCTAAACATATCATGATAGAACTATAAGAACTTGCACTTTAAAATGCATTGTTCTGTATATATATGTTCTGTAATAAGTTAACTATGTAATTGGACCTAAACTTATAGGCCGTGTATGTTCCTGAGCTACAAGATCAGGCCTTGGCGATTTTCACAGATGATAAGTAACATCAGAAATAACATTTTCTGGTTGTGCCAGAAACTTTAAACAGAAAACCAGGGGCGGATTTAGACTACAATGGGTCCCGGGCTAGTACATATGGTACTAGAATCAGCTTTTTGGTGAATGGAGGATGCGTCTCTACTCCCTGGCTCCAATCTGAGGTTTCAGGATTTTTGGAGGACCTTCAAAGGTCCTGAAATGGCTCTTGTGTGCATGTGTATTGAGAACAGGAACAGATGTACAAGGATTTCATGGGTGAAGATCCTTATTAGTATAAAATTTGGTGGGTGGTTTGGGTGGCCATGGGCCCCATAGAAGGCTTGGGTCCCCCGGGCTACCGTCCAAAACGCCTGTATTATAATCCGCTACTGCATAAAACCATAATATGACAAAAACCGATGTGAAATGAAGGATTGTCCTCCATCAGTCATAGTTTTGGTGAAACTACCAGCATTCTCTGATACCACAGGCTGCTATAGACTGACCAGGTCTTAAGCTCTGGCAGTCACAGTAATAACCAGACATACAGCCACAGTAGAGCAGTTAGAAAAGCCTGAAATAAAAGAAAGACATATCAAAGTAGTGATACTAGGCATCATCAGCGGTAAAAAATTACACTCCTTGTCAATGTCCACAAAGCACATAAAAACTCTAGTGATTGTGTAGGCCTACGCTGAAAGAACTGCACGTTAGAATGTCTGCAGACTTGATTCATGTCACCATTATAAAGCGTCCCCTGTCAAAGACACAGAGCCACTAACTCTCAGCCTTTCTTCCCTGCTACCCCTTCTTTTTATTTTTTTTTCTAGCCAAGCAACTGTGCATTTATTAATTCATGAGGCACTAATTAGTTCTTTGTTTAATTTTGTGTTAAACAGACTGACCGGAATGATAACGACTTGCAGCGCTGCGTTGCGGTCCCAAACCGCCCCTCTTTTCTGACAACAAGGGAGCGCAGTGCGACTGCCGTGATGAACCCAAATTCCCTCTTCAGTTGCACTTCATTAAGTCAAAATGTGACAAGAAGCTTAGAGAGCAACTTTCAGATCCGATCGCACATAACAATTGGGGAGTGAAGTTCTCCAAGAGGATGCTGGGGAGGCAGCAAATGTTCTGCCTGTCTCCTAACCCCTCCAATGCCACGAAAAAAGTATTAAAGAGACAGAAAAACATGTCTAACCCAGCAAAGTCTAATAAGCAAATAATTTCATCATCCTGCAATGAAAACTTTGTACAACTATCCATAGCCACACTCTGCTGAATAAAATGATATTAGAGGGTTTCTGTGTACATACATGAGCTTCCTACTATGATCTTGATGATTAATTTTAAAGATACTAAACGGTCTATATCCATTTGATCTTCAGTGAGAGACAGCACAGTAGTGGTGAGACGACACATAGATGCCTCTCAGGAGTTATTGCTATTTTGAAGCCATATTGACCGCTTGATGTATAGACGTGCTCCTGGGACATCTGACTTCAGAGTGTACACGACAGCTAAAGTTGCTTGGAGGCAGAAGGCACAAAGCCTTGTGAATATGTGAGTGAGTGTGAAGGGTACGGGGTTTCACTGCACGAACCAAGTCTCTTCTTATTTATCCAAATATCCTCACACAATTTCAGAAGTTAAGAGGATTCTGGAACATGACAAGAGAAGGAACCATTACTTCCTAAGAGAAACGGTTGATATGCTGCAAAAGTTGGCTTTGTAGTACTCTTACATGTTAAACTATGACTACAGATCCATCACAGATGTATGGTACATTATTAGTAGAACACAGCAACAAATATCTTACTATTGGAGC
The DNA here is from genome assembly GCA_019512145.1 of Engystomops pustulosus. NCBI lineage: Eukaryota > Metazoa > Chordata > Amphibia > Anura > Leptodactylidae > Engystomops > Engystomops pustulosus. Next base: position 114,676,203 of record CM033646.1, read on the forward strand.
TATTAGGGCACTGCATTATTGTGAAAAAGATCCTAAAATGGTAGACTTATGGAAGTGAAGTTTCCATGTTTTGCTCTAATGCTGCAACTGTGCTAGAAAAAGCTGGTGACTTGTGTCCAACCCAAATGTAACTACAATTGCGTATTTAAATACACCTAGAGAGCAACTACATAATGGCCTTTGTAGTATACTCACAGGTAATGGCAAATTCCCAGTCTAATGGTTCGTTTGATTTTCTGCCATTTCCCAGGAGACTGATCCAGTCCAGACAGTCCCCGGGTTACGTATACGATAGGTTACTTGGGTTTGTACTTAAGTTGAATTTGTATGTAAGTCGGAACTGTATATTGTAATTCCAGACAAATTTTTTTTGTTCCGTTGACAATTGGATTTTCAATATTTTTTGCTGTAAATAGACCAAGGATAATCGATAAAGTTTCATTGCAGACACCTTACAGCTGATCATTGCAGCCTGGCATTAAAATAAAGTATCCAGAGAGCTTCACCAGGGGTCACAGTGGGCAGAGAGGTCCGTCTATAATTAGGAGTCGTCTGTAAGTGGGGTGTTCTTAAGTAGGGGACCCTCTGTATATGCTTTCAGTATATGTAACCTTCTATTACATAAGTGAAGATTTAACATTTGATTATTGTTCCCATAAACAATAGGTCTGATACATTTCTGGGCTACTGGAAAGGGTTAATCTGGAAAAACCTGCAGTCCGGTGCATAATGTGTTGAGCACATGTTTACAAATGATAACATACATACAAATGATTGATTCCTGCAGGACTAAAGACTGAGTAGAGCCAACAAGTATCTGAGATAAATTGTATGTTTCTATTTAATAATGACACTCATTTATACTGTCCTCTGCCTCCGCTACTTGTCTAAACAACCCCATTCCCTCCTATCAAATATGATCTATAAAACCTGCATCCTCCTTCCATCTATCACAGGCCTCTATTATTTCATCTTCACTTTGCTTTTAAAGTTCTCTGTGTTGGATCATCAGCTAGTTGTGTACAAAGTGCCTCCATATCCCTCGCCATCAGCAGCCTGCAGTCCTTCAAAGGAACAGATGCTATGATCAGGCGCTACAGCGATGGACACAGGTTCTGTGGTACCAGACAATGTACTCTGTAATACTGCTCAATTTAAAACAAAGTACAGTCAGCAGCTCTGATACTTGGGTCAGGGTATGGTTATTTAACCCCTTCTGCATATAAATGACACAGGAAGCATGTTCTACAAAAGTCTCATGCAGACAAACGTGAATTTGGGACGTGTGCTAGCCATGGTCTCAAAAGCTGGCACACATGCTCATTCACTTCTATGGGCTCATGCACAGGGCTGTGGATTCCACGGCCTCAAGCCTGGGGCAACTGCCAGGCTGAAAATGATACATCAGGGCCTATTCTTGCCTGTCTTTGGTTCCTGGTCTATTAAAATTGTCATCGTTGTGTGAGTGGCACCAATGACACAGTGGATGCATATGGTCCGTGGGAACTGCACATCCAATGTGCCGGAAGCCTTTGAAGAAGCAGATTTGGGAGCTGAGCCCATAAGATGAGGATACTACACAATCTCAAAGGGGGAAATTTATCATACGCCGGTGCTCCTGCACTGGCGAATGATGGCGGCCACACTCCCCTTTTCGAGCTGGAGGTCGTAGCCAGGTCGTAGCTGTTATAGTTTTGCGTAAAAACCAGCAAACAAAAGTCCACTGGTTTTTCAAAAGAACGCAGGCATGGGCGACAACGCCCCATGTCTGCCCTCTCCACTGCGCCCTTCTACGCCCCCTCCACACCCACATGGCGTGGAGGTGGCGTATTCGCTATTTTAATCGCAAATTCTTGCACTGCACAGAAGACTGCCGTAGAAGCAGTGATCAATCTCCCCCACAGACTGTAAGCACTTGCCTCATAGACTGTAAGCTCTTGTGAGCAGGGCCCTTACTCCTATTGTTCCATATGAATGTTTGTACTCTGTAATGTAATATTATATTTGTATATGTCCCCTAAGATTTGTAAAGTGCCATGGAGTATGATGGTGCTTTATAAATAAAGATTATTATTATTATATTGGCATTCACCATAGACAGGAGTGATATCAGCCAGTTAACCCCTTTGATGTTGTGATAAAGAATAAAGGTAGTTAAGGGGTCACAGTTTGCTGTAAGTTGTTATTGCATTATTAACACCCAAAGCAACCAGCTATGGCTTTGATTGGTCAGAGGTGTTCCTTTGGCCAATCACAGCCATGGCTTCTAGTTAGGAACGTTAACTTGCCGGATTGGCTATTAAGCAGCCAATCTGGCAATATTTTTGGGTCGAGCGGGGATGGGAACACCCGAATGGGAAGTTCAGGTTTGCTCATCTCAAATAAAGACCATTACTGGGACATCAACATTTTTTTAATATATACAGGTGGTCCCCGCATAACATACAAGATAGGGTCCATCGGTTTGTTCTTTAGTTGAATTTGGATGCAAGTCGAAACAGTATATTTTATAATTGTAGCTCCTCAAAAAAAAAATTTGCCCAAGTGACATTTTGATTTGGACAATGGGACGACGGATTATCAATAAAACTTTATTACAGACAACTTACAGCTGATCATTGCAGTGTGGGGTGAAAGTAAAGCATCCAGAGAGCTTCACCAGGGGTCACAGTGAGCAGAGGGGTCAGTCTGTAACTAGGGATTGTCTGTAAAATTTGTATCAACCCAACTAATAAGGTTAATATGTAATTCATATGTAAGTTAAATTCATTACCCAAAATAATTAGGCCAAAATAATTTCATTAAAATTTGCAATTTGTCCTGGTAGAATAGGAAGCCTATAGCTGTTTTAAATATAATAAAGACATTACAGGCTGTCCCAGGGTTACGTACAAGATAGGTTCTGTAGGTTGTTTCTCAAGTTGAATTTGTATACAAGTCAGAACTGTATAATTAATAATTGTAACCCCAGCCAATTCTTTTTGGTTTCTGTGACAATTGGATTTGAAAAATGTTGGAGTCTCATAAAAACCGAGATTAACAATAAAGCTGATGATGTTGCATGAAAACAATGTAATTCCCTTCCAATAGTGTAGTTCAGATCACCTGATTAAAATTCACCATTTTTTTTGCATCTGTGTTTAGCAACTTCCTAGGAAGCAAACAACTTAAATTATGAGACCCAAAAAGACCTAAAAAAATTGTCCTCCGTCTTCCCTCACCTACTGGAAGAGCGAAGCAATCCCACATCACATTTTGGCAGCGGCTGGCTTGCTTTAGCTAATTTGCTGTCAGACTGCCTAAGCAAACCAATTAAAACTAATCATTAATTATAAAAGGAGAAAGAGAGCGAGGGGAGAAGAGAAGGGAAAAGTGGGGAAACGTGATAAGGGAGAGGTGGGTCTAGCAGGTAGACAGCACATTAATGCAGCAGGCGACTGGTAACACAAAAGTGATTTCTTATTCTTCATCAGGACTGCCATGCTTACTGGCGGCTACAGTGTTAAAATGACTCCCCTCTAAATGACCTTTGAGGAATGCTAACCAAATTAAAAGCACTTAGCATATTTAAGCTAGATCTGCCTTAGAAAATTCAATTACCATTTTATAGTGTGATCTGTTTCTCTTCTAGGTAAACCTGCCTGCAAGAGCTCAACTTCTACCAGTAAACAATGCACAGTGTGAACAGCATCATCCAACAGCCAGATAAGTCTAATAGAGAATGGGCTGATGGGACTTTTTATTTTTTCATGGAATAATTTCTCAGGTGTTTTTTTGTATTTCTCCAATACAGATGGCTTGTCCAGTGGCTGGTAGCCTCACGCAGCAGACTCCTCTATTGTATGTTATGTGTGCTGCCCAAAGGGGGAGAGACAGCCAGTAAAGGGGCAGCTGTCATAGCATTCACCATCGCCCCCAAAATGCACCCCTTCCTCAACCCGACTCCTACATCCCTCTGTTGGAAAAAAAATAGCACACACCAAACTCGGTTCCTTTTGTAAAGAGCAAGACCCCCAAGAGTCGAATGAATCGCTGGGGGGAACGGACAACATGGAGTGGTGTCATGGAAACCAGAGCCTTCCTCAAAAAATATCCATATCCCTTTTCTGCCTTTCAGGAGCTGTCAAGAGACTGTGTGATTGTCACACGACCCACAACCTAGCCGTGACAAAGCCAATTTTCTGCCTCATACTTGATTGATTAAAAAACTTTTTAGTAAAACCATGTTAAAAGACAAAAAAAGAAGAAAAGAAAAAACAAGGGAGAAAAAAACAACAAAGAATTGAAAGTGACACAGAGGGTGGTGAGGGTCTAGGGCAAAGGCCTAACAGCAATGTTCCCTAGGCAATAGGTCCTGGGGTGACTGTCATCAGCGCATTACACACCAGAAGCAGTGAAAAGGAAAACGGTCAAATTGAACACAATGGTGATTAAGATAATGATGAAGTAGGTAACAGGGGAAAAATGAAGGTGACAAGTTAGGACTCAAAATCTTTTCTTCTTCCAGGAAACAAAACCACTCCAAGCGGTGGCTCTCTCTGCTGGAGCGCTGGAAAATGGTGTTGTCTGTATAAAGGGGAACACACGGGGGATGCCTATATGCGGCGCTCTCTGGGTAAAAAGGGGCACACAGGGGCTGTGAGAAGATGATTTTACTGTGACAGGGCGCAGCAAGGAGCGTGCCGCAGTGCTGAAAAGATAGTCTTGTAACTTGAATGTCCAAGTGTAAAATTCACTTGCAAAGCTTTCAAAAACTTCTTTTGTTTCTCACGGAAAATAACAAGCGCCGAGTGCTGTCTGTGAAATGGGGCTTCAGCAGAAGTGGTCGGAATGTTTTTTTTACAACGCTTTTTAGCCATCAAAGAGGAAACAAGCAATGTCAGCAACTTTCATTCTATGCATTAAAAACAGCACAACTCTTTACTGCATCTTATATGTCTCTCTCACGCTTATGGTTCCATTGAGTGATGCATTGCTAAAACTTGTGGTGCAATTTCTCTATAGAACATAAGGAAGTGGGACATTACAGCTTGGAGTTATTAGTGAATCATCATCCATATCATGAATATCCAGGGAGGGTCCTCCACAAACCCTGAACAGAACTATATGGTAATCTAAGATCAGAACCAGTAGACAAGCATAACCTCCCCCAAAAATTACAATGATGACCTAGTCTTATGGCTTACTGTGTGTTAGCATTTTGGACGATCTTATGGAAGTTCGATAATCTTCTAATTTCTAATAATCTAGGATATCTAATAAATGATATTCATGGAATGTACTACTAAGGGCCGTCTCCAAAAACAAGTATAGTAGAAGACATTCCTTAGGATGAGAAAGTAGTAATGGTTGCGTTGTTGGGGAATGACCGATCGCAGAGAGTCCCCCTTTGTGACTTCCACATAATGAAAGGCCCGCTAATGCCTACTTCCAAGACGGCTACATTCCAATTTATCCTGGCACAATGCCCTGATAATGTATGGTGGCGGCACTTAGCAGTACGGTACCACAGGATGTCGGATCTGAGAAAAGCAAACAAATCTGTTCAGTGCAGATTTTACTGTGTACAGAAGCAGAAGATGTCCCCCTTAAACAATCAATTACATACAATAATTGGAGGAACACATACAATCCTCCTGGAGAGATAATCTGTGAACATGTTCAATGCGTCATGTGGGCCATACAATTGCTGTCTGTTCTCACCCTTTTATTTGTTTGCAGTGTACTGCATTCATATCCCATTTATAGAAAATCTTAATAAAATGGCTCCAAGCAACAGACACTGCACACCTTAGTAGGCCCGGACCAAGGTAAATCCCAAGACTTCTAGCTAATCTAAAAAGCAAAAAAATAAGATGCTTCTTGACAGAGAGTCATTTATATTTTAGCTTTGTTCCATTATCCTAACGAATTCTTCATCAACGGATGCAATATTAACAGCAGAAAATCAGCTCCCTCCACCCGCGGGAATTTCACAAAGACAGCGGCCGTGCTCGTGTCTCCTGCAGTTGTCCAGAGGGAGCCCTGCAATGATCACTCACTTCCCTTCAGTTTTCACCGCTTTACACATATTTACCCTCTTACATCTTTAAAATATGACAGTGCGACTGAATCTGAGCAGAGGAACTGGGGGCTTTGAGCATCACCAAGCACAAAATTTTTAGTGTTTTTGTCCTCCCTGCACAAATGTGTTGTTCTCAGGCTGCAAGCAACATATCTGTGGTCTGCATATCATCAGTGCAATTTGAGGCATATTTCCGAATAAAATGCAAAAAAAAAAAATCCAGTGGCAAATTAAGTCACTAGCTTGTGCCAACCTCTTCAAGGGTCACAGGATTGTGTTATATAGAAACTGAGCAGCAAATACAGACCACATGGAAGACACCTGTGAGGCATCCATATTTTTCACATTCCCATACTGTAGACTTCACTCACGTGCAGGAATGGGACCTGCTCTTAGTTTTCTACAGCCTTCTCACAGATGCATGAAAAATATGTTCATGAAATTCCTGTTGCTTTTGATAGGTCAAATAAAATAACCTTCTTGAGGTTGTGATACCTTTAATTGGTCCATTGAATAAATGTTCAAGTGTGCCATCTACAAAAAAAAACAAAAAACGAAAGCACATGGATGAAAACGTTTGTGCCTTATACACATCCATTTGGATATTTTGTTTTGGCTCTTCTTGGTCATGGGTCTTGTATCCATTGGAGATGTTCACGAATACTTAGAAAATCCAGTTAATAGGACATCACAAATACCAGACCAGGCTCTCTTACTAAAGTCGATTCATGTCACCATTCAAGATCTGTTTGATACTGAATGGCCTAGTGCTCGGATATCATCCATGTTATCAACATTGATGCCTCTAAAGCACTTTGCAGCGTGGTACACAGTAATGTTAAATATGGCTACTTCAGTCTCTTTCCTTTGATGGGCCCCACAGCACCATCATGGCCCACTTATGTAATGAGCACTTTCTTGTTCCCAAGCTGTTCTGCCGCATGACAGGCACAAGTCTATCCATCCATCAGCCATAGTAGGAAGTCCCTCTTCACTATTCTCTACCATCCTGAAGAGCAGCCCCTGTAAAGATTCCTTTACCACCCAGCATCGATGCCGACAACTATTTGGCAGTGTAACAAAAAAGACAAAACACGGCATTACTGCGAGTGAGAGCATATTATATGGTTTTGTTAGCTCATTAAAATGACTTTGTGGTAGAACATTACAGATATCAGCTGTTTATTTTTAGGTGTAAACGTACATTTTCTCTAAAAGGAAGCCCTGGTTAGGTTCCTATTGATTAAATGCATATTATATGATTTCTATGGAGAAAAATAACCCGGTGCTGAATATTTATAAGATTGATTTTATTTTCTTTGTTTATCCAAGGGAAATAAAAACTTTCTGTAGGTTTTATTGTCTCAGCTAAAAAACACACAGTTAGGTGCTTCCTCAGGAAAATTCCCCAGGACCCTGTGACCCTTGACAAGACGTTTTCAATATTATTAATATCCATTAATACACTGATCAGCCCCAGAAGACGACAGCTGCCTCGATTACTGACTTCTAACATTTGAAGTCAGTGCCTTGTCTTGGCAGCCCTCTCTCCAAACATATGAGTGTCATTTCAATCGATATTTACTGATGCTTATAAATAACATGACAGGGCTCCTGGTTAAACCATCAATGTACGACCAAAAGCTCTTAGCAGGAAGAGAGGAGGAGGGCAGAGTTGTGGCTAAAGGTGCATTCAGTGTGACAACAGAAATGTATGCTTGTATGGATTCCCCCTTAATATCAGGATGTAAGAAGATCTTCCCTTTAATATTTAAACTTTTACAAAGGGCAAGCCCTTTCTCAGGATACAGCATTTTCTTCCGCGCAAGCGTTTCACCATTGGCCAAAATAATGTTATATAATGGATTATGTTGGATGTCCTACTAAAAATACACCCAAATTTCCTCTATTAAGTCATAGAACAGGGAGAAACAAGTGTCAGGATGTGCATTTCCTGGAAATGTTTGTAATGCACTGAGATTACAGAAATCCCTTTTCTCAGTGAAAATAAAAAAACCCCACAACACCTTAATTCTAAGAGACGTCCCACTGCACTAGGAATGTAACATCAGTGTTGAGCATGTAAAGCCACTTCTTTATCCCTTGTGTGAGTGGACGCCTGCTGTGATGGGGGCTCAGCCAATGCCACCATTATCTCTCCATGTCCAGTATGACAAAACCCAGTGTATTGCATGGCCTCCTGCATTGACTGGTGGTTGTACACTCTGATACTATTTAATCTCATTCCCTCTACAGGGGTTGGGATTCCCTTCCTCAGGGAAAATCTGTTCCCAGACGTTGTCTCAAATCTAAACTCTCTTGTCCCACACATCCCCACTGTGTTGGAAACTGTGGGCAGGGATTTTTGTTATTATTATAGTGACTCCATGGGTGGGTCCATGGCTGACCCTGTCACTTCCACTTACTTTTCCTATCAGTCTTTAAACGACAACCTCTTCTCTGTGGTCTGCCGACATAATACAGATACTGCTTCATTTGTCACTTTGACTATGCACAATCATTTTGTGGAATCCGCTGCATTTTGTACTTTTCAGCACACTTGTCGCTCGCTGCCCTCCCTTCAGAGCCCTAGTTAATCCAGTGTTTCAAACTAGAGGATCCTCGGAATATTTATTAGATTATCAACTGCTACCCGCTGTCTCTGTGCTGTGTTGCTAATCCTAATCCCATCTGACTCCTATTAGCCTGATTCAGGGGAAGCTAACCTGTCCGATCTAAGTAATTAGGGTCCCTCCTCCTGACATCGGTGCAGCTGCTCGGCTCAATGCACAGTTGTGTCCTCAATGGCAGGTGCAATTTTCTGCATGATTACTATGATTTGATACATGTCTAAGAATACAGTTTTCATCACTGGAGACAACATGGCCTAAAGCTTAAAAAACAATGTGGAGAAATACAGTTCTGGGAAACTTACTGAGAGTTGTAGTTCATCATAGCCCTCGTTAGATCAAGACATTAAAGTTTTTGTCTCCCCTCACTTTTTGTTTGTCCCATGCGAAAGCAATGTCAGTTCTTAAATGTTCCTTCAAATATTTTTATGTCATATGCTAATTTTGGAACAGCATGTCCTTGAAGAGTGAAAAAAAAGAAAACGGTCAGCCATATGTTGAGCTATCAATCAAGACTGTTTTATACTGTAGAGGGGAGATATTTTTTAAGGGACAAAGCATTTTGAAATTGTTGTTTAGCTCCAACAGATGCACTACAAGTCCCTTTCATACCTATCAAACTACAAAGATCTAAAATCTTCCAGCTATGGAGTACTTTGGGAAAACATGCTTCTATAGCTCTAAAATAGCGTGTGTACTTCACTGGAGAAGATCACTAAAGGTAGATCATTACCACCAAATCAAGGATCTAATACTTTTAAATATTTGTCAGCTTGGATTCAAGCGGGCATTAAAAGCTTAAAATCCCTAAAAAAAGATTGACAATGCCTATCATTCAAGGAGCTTAGACAGAAATATAATATACCTGTATCGGATTGGCTTAAATATCATAGAATAAGATCTATTATGGATTTGTTAAAAGACCTTGCAGAAGATCTGACATACACTTTATTTATTATTACATTTGTAAAGTCATCTAGATCGAAGGGTGGTATCTCTGCAGCCAGAATGGATCTTATATATGGGTATGGTAGAAGTAAACAACCCTACATGTTGAGTTGGGAAAGTGAAATAAAATTGACTTTCTGTCATGAGCAGTGGATGATGGCAATTTATGACTCAAACAAGAATCTGTTTTGTACAAACCATATAAATACCCTGTTTAAACTCCATACCCGATGGTACCTAACCCCCAAAGAATACTGTTGGAGGGGGTGTACAGCAACAACACTGCATATTTGGTGGACCTGTGCTCAAGTTCTCCAGGTTTGGAATTACACCTTTAACCTTATTTCTAAATTAAGGAATACACATAACCCACCTTGTCTTTCTATCGCTCTTCTGGATATCCACACAAGTGACTTCTCCAAGAGTGAGAGATGGATAATTAGCAGTCTATGTGCGGTTATCAGAACAACGATTGCTAAAAAGGGTCTGGTGACAACTCAAACAAACCCAGGTGAATCAAGGAAAACCCAAACCCAAGTCTTTGTGGTTGTGTCCCCCACCCTGCTCTCTCTTACCCTTCTCTTTCCTTTCTTCATCTTTTCTCTCTTCTATCCCTATGCTCCTCTTTCTTACTCTCTTTCCCGAAGTGCCACACAAGGATGTTTGGAGAAGTATGTTTAGGGAAGTTTTCTCTTCCTAACACTCAATTGTGTTCTTTTGTTTATGTTTTTTGGATAAATGCTAAACGGACAATTAAGGAAAAAATATTAGTAGTTCAACCCAATGATAGCACTATTCTGTTGCAAAGATTGTATTATATGGTTATTATTACTGTTCTGAGGTTTTTTTTTCTTTTTCTTTTTGAGGAATGTCATGACCACTGCCATATCCACCTCTACTGTATGTACTTGGACTATTATTTGTTCCATTGCGCACAATAAAATCTGTGCTCTATACTATAAATAGTCATCCCAAATGCCTGATCGGGTCCTGTTACCAGAAAGTCACTAAAGTCACTAAAGTTTGAAGCCTTCCCATGAGTTACCATTAGGTCTGAAACCACTAAAAGTCTATCTGGACTCAACATATGAAACCTCTCTAAAAGAGGAGAGGACTTTACCACGTCTGGTAAAATGACATTCACCTAAAAGAAGACCAATGGACCTCATTAAAGTCATTAGTATATTCAGGGCTCCGTTAGTAGCCTTATTTATCCAGGTCATCTCTTTCCGCATCCTATATAGGAGCAGTACAATGGAATAAAAAGCAATACAACTGCACTATGTAAACCCTGCTATACTCAACCATAAAAACCCTTTACAGCAACAAAATAACATAAAAGTCTGGAAAACAATGGGGAGATTGAGAAAAGAAGCAAAAAATGATCTGAAAGGTTCAGCACCTGTGTGAAATATTTATGAGCGTGTGGGTGTGATTGGGTTTGTGTTTGAAAGGTGACTAAAGTAGTAATTTGAGCGTTCCTGAAAACTTGTGTACACGTCAAACAATAAAAGGGGCCGCTCTCTCCAGGCACCAGCTGCTGTCCCCTCTTGATCAGTTAATATGATACTCCTCATCATCTCCTCTAAATGCGTAAACTAATTCATATTTGATGTGTTACACAGAAATAATGGGAACCATTACAGTAAGTTATAGTGCCGGGCAGAACATACAAGAACTGCCATCATGGCACACCAGTATTGTCTTCAGGTATAAAAGTTTTATTGTACTATATTGGACCTTAGGCCGTTGTGTGTGTGTGCCGAAAAAAACATCTCAGATGCTCAACTACTTGCTGCATTCAGCACATTAGAATAAGAAAAGGGCTAGCCTATCTCCAGCATGATTGAAATCTCACTATAAGCTCTGTTTATTATAGTTATGACTATCTCTTCCAAAAGTGATAGCTTAATGTTCTGTCACTGCAGCTCCTAGAGGGGCTCTCACCAAATCTTTTCCATACAGCATAGGGGTTAATCTGATCATTGGGGGTCCAACTGCTGGGACATCTACAAATCATGAGAATGGACTCTTAGCAATGAGAATGGGGGTTGTGTTCTACTAAGTTTTAATACTATGGGAGTGTTGTATATTGATGGCTATCCCTAACTCACATTCACTGTCTTCAAAGTGCTGAAGATATCCGAGTGTGGTGGCGAGCAATATCCAATGTCCCCATAGTATTGAATGGGGTAACAGGACACATGCTCATTCTGCTGCTCCAAATAATGAGAAGACCCCCAATGTTTTGAATGGTCCGTGTGATTACTGTGGTTCCGAGACGTCAAATTTCCACCCATCATCCCGCCTTTGGATAAAAGATAGCAATGAAACTTGTTACACCCTTTAAACCTCCTTTTACAGGATAATTAACTTTTTAAATATTAAGGGTATTTAAAGTTTGTGTAGTCACAACCTGTTCCTTATTTTGTTCTGTAGAGAGCTTGCCATGGAGTTGCACCTACATTTTAAACTTTTTTAAAAACAAAAATATAATACAGATACCCTAACACTTTCAGAGCAAATTCTAGCAATGGAGAAATAAACTCCCCATACACACTATTCTCAACCACAACCTATGTGTTCCTGGCCTTTTTAGCTTTTTTTTTATTTTTTTTTTACAATTTATCAGTAGATTGAGAATGTAGCATGCCTCACCCTGCTAAATAAAGCATTGGCATTTCTGATAAAGCCATCAAATTCCTTATCACACTGTCATAGGCAGCATTTAAAGAGACACTCGCTCTAAGCTTTCCCACAGATCTCTTACTACTCATAGCTAGCGCCACCAGCAGTCAAACCAGTGTAAGAGCTGATGAATTTTCTACAAAAACCTCGTTCCTACTTCTATATAGTCGAAATCAACACGATGAAGATGAAGAAGAAGACGTTGAAGGGCTAAGAACTTTTCTTTACTTTGTGGACAATGATTGCTGTATTATCCTGATTACAACTCAAGATGATAGATGTAAATAGATGGTAATATCACACTCTATAGAGAACCACATTACACCTGTGGCCTCCCATCATCCTAAAGATTGGGGATCGCGAAATGGACATGCAGTTTTGAAAAATATCTCTTAGAGGTAATCTACTCTAAGCTTTTAGAGAGAAAATCTTAGTTGTCAAACTTTTATAACTAAGATTCCAAATGAAAATCAGAAGATTACTAAGGTACAGTATGGGCCCATTTCTTCATCATGCTCTGCTTCTATAAACATGGTATATTAATAACTTTCCCACAAAACCCAAGGTTCTCCTGTAAATATCCCTAGTCAGTGATAAATATAGGATCCATGTGGCCATTTTATTTATACAGGAGCTACATTTAGCACATCTTTGCCTCATTTACATCTCCCTGTATGTGCATTATCTCATCAGCTGGCACATTACTGAGCTATAGCATCCTAGTGACTCCTTCCATAAATCTGATCTCCCGATTCTTAACACAAGCTCTTTTATACCAGGTAAGAAAACACAGCTGGGAGGTGCTGGCAGTTTTCTGGGCAAAGCAGGCAGGCATGGCTGGCTGCAAAACTCCCTGTCGACACACAGAATAAGAATACACAGCTGAAGTTACAGCTGCTGCTGGCATGGTGCTACCCACAGAAACTCTACACAGCTGGAGTCCCAGCTGGTAACCAGAGGGCACTGCTTCAGGGAAGCCCACAATGATATGGGCATCTTTCCTAAACCCCCAAGGCTGGTGTCCAAACCTCTCGGCTGCAGGAAGCAGCTTGTTTCTCCCTACACAGGCCATTGAGATCTATCCCTACTAGAATACAATTTTACTGCCCAGAGTGATGCGGGATTTATTTACTCCCAAATTTATTATTTTTAATTATTTTGATTTACAAAAGTGCACAGCCATTAAAAGTGTATTAAATAAACTTGGTACTACAGTATTTAGCAATGAGACAGGGAAATCCATAAAAGAAGACAGTGATTGCACTCCCTCGCCTGGCGCTTCTCAAACTATCTGACCAGCTTCCCCCTCACCATTGCGGCTTAATTAGCCGCCATTTTACCTTCTTGCCTGTATGTCTAAGAAATGAAGGTGAATGAAGCTGTACACACTGCTGTCATATTGCAAAGACAGAGATTGGCAGCTCTTCAAACACCTCCACGTGTTGGTTCCATTAAAATTCTTCTTTATTCAATAAATGCACACATGAAGAATGGACAGTACAAAGATCTACGCGTTTCGACGCGACAGCGTCTTAGTCATGATCCTATCTGCTGTCATATGGTGCCAAGGCCACACACTGCTGAGTGGAAGAGTACTGATATAGTATAGTCACTTGCGTTTGTTACATAGCGCGTGGATAAGATCTGTTTAAATCAAATCCATTTCATCGACTAAACCCCAGCCCAGGATAAAATGCCAAAAACCCAGATCTTTCATTGAATCTGAACTGTACATGAATCCTGTACACCAGTGTATTCAACCAGTGAGGCACGCAGTATCTTGTATCTGCAGCTCGGTGAACACTGTTCTACATAATGTTAGGGTCACTTTTTATTCATTTTCTTAATCATTACTCTCTTGGGGGGGGCAGAGCACCCAATATTTGTCTATTTGCCAATTTAAATGACACTTGGATAAGTCATACAACACATAACTAAGACTATCAAAAGTTGTACAATAGGTTTTTGTGCATTTGTGGATTATTCACCCTATAGTCCTGCAATATTTTGTCAAAGAGGACCTGTCAGGTCAATTTGGTACCCTAAACCTGCAGGTCCATGTGAATTAAGGTCCCAAATCGACCTGTATGTCATCTTTGCATGCTGTAATTTAAAAAAATGGATGTGAGTCCGAAGAGGCACATTGGACTCACATCAGCAGATGCTGCTTCGGCACCTACTCTCGTTGTGGGAAGTTAAAACTTTACATGGTTGAGAAAATTCTTGTTGCGTTTGCGACACAAGCAGTCTTTTATTCTTTGACCTCATTGGGGCTCATTTACTAAGGGGCTGAATCGCCGGGTTTCCTGAATATTACAGTTTTGTGCTGTTTGTCCCTGAATTGGCCCGGGTTTTTGGTGGACGCGATAGGATTGTGTCGCATCGGCGCCGGCTTGCATGCAACGGAAATGGGGGGGCGTGGCCGTCGGAAAGCACGACGCATTCGGAAAACCTGCGCCGCTGGATCGAGACTGGACCGGGTAAGTAAATGAGCCCCAATGAGTGGATTTCAAACAGGTCCATTGTTTGCGGGCCGAAAACGCACATGTTCATATGGAGGTAGGCTTATTTCGGATCAAACGTCTCAAACTTTCTTGCAATTTCTCTCAAGTAGAGGGCAGTGTAGGGGAGTTATAGATCCGGTTTTCTCAGTTTATGGCCATCAGTTTAGGACCATTCATAGATGACTTTGTGGCAACAAGCTTACTGTAGGTGATGTTAAGTGGGTTGTCAGGGGGTTTAAAAACATGGCAAATTTCTTCCAAAAACAGCTCCTATCCTGACCATAGGAAATACCTGGTACTGCAACCAAGCTCTATTCATCTAGCAAAAACCATGGCACTGTTTTTGAAAGAAAGCAGCTAGGTTTTATAGCCTCCAGACAACCCTTTTAGGTAACTGACATGGAAGGACAAGGCCAGAGCAGCGTTTTTGGAGAGGACTGGGTTTATCCTTTGTAGAGTAATGTGAAGCCACATTGTTTTTAAGGGAAGATAATAAATGATAATTTATAATCATAATGATGTCATGATAATATGAAAGACAGAAAAGTAAGGGCTAAATGAAAACTTTACATAGAAGAACATGGCCACAGCTTGCCTCATTGTTACCACACCCATGTAGAAGTGTGCTCTGCTTATTACACGTCTGTTTTCCCAGCACTTTACTTAGCAGGAAGTCAAGATGTCTGGCTAAGGACCAAAGTTTACCCCAGCAAAAGCAACTTTATGTTGCTCCATCTTAATCAATTAATGTGCACTGATTCATCTGCAGCCATCTTATTGCAGTCTTGTACCAGCTGTATTGGTTATTGAAACAACAGCAGCGTTATTATATGCACATAAATTATGTATGCCTGTTTTCCACAGAGCATTTGGATCAGGAAGATCGGACACATTGAACTAACATTTGTCTCCAAGGTTTTTGTAGTGAGTTTTTAATGTTTTTCCATTCAATTGCCCTAGTAACCTACAAACTGTATGAATTCAATTTCAATAAAGAAAGAAGTTGGGTGAAAGGGTGTAAGAATGGAAAGCTCACAATACTGCTGTACCGTGGTCTGAGCACAAGTCCGGAATGAAAATAACAAACTTCAAGAATCTCAAGGTCATTTAATAACTTGTTTGCTTTAGAACCATGCTGGACGCAGAAGAGAAAGTGTTATAAAAAGCGACCACATGTCATCAGGACTGGATAATCTTCTACAGGAGCTGAAAAGACACAGGGCACACTGGGGCCTTCTTGGGAGAAAGGGTTTCTGAAGGATCATTAAAAAAATTACTAAACCGACAAAAAAACTAACTACTATTACTAACAAAAGATAAAAGATATTCACTTTAGAGATGTTCTACAAAAACCATGGTCACATACAATCTATACTACAGAAGTGGTGGTCAGACACATGACAATCTATGCTACCGAAGTGGTGGTCACACACTTGACACTATGCTACAAAAGTGGTGGTACCACACATGACAATCTATGCTACCGAAGTGGTGGTCACACACATAACACACATGACAATCTATGCTACACAAGTGGAGGTCACACACACAACACTATGCTACAGAAGTGGAGGTCACACACATGACACTATGCTACAGAAGTGGAGGTCACACACATGACAATCTATGCTACAGATGTGGTGGCCACACACATGACACTACGCTACAGATGTGGTGGCCACACACATGACACTATGCTACAAAAGTGGTGGTACCACACATGACAATCTATGTTACAGAGGTGGAGGTCACACACATGATGATGTATTCTACATGAGGGGTGGTACCACACCTGACAATCTATGCTACAGAAGTGGAGACACACACGCATGGTCATTTATGGTACTGAGGAGTTGGTCACATACATGATCATCTATGCTGCAGAAGTGGTGATCACGCTGACAATCTATGCTGCAGAAGTGGTGATCACACATGACACTCTGTGCTACAGAAGTGGAAACACGTGCATGATCATCAAACTTGATGTCCTCTGTTACAGAAGCCATGTCCGTACAAGGGCAGATTTCACAAAATTGGAATATTGACCATGACTGACATATTAAGACTATATATTTACAGACATCAGATCATTCAGCTTCCAAGAACATCCACCATTTCATATGAATTTAAATCAGGTTTTCTCTTATTACAAAGAAATGCAGAGATGAGTTACCAAATGTTCAGTAGATACAGATCTGAAGACTTTACATGTTGTCATAGGATCATATGTATATCTACATAGTGGGTGTAGTCTGTTGTAGTGGCACTAGTCCTGAAGTTGTGGCTGCCACATGTTGGCAGGTCCCAAATTAGTTGCAATTCTGGAATGGGCCAAGTTTCAATCAAGTGGAAAGGGATGAATGAAAGTGGTTACAAAACTATTCTCATTCTTTTCTAGAATAGAACATGACAATGCAACTTTTGGTTCTGCATCTTCTACTCTTTTTATTTGATGTTTGGTTTTACCAATTCAATGCAAATTTTATTACGGTAATATAGAATTAGAAGGTGAACCCAGTGTACAGTGGAAACATCCCTGGAAAAGGACAGCAGGCCGTAATCTAAATATAAGAATGAGCAGGGAGCAGGGCTTTTTGTTGTCGTCTGTCAGTGCGGCTGCTGGTGTGTGTGAGGCTTTGGTATGGGGAAAGTGGAGGGTAAGGGAGGGCTCTGTACAAGCTGCCTCCAGTCACACTGTCTTGTCAATAAATTTTGTGTTCACTTGCTTTGTGACAGGGATTCTTTCCCTAATATGGGGCTGCCAGCTTTCTGGGTTATTTCCAGTGTGTGTGATAATGCTGCCTGGATGCCAACGACTGCTGAAGTTCAGGATTCCAAAAAAACCTAACGGCAGGACAGTGAAAGACAAGAGCGAGGGTGGGGGGAGAGGGGCTGGGGTGGAAAAAGGACACCAAAAAATAGTTTGGCAGGAAAGGTACACACAAGTAGGTTTGTAGATGCTATAACCCGACACGAGAAAAGCTGGAAAGTCACCCTGTCCAGGTTATGAGCGGTTCTGTGGATGAGAGAGTAACATGTTATACAGAAGATCCGCTCATGTGAAGGAAAGGCCTGCTCATGATGATATAACTGACAGATAAAACACAGATCACAGCGCAACTATATATGGAGAGCAGAAAATATACCTACAGTATCTTGTCATCACTATGAACATTGTGCATGGTGCTGGCAGAGTTAATCTGTTTCCATTTATTTTCCTGCCTTCGCCCCTCTCCTGTACCAACATTCTCGATGGCTTCCATCACCTTCCTCCCCCGCCCCCTGATCTTAGGAAAAAACCCATCAAAATAACTATTTTATGTCTCCAAATATGCAGATCATTTTGTTTAATGAAAGATGCTTGACGTCTGCGATCCAATTAATATGCAAATGCGGGCAAGGATTTATTTGTGACATTCTGTCTGGGTGAGAGAAAACAAAAAAGGCCCGTTAACCAAAACACTAATTGCTGTGACTGATTGTCACATATCATCATTTTCATTGGAGCTCCACAATCCCTGGCTGGGGAGAAGCTGGGAGCTGTGCTCCAAGGAGAAACAGGGCAACTGTCTCCAGCACACAGGACGCACAAGAGGCAGTGTCCCAGGGGGTGGCTAAAGGAGCCTTACAGCCTAACCACAAGGGCAATGGGGAACTCCAAGGTACCCGGGGGCAAAGACCAGCTCCAAATCCACACTCCGCGTCTTGGGTCTCCCATACATAGGAACACGCTTGGTTAACACATAGACCAGAGGGGACAACATGAGTCACCTCTCAGACGGCACAGAGTAAATGTGACATCCTCACCGGTTCTATCCGTCTACCCTGCAGTATTCAAAATCACCGTCTGCAATGCCTGCACAGACATGCATCACCGCTGTGGCTGTCAGTGCTATATTAACCTTTTGTTACATGGGTACATAGTAGTCTGTCTCAGTCTAAATACAGAAAAAAACAACAAATGTGCTACAGGTGCAGAATACGGAAAAAATGTTTTTATCATAACAACCAAATACAAAAATAGAAGTAAAACCTTCAGTGCCATATATATTATAATTGATGAGTGAACTAATTTCCCTTCCTTTTCACTGTAACTTTAATCCACAATGGCAGCAGGCAATAACAGGGAGAGATTGAATGTAGACTCCAAGAGGAGTGGCTTTAATAAAAAATGGGTGTAGCTTAGCAAAAAGGGGGCATGGCTTAAACTCTATCTGCACAAGTAGTGGAAGGGCTGCAGAGATTACCCCAGCAGTCATTTTGTAGTATCAGAAACCAGCCAAAATCGGAGCAGTTGTGTTTTTATGTGATTTTGATGCAACAGGGTGTCGGAGTTCAAACTATGCGTTGCAGAGGTTGCATTCTACACTGTGATCTGCAGCAGTTAAATAGCATGGAGCAGATCATAAAACCGCAGCAGAAATTTATACTATAATGTATAATACTATTTGAATAGATCCCATAAACTGCTACTGTATTACATGTAAAACAAGCTACTTGTGTGGACACCCTAAGGCTAGCCACACATGCAGAGGAATGGCTGAAGAATTTAAGCAGCCATAATTCCAAGTCGTTCCGCAGTAGTACAACACAGCGAAAATCGCCTGGTTTCCTTTGTGGCTTTATACCACATTTTTGCCATGACAGCGATGCAAAGCTCAATCTTAGCAATACTGCACCCAGAATCTTCAGAAATAAATTGACATGTAGTAGATTCCAAATCTGCTACAGCTGTGAGATTCTGTGGAACTAACTTAGGCTACATTCACACTACAGTATGGGGGACGTATATACGGCCGACGTATATGCGGCCGATATACGTCCCCCATACACTTCTATGGACTCAGGGCGCCCTACGGGACATGTCCTATCTTTTCCCGTATTACGGCGCCGCGGCCATATATCGCTATGGAGAGGGGCGGGGGTGAGCGCAGCTCACCTCCTCCTCCTCTCCCCGCGCTGCCGTGTGCCTGCCGTGCTACGGTGCGGCGGGCTCACGGCAGTGTGCATGTAGCCTTAGGGTGTGGTCACATGTGGCGTTTGCAATGTGTTTTTAAACACATTTCAAAACGCATGCGCTTTTACATGTCACCATGCGTTTGGCTGTTTTGAGAGGGTTTGTTTGTTCATTGTTGTAATTGCAAGCATCTGTGAAAATGTTAACACTGCTCTTACACTTCCAGAAATGATGAGAAACACTTTCAAACCAGCCAAATGCACCCGGGTGATGCCACACGTTGTTTTTAAACAGTCCATTAAAAAAGCATGCATTAAAAAGTGCATGCTTTTTTTGAAAGTGCATCCGTTTTTGAAAGGCTTTACGCATGCTTTTTTGACAGACTGCTTAAAGACGGGCCAAAAACGGGTTCAAAACGCCACATGTGGCATCACCCTAAGGCCACGTTCACATGTTGCATTTTTTGCTGTGTTTTTGATGCATTGGGAAAGATTCTCCTGTTTCTCTTCTATATAAATGCTTGTCTTTTTCGCCCTCCTGTCTCTGTTGCGTTCTTGCTTTTGCTTTGCGTTTTTGAAAAGCACACAAGCTTTGAATTGCATTGCATTGTGTAGTGTCACCTTGCTTTTTGTGATGCATTTTAACATTTGCGTTTTGCTGGGAAGCAGTTTCCCTTAACTTTTTCATCAAAGTCACAACTTTTAGGGCACAGTCTATGTATCCAAGCACAGGGGGCCGTTGAACGCATCTGATTGTTTACCTATCACATGTGTTTCACTGCAAATACATTCAACCCCAGGCGTGCCCCCACTGCAGTAGCACTGCGCTTGTAAACGCAGCACTAGTGCAGCGTCTGACATCACCCTTGGTGTGCATTAACACATTTGCTTTTTCAGAAGCAGTTTTTGATGTTCAGTCAACCACATCATCTGGGCATGTCCACGTGAAGATGCTGACCTCTCAAGCGCATAAATTGCCTGCCGTGGTTGGCAAGAAGAGGAGATAAGGGGCGGGCACATAGTTGTGTCACAGAGGGGAGAGAAGAGAGGGGGAGCCTGATTGATTTTTAAAAAATGGTTTGGGAATGTGCTAAGGACTGGCTATGGGGGCATGGTGACAGGTTCCCTTTAACATTGATTTAATTGAATAAAACAGTTTCATACACAATAAATAGATCCCGTCCCTTTGGTAATTATGTCACAATGAAGCCTAAATAGAATAATTCTGTGTGGCCCTGCAGTAGTCAAATCAAGGAATTAAAAAGTTAGGCTTTGAAAGAAATAAATGACAAACTTCAATGAAAGAGAAAAGTTATAGCTTTAGTGGGAAGAAAAGCTGCTCTCTGTCATTTCATGATATTGTGTGTTTTAAATTTAATTCTGGTTTTCTTGAGTTCAGCGGATTAAAGTTGAAATAACCTACAAATTACTTAATGTGTTGTAAATCTTGGGAAATGAAGGTTTAATGTGCAACACATGTCAGAGGGGAGCAAGACAGAGAGGGAGAGAATTCCTCTTCCCCATGACAGCCATGAAAAAGAAATCATTTTTCTTCTGCACTGAAAACATGCAGGATTAATCCCGCCATAAGGGTCAGTAACAAGCGCAATGTGAGCAGGGACAGAGGGGTTACAGCTGCTACTGATCACCCATGAAAGCTAGCATAGTCCTTAAAGTGGGAATTTACAGAGACCATTATAGCCGGGCAGCCATTTTTAATGAATCTGAAGATTGTGACCTTATAGAACAGAAAACTTACTTCCAGTTAAACATCTGTAACATTTCTGCATATAAAACATACATAAACTATATATACTATATAAACTTTTCAATTTTCACACCTTCCGAAAACTAGAGATTTTTACTTTTCTGTTTGTAAAGCTATATGAGAGCGGTACAAATTGTACTTCGCAGTCCTGGGACGAGGAGTAGGCGAGGGTAGGTGTCTAGGGGGCCACCTTCGCCTCCATCCCCGTGGGGCACCGTCCCAGCCCTCAATAATAATCAGCGGTATGTGCATCATTAAGAGATACATATTACTGGGCAGAGGCAGCATGATATTACCACTGCCTGCAGCCTTCTGTGTGTCCTATCTGTGTCATAGAGAAGACGTCGGCAGCAGTATCATCACGCTGCCAGTGTTCTGGAGGAGAAACGTGGGAGCAAAGTGGAAGCTGCAGGGAGTGCGGATTTATAAATTCTGCTGTGGTACATATAAACTTTTGGCATGTGCTGCCTGGGCTAACCAATATACTGTGGGGATGTGCTGGCATTGGCTACCTATATACTGTGGGTATGTGCTGGCATTGGCTACATATATACTGGGGGTATGGGCTGATATTGGCTACCTAGATACTGGGAGCATATGCAGGTCTGGGCTACATATATATTGGCAGCATGTGCTCGCCTGGGCTACCGATATACTGGGGGAATGTGGTGGCCTGGGCTAACTGTATACTGGGGGCATATGCTGACCAGGGCTACCTAAATACTGGGGGCATGTGCTGGTCTGGGCTAACTGTATACTGGGGGCATTTGGTGACCTGAGCTACCTTTATACTCAGGGCATGTGCTGGTCAGGGCTACCTATATACTGGGTGCATGTGCTGGCCTGGGCTACCTATATACCGGCAGCTTGTGATGGCAGGTTAAAAATTGTTTATACTGGTGGTAGATTTCCTATAACGAACAGGGGTGTATTTGGTATTTTTGGGTGTCCTAGGTCAGTGGGTATAGAGAAAGATATACAGTATCATCAAAAGCAACATCCTTCTAATGTTTATTAGCAACAAATAACTATACTAAATGATACTGGCTGATCACCTAAAGGTCATGTGACCTGAAGAAAAAATATCATTCCAGTGCTGAAACATAATATTATCTCATTCTTTTAATAAAATCAAATAAAATGGTGAATTGTGTTGTGATCATCCTTATACACTGAGGGTGCTGTCACATGGTGCGTCCTTGGTCGGTTCTTGGTGCGTTTTTGTATGGTTATCATGGGTTTGACTGCTGTGAATACTGTATTACCATTTTCACAACTGCTTAAATTTCCACAAATGCACGGTAAACATGGTAAACATGCAAAGACGCATTGGTCAGGACCAAGAACTGACCAAGAACTGACCACCCTAAACACCCAGCTAAACCAGACTTCTAAAGATCAAAATTGTGTGAAGAGAAGAACCCATTTCCCGTATCTGGAATACACCAACCCCACTATCTACTTATACATATTTGTATTACAAAAGGTTCTGACAAGGTAGTCCTGTCCCATTGACAATAAAAGTATACAGCAGCCTCTGTGAGGGCCTAGTGTCAAAGATCTATTAGCTGGAAGAAACAGATGGCTCCCCACTATCATCTGAAAACGTGTATATCATGCATGAGGGATCGGACAAGATAAAAGAAGTTTATAATGAAATCTCTGCGTTGGGATGTGTCGCTGTCTCGTAAGCACACCTGCTTATATTCTAAGTAGTGCTGCCTGCTACTATCACTGTGGTTGTGTGTGCGGTTCCCCTGGGGTGGTAACATTGTCCATGGTAATCACGAGACAGACGGTCACCCTTTCTACTCCTGTCTGCCCTCCTCTGTGTCCGCTCTCCCTTTCTGCAGCTCCTTCTCTCCGGAGTGGCTGCCATATGGTTCTAGTTAAGCTCCATATTTTTTCTTGTCAATAGAAGCCACACTTTCCTTGCTGCCAGACGTTCTACAGATTGCTCTGTTGGCTCAATTTCTTATTGGATTTTTTTTCCCTTAAAAAAAAAAACTGACATTTTAAATTAATTTACAGCCACAACAAAAAGAGTTCAGAATTTTAATGGTGTTGTAAGTAATTTTTACCTAATCCGCTCCAGATTTTGGTATTAACCTTTGAAATAGGGTTCATTCAGCTACTAAGTTACAAGCTTTGGACTGATATACTGCTGAGAGGGGCTGTATGAGTAGACAAGTGCGCAGGATAAATAGTGTTTAAACATGGACCTAAAACGCTACATGCATCCAGCTGGTAAAACAGCGCAGATGCCTATGGGTCCTCAAGCACGAAACCTCCAGAACTATTTCCTAGTCCAGAAAGCTATCAGTTGGGATTTATCATATACATGTTTTAATTAAAAAGTAGGTCCAAAGCCTAAAAAGGCTCTACGTGGTAGCAGCAGTAATTGAGATCCATGGCACGGGAACAGCAGTGTTATTGCATGTGCATAGCGGTGGTTCCCATTAGATAATATGCACATTATAAAGAGGTTACCTGTGCTTTAGCATTGAATGTTATAGAGCCTTTTATTTAATTTGTCCTGTCACTAGTTCCTACTAGTGTGACACTTCTTATGTGACATTGACAAGGACCCTAGAAACATAAGAACATCATAACATTTAGGTTACAGCTCAAGCCCTTGTTTCCATCAGGTTGTCACTGGCAGGACTGGCAGCATTAGCTGCTCTTACATTGGCGGATTATGCTGCTATTGCTTTTGGCTGGTTTTTATTATGAAAAATTGGTTTCAGATGTTGGCAGAAGGAAATAAATGATTTCTTTTACCTTTGTCGTTTTATTACTGAAAAATGTTGAACTCTAACCGTGTAATGACAGCTCAGATGTGAAGGCTGCAATTATTGAACAATATCACAGCGGGAGACGCACAGTAGCGCTAACTGACGGAGAGGAGCAGCAAATCAATCACCAGGAGGTGCCACCGCTGCATCATCACCAAGAACCAGGTCTTATGTGGGCTGGGGAAAGTGGCATTAGGGAGTCAGATTGTTTCCTCAAATAGTACAAACATCCTTGGCACCAGTGACTGGGGCACTGCCAGCCAGCAACAAGTCTACATTCCTAAAATTCCACTGTGCCCAAGAGGTTCCCCTGGCATCGGGGACCAACACTGGAAGATCCAGCTACTGCAGGGAGAGCTAAATGAGAAAGATGTCACACTCCAGGGGGGATTGGCACATTCTCCAGAGAGTGAGAGAGGGACAAGGATTGGTTTGGTTTTGGCTACTGAGTAGAGAAAATAGTGCTTTGGCAACTGTATAAAAAAATACAAAAAGCAAAAAGAGAAATACAAATATCATGCTTCCCATATGTATCACTACTTGTATTAGTGCGTCCCTCGTTACCAATATAAATAAATCTAATTTCTGTGTTTCTTTTTGGGATGAGGGCATTATTGAAGAACAGCCTACATCCAGGCATGTACCTATCCAGATATAAAGAGGAGAGACATATTCTGGTACACCTGCTATGGAAATAACTTATGGAGATAATGGTCCCACGATGTGTTCCTGGGAGGTCATCCAGGACAGGACTGCTACATCATCCTCACAAGTACCACAGAACTATATTGCCTCTTCCTGGTATATAATATTCTACAAACTAAGGCCCCTTTCACACTTGCGTTTTTCACGCGCGTTTTCTGCATGTGCTTTTGACGCGCAGAACTTGCATTGCACTCTGACCTATTGTAACCAATGGGTCTTTTCAGACTTGCATTTTTTTTCACGCACACACGCACGTTTTTTTTAACGCGCGTTTAAATCTCGACATGCTCTACTTTTGCAAGTCACGCGCGTGAAAAACGCACCATACAAGTCTATGGAGATGCATCAAAAACACATTGCACTCTGAGACACTTGCAAGTGCAATGCGTTTTTCACGCATCAATTGCCATAGAAAAGATAGAGATCAGTCCTGAGTCCATTTCACGTGCATTTTCTGCGCGTGAAAAACCCATTGAAATTGCATTGAAAAAGTGAAAACGTGAAAAACGGAGACACTGAACAAACTCTGACTGAAAACTGATTGCACTCTGATGCAAAATGTGCGTTTTTCACTGACCAAACCCTGATCGCTCCCTGATCAGACTCTGACGTGATCTGCAACGCAAGTGTGGAAGGGGCCTAAGATGGTGAGGATGTATGAGAGCAATGCGGTGTTAAAATCACATATCTGTGGTATGTCTGTGCAAGAAGTCAGTATCTAGAAGTCAACCACCACCAATGACTAATGACACAAACAACTTATCATACTTCTGATTTGACGTTCTCAGTTCCTTGGCAGCCCCACATACGAATGGATCTAACCAATGTCATCTGGATTGCCACCTTCTTTATTAGACTCTACCAGTAACTGGAAGTTACTCTAAGAAAGTGTAAATTTGCAAATGCCCACATGAATTCATAGGAAGAGACGCCCTTCACGCGCTCCTCTGTCAGCTGCCATCATGTTCATATCATATCAGCTTGCTTATTTTTTGAAGGGGGGGCATGAGGGGATATTTTAGTCCCCCCGGCTTGGATGACCCAAGCGTTTCTATAGAAACCTCAGTTTGAAAAACAACCTCTGGAAGTTGCCAACTATTTTGTCTTCTAGTTTAACAACTGCTCCGCTCACATGCTGGGGACAGCTGGGGGGCCCCTGCCTTACAAAAGTAAAATGGGTTTATAATGGACGTCCTTTTAATGGTTTCAGGATACAAAGAATAGTGTGGGTTTTTTTCGCCTTGATTTTTTTTCTTCAAGAAAATGACAAGCATAGATGAGCGGCTCAGAGTTCAGTTTCTACATTACCACATTTGCTGCATGAGTGACAGTGACTCCTCTGATAGATAATGTGTTAAACTACCCAGTAAAGAAAAGAAAACCTCTGTTAAAGAGAAATCCCTATTTAATTACCAGTAAACCAACATCAAAGGAGATAAAACAGGAAAATAAAGGTAAAAGATGCACGACACATAGACGCACCCATACTGTGTCATTATTACGCCCTGTCATCTGCTGACCACATACGCTGTATTCTAGAGAGTAAATAATACATGACTTCGACTTTCGCTGATTAGATCAATTTAGCAGAATATTAAACCCCGGTAAAAATCATAAGATGGTCGTTTATTACAGCGTAGAAGGATTCCTGGACACTGATGCATCATCTAAAGAGAATAAGAACTGATGGATTTCCTTCACAAAGCAGACCTTTCCACATTCTGTCCTCTGATTGATCTATAGGTAATTGACCCACACTGGGAATTACAAGAGCGGATACCAAAGTGCCACTCTATAGGCATTTATATCACAATGTGCAGATGTAGCAATGTCCCGTTTAACATTGGGAATATTACATGTTTATATCACATGTATTATACAATATATGAACAAAAGGCCTGGGCCTAAGCTCTCGATAATTGAATTCAGGTGTTTAGTTCAAACCCATAGGCGCAGGTATATAATATCCAACCCCATGTCATGCAGTCTCCTTCTAACATTTGTGAAATAATAGGCTGTCCTAAAGAACTTGTCGGTACTGGGATGTCACACAAGCCAGTATGTTCTTCCCTCCTTAAATTCAGTTTTTATTGTTATTTATAGATCAACATTAATTCACATTTAATAAGGGGTTCACATTTCATAGAACTAAGCAGAGAACAAATGGAAGTACAAAAGGTACAATATCACAGTGAAGTAGAAGAAGCAGAAAGAGGACCCTGCCCATGAGGGCTCACAATCTATATGGGAGGTTAGATGGAAACACTAGGTAAGGTCTGAAGGTCTGAAAGGGGGGTTTGGCCAGTCTGACACTTTTTGGTAGAGAGTTGCCCAGGAGAAGTCCTGAAGATGGTTGTGAGAACAGCAGATGGTAGGAGAACAAAGCAAAATGTCTAGATTCCATGAAATCTTTGAGTGGTATTATTTGGAAGTGAAAGTGTTATAGGGGCTGGCCCGACCATTTAAGTTATCCCCTATCCACAGCATAGGCTGAATAGTGATGTGTTAACTGTAGGGACCCCCACATATTACACAAATGAGACTCCCTGATTGCCAATGAATGGGGATTTCCTTTTCACTAATGGGCACCTACTCATCCTGCCACTCCATTCACTGTCTATGGAAGCGGTCAGAGATAGCCGAGGACTGGGTATGACTTTTTCAGTCATTCCCATACAATTGAGAACGGGGTTCTCGTTCTTGTGATTACTGGGGGTCCAGGAGTCAGTCCTTCTCTGATTGGCTAGTTATCCCCAACCCTGTGGATGGGGGCTAACTTAAATAGACACAGACACTCAGCTGCATGCCACATCGTGTTACAGGAAGGTTTTTCTGAGACACATACTATCCCATACCTCCTCTGCTATTAACCTTGGCAAAAAACGGCCTTCTATAACTGGTTACTGGGCAGTTGAATGTAAGTCTTATAGCCAGCACTGAAAGGAGTGTTGTATACTTCCTACACTGTGGCCAGGGAACCTGGATAATAAAGCTGCTGCTAACCCAATACAAGCAAACAGGATTCCTTGTCCTGCTTCTTCCAAACCCACTACTAAGCCCTGCAGAGGGCTCTGTGGTCATAGCTGGGCAATATAACTCACACACAGGAGGTTGGATATCACTGAGGAGACTTTTGAGCTACAATTTCACAGATTGCAAAGTCGAGACTCAAGCTAGAAGACTGAGAAATGGAAGAGGTGTATAGAAAGCAACTTCAGAGGGAAGACCCACTGAGCTCTGGACCTGAGGAAAGAAACAGAAAGCCGCTCCTTCAAAAAGAGTAGGAAAAACAGAAAACTGCCAAAGAGATTAAGAGGATACAGTGATACAACATATCATTAAAAGAACTGAGATAGATAAATGAGTGAGATAAATATATACAATAGGGGATGTATGTTTTCTTGGGGGAAGGAATCAAAACTTTCTCTTATTATCTTAAAATTACTTTTTTGCCATAATGCAGAACTGATGCAAATGTTAAATTAAATTAAAAGCTCAGATAGTTTTGTCAAAACCACCAACTGCAGACATGTATTCTGATATCTTAAAGCCTCTGCTTTTCTTTTAGCTTCTTATGCCCATGTTTTTAAGAAAAAAAGGCTTTAAAAATTATGCATATGAGCCTGACGGGCTCAAGGCACCATTAACACCTATGGTGTCTGGAGCCCCTCAGGATCGTTTGCTTAATTTTAACAGTCTTTTTTGTTAAAACCAGGGCATAATAAGCTAAAAGAAGAGCAGATCCTTCCTGACGGGTGCACACCAGTATGTCAGTGTGCTTGGTTTACAATCCTTTTCCTGGTGGTAGATGACTTTTAAAGAGATATTTTGAAAGTAGAAGCTATCAGCAAGGGCCATAAGACTCAAATTCTAAATATTGAGGGACACACAGTCAAAAATGTTTGGGAGAGCAGTTAATTGCTGTAATATGACATAATGGGTATATGTCACAATTCTGGCCACCTGCCATATACCAACCCAATTGAGCAAATAAAATGCATTTACTGGTCACAGACACAGTATTTCGACATCCCGCTGCAAGCTTCCTCATCATGGGTTATGCAAAGACAATTAATGCCAAACAATTAATATAAAGCAAATGTCTCAGATGCCTCAAACCACTCTACTGCCACAGAAGTAGAAAACCACTGTCTAGTCTGGCTGTAAATTACATCACTCTATAGAAGAGGACTGTACACTATAAAGTGCCACAGCCATAACAATAGCACAGTAACTAAAGTATGGTAATAAATTACAAAAATGATTGCTTTCCAATGTACTGAATCCTACAGATGCACAGTAATATAACAATCCAATATAATTACATCCAGAAAAAGTTCTGTAGATCCAAAAAGAGATCTTCCTTACTAAACTTAGATTGTTCTCCATGGTAAGAGAATCAGCCTTCTGTACCACAGAATCCAATGAAACATAACCTTCTATGTTTCTCTGGAACTAGGAGGAACCTAGATGCCTGTACATGCAACAATGATCAAGGATGCTATCTGCCTATAATTTATTTGTATAGAATGTCACTAGAATATGGTCTCCAGCAACAAAGGGTCACCAGGCTAAGGCTTCCAGCACATGAAGAGGGCAAATTTTGGCTGTGAAAAAGTTTTCTTCAGTATTTCATGGCCGATTATCCCCAGTCTGGCATCTGTTTTTCAAAGATAAACTATAGTCTACAGTATATGTGATCTGTGAAAAATGGTTCTGACTAAGACATGCTCTACTTTTTAACAGATCTCTCACACAGACCGTTTAAAGAGCCGCTGTGGGCATCGATATATTAAAAAGTATTGAATATATATAAATGATTGTTTGGGGATCTATTGAATCCAACAGCCCTAAATAGCAGTTCTGACCACCAGGATTTCTAAACTCTATTTTGCTACCATTAAATACAGAAAGAAACACATGTGAGACATTCATAGTACATTTTTAGTGGCAGGGATTAGAAGGTGACATCAGAGCCCACTAAATAAGCTAATCAGCACTGCTTCATATACTACTAGTCACTGATTGATTTTAGTCCCCCACTCTTCCAAGTCACAAAAAAATCCTGCACGTTCTTCAATAATGGACTGACAGTATCAGAGCAAACTTCCAACACTTACACTTCTCTGCCACAAGTTGCCGAAAAAAAAGGAGGAAGAGCAAAAAATGTGAAAAGTGTTGTCTAGGAATCAAAGAGTCACCACTTCTTTTTATTTTGTGTTTTTTTTCTCAGTAATTACACTAAAGATGAAAAACTCATAATAAACATCTTGCAGTCCCCACCTGCTAACAGTAATTATAATAGACTCAACAATAAATGGTAACGCAGCATAGAGCAGCATCTTGGGAATTCTCTGGGGTATGTGGATTAGCTTGAAAAGCCTGAATGATTAAAATACACTAATTAAAATTTTGCGTTCCTTGGTAACTCGTCTGCCTGGGCCCCTGGTGTTGGCAAAATGGGAATTAACGTGACAAAAGCAACACAGAGGGGTTTTGTTTTAAATAAAAAAAAAATGATGCACACAAAACTCTTCGGCAGGACAGGAAGAAAAGCGCAGATATTTGCCTCTTTTTTCACTATTATCGTCCATTCTGCGGGATCTTGAAATATCTTGTTCACATCAACATGTATCCGGCTGAACAGAAGAACGTGTGACATTATCCGCCCCCCAAGTGTCAGGAGTGCAAGCTTATTTAGTAACATTGAATTTTATTACATTTTTTTCAATCACTGCCCTTGCGGGATGTAGATGAACTAACCCTGTATGACAGTAAGGGAGATGCTTCATATATGTTCAAGTCCGGTGGGATTAGCAACAGATGCTCCATTCTGCAGCCATATACTGCTGTATACTCCTAAGTGGATATGCTAATTTGCTGGGAGATTTACACAATATGGCAGGGAAATATTTCTTTAAAAATGATCCCTCTCTCAGGTAAATCCTCAAACGCTGCATTATAAGAGCAAAAAAATATTGCAAGGGAATGAAAGAGTTAAAGGACGTTGTCACAGGGTAGGGCATGCAGCAGGTAGGTAGACTTGACAGGGTCCACTCACTAGCACATTCCTTCAGGGACCTTGGTGCCAATTCTTTAGCTGGAAAAGATTGACTTCTGCTCGCTGCAGTTTTACAAAAGAATTGAAGCACTTCTGAGTTGCCCTTAGCAACCTAATTGCATCAGTACATTGCACACAGGAGCCAAAGTAACTGAATTTTGATGAAAAGGCGGCGGTAATTTACGGCATCACAAAATTAGTTGCCGTGGCGACGGGTTAATTACATCTCAAATTAACAAAGCAAGTGTGGTGAAATTAAATATAAATCATATTTTCTGCATAAATTATAGGGGTTGATTAGACCGGGGCTATGGGAGAGGAAAAGGTTGTCCCACGGAGGGCCTACGTTGGAATGACTTAAGCCGACTTTGCAAGTGACATAACAAAGTCTCTGAATGTTTCTCCCAGGCAGCAGACTTCTCTCAGGTCGGTAGTTATCAGGCATCCCTCGGCCACACGCCGGCCATTGACCTGCTGCTTTTATACTTCAGGGCGTCTGTGCGGCGTTACCAAGCACAGACCCTGCTGTGTGTAATGTGCAGCCTGCGCTGCATTGTGCTATTGTGTTAAAGTGATCTGTGATCTCCCTTTAATACTTGGACACTATGAAGAAAACAATAAATCTGCGCTGTGTATCCTGACCTGCACTGTTATACACGGCTTTCACATGATACAAAAGGAAACTTTCTCTACCTGACTGTAACTAAATTATTCTGTATTAAGTATCCAGTGTAATGTATCTGGTGCGCTATATATACAGGCGGTCCCCTACTTAAGAACACTCAACTTACATACAACCCCTAGTTACAAACGGACCACAGGATATTGGTAATTTA
This sequence comes from Engystomops pustulosus, assembly GCA_019512145.1. Lineage (NCBI taxonomy): Eukaryota > Metazoa > Chordata > Amphibia > Anura > Leptodactylidae > Engystomops > Engystomops pustulosus. Next base: position 114,708,158 of record CM033646.1, read on the forward strand.
TTGTGCTTTAGTCCTAGGCTACAATAAACAGCTATAACAGTTATCACAGGTGTCTGTAATGAAGCTTTAGTGTTAATATTGATTCTTATGACAACCCAACATTTTTAAAATTCAATTGTCACAGAGACCAAAAAAATTTTGGCTGGGATTACAATGATAAAATATACAGTTCCGACTTACATACAAATTCAACTTAATAACAAACTTGCAGACCCTCTCTTGTATGTAACCCGGGACTGCCTGTACTTGCTTTACAAGTAAAGTAGAATTGCAATTTATTATTATAAGTGTGGGGGAGGAGGCCAGATGTGCATAGTATATAGATGAGTATGATTCTATATATGTAGCTTACGATCATTTGTGACGACTTGATGGGACATTGTATGGGGGGGATTTATTATTACTTCTATGGCAGTTTTCTGGCACTGAAATAATCACAATTTTATGTGTTTTTTGTGCAATGAAAGAAATTGTTATTATTTTGGTGACTATGCCATCTTCACACCATGTGGGCATGGGTGGTGCAGCTGTCGGTGGAGCGGGTGGCAGAGTTCTTGCCCATGTACTGCTTAACGTTTGCATGTTTCCAGCGCAGCACGGCTGGCGGATACATCATAAGGTCTAAGCCGCACGGAGCGCCGGCGTATGATAGATCTACTCCAGTGGCGTAACCAGAAGCTGATGGGCCCCAGTGCAAAGTCTGTGCCCGGCCCCCGACTACAATGCATGGTTTATAGTAATTGTCTTCTCATATGGGAAAGTGACACCATAAGGGCCCCCTAAAAGTCTCGGGCCCTTGTGTGGCTGCAACCTCTGCACCCCCTCAAGTTGCACCCCTGATCTACCTGTATAATAGATCTATGCGAGAGCAAGTAATATGGAAACTATTTAGGTGGGATTTTACACTGTTGATGAAATTATGAAGGAGCTTAATAGGGCAAGGTATGAAGAGTCAGATATAGGCCATTTCACAATGCAGATATTTTGGAATCAGTTAAGCCAGTGGACTGCCTACAGTGCAGAAGACAGGACACAGTGGGGCAGATTTACTTACCCGGTCCATTCGCGATCCAGCGGCGAGTACTCTGTGGAGGATCCGGGTCTTCTGGCGATTCACTGAGATAGTGCGCCTGATGTCCACCAGGTGTTGCTACTGCGCTGAAGTCCGTCGGATTTCACTGGAGTTCACCAAGCTACCCTGGGTGAAGGTAAGCGCGTGTCAAGCAACACTTTTTTTTGTTTAAATATATTGGTTTTTCCGAATCCATCGGGTTTTCTTTCGGCTACGCCCCCCGATGCGCCACAATCCGATTGCATGCGCCAAAAACCCAGGGCAATTCAGGGAAAATCCGCGGTAATATTCGGGTAACCCGACGGAAAAACGAGATTCGGACCCTTAGTAAATTACCTCCAGTGCCTCATAGTGATTTATGATTCAAGAAGTCCCTTCTTTGCTGCAAAACAGCAGCCCTGAGCTGTAGTCATGGAACGGGTTTAATAGCCAAACGTAGAAGGAGTGAAGTTAGAAGTGTCATTAGGAAGGGGCAACATTTTAATAGCAAAAGGTGCTATAAAATACATAAAATTTATGTTTGAGGTGGGGGAAGGGCTAAAGGCAAAAGGGAATCAGGTTGAAAATTACATATAAAATTGAAGAAAGGCACAATCTAGATTCCAAAATGTGCAAAGAATTAGGTTACAGGCAGTCCCCTACTTAAGAACACTCGACAATTTATTGTACTTTAGTCCTAGGCTACAATGATCAGCTGTAACAGTTATCAGATGTGTCTGCGATGAAGCTTTATTGTTAATCCTGATTCTTATGACAATACAACATTTTTAAAATCCAGACTAAAAAAGTTCTGGCTCGGATTACAATGATAAAATATACAGTTCCGGAGTACATACAAATTCAACTTAAGAACAAACCTACAGACCCTATCTTGTAAGTAACCCGGGGACTGCCTGTATAGTGTATACAGTGTATAGTGTTATATCACCTTTCACATTAGCTTTGCGGAGAAGTATATATATATATATATATATATATATATATACACTCACCGGCCACTTTATTAGATTACACATGCTATAACGGGTTGGACCCCCTTTTGACTGCAGAACTGCCTCAATTCTTCGTGGCATAGATTCAACAAGGTGCTGGAAGCATTCCTCAGAGATTTTGGTCCATATTGACATGATGGCATCACACAGTTGCCCGCATTTTCGGCTGCTATCATGATGCGATCTCCCGTTCCACCACATCCCAAAGATGCTCTATTGCAGGGGTAGGGAACCTATGGCTCGGGAGCCAGATGTGGCTCTTTTGATGGCTGCATCTGGCTCTGAGACAAATCTTGATTAATAGCGATCGGCAGTGGTGTACATCTAAGACCACACAGCGATGATCACTGGATGTTACCGGCGCTCCTGCTCCTTTGTGTGACCAAGGTGCCATAGGCGCACCATTGCCTTAGGTAACAGCAACCTGTGTCATAGAGTACACTGTGTCATCCACTCCTCTCTATGACCCAGGCACCATTGCCTTAGCAACGATGGCAGCGGCACTTGGGTCATAGAGAAGATCACGGGAGTACTGGTGCTACCTATCTACTGGGGGCAAGTATGTGCTTTGACTACCTATCTACTGGGGCCTGGGGCATGTGATGGGGCTACCTGTCTACTGGTGGGTATTTGCTGTGGCTACCTACCTACGAGGGTCATTTGCTATGACTACCTATCTACCTGGGCATGTGCTGTGGCCCAGCTATCTATTGGGGAGCATGTGCTGGCTACCTATCTACTTGTAGAGCATGTGCTGTGACTACCTATTTACTGGGGGCATGTGCTATGACTACCTCTCTACTGGGGGGCCATGTGCCTGTGGCTACCTATCTGCTGAGGGCATGTGCTGGGGCTAACTGTCTACTGGGGAATTTGCTATGACTACCTATCTAATGGGGGTCATGTCTTTGGCTACCTATCTACTGGGGGGGGGGCATTTGCTGTGGCTACCTATTTACTATAGAAAATAAGTTCTGACCGGAGCTCCCGTTTCCCTGGCCTCCGTGGTCTTTTCTCTTCCATATGTCACTCACAAAATAGAGTAGTTCACACTCCTCCAGCACAAATTCCTGAATCCTCCGATAAAATATACCCCTATTATTCAGACCAACACTCCTGCGTTTTTCTTGTGACCCTCCTCTGTATGCAACATATGTTCCGGTAGATCGCTGGAAGAAATTCACCCGCAGATACGTAGTACAGTTTAACAAATCTAAAACTCCATATGGGACGCCAGCTGCACGTTTCGCCCGGTTTGGCTTCTTCTGGGGCGAAACCCAGGGTCGGGCGAGAACGTGCAGCTGGCGTCCCATATTGGAGTTTTATATGCGCATTTGTATCGCTCTTTTGTGAGTATGTTTTCAACCTAAATAAATCCTGAGTGTTAACTGTACTATGTATCTGCGGGTGAATTTCTTCAGCGATCTACCGGAACATATGTTGCATACGGAGGTGGTCACAAAAAACGCAGGAGTGTTGGTCTGAATAGCGGTATATTCTTATGGAGGATTCAGGAATTTGTGTGCTGGGAATGTGAACTACTCTATTTTGTGAGTGACATATTGGAAGAAAGACACACGAAGCAAGGGAATCGGGAGCTCCGGTCAACTTATTTTCTATGTTTTACAATTTGTGTTTACCTGGATCAACCCTTGACTGTTTTGTAGCTCATGAGAGAGGTGTGCAGCACATAGCTGTTATTGCTGTATTTTTACCTATTTACTAGTAGGAATGTGATGGTGCTACCTATCTACGGGGGGCTGTGCCGTGGTTACCAATATACTGGGGGGCAAGTGCTGTGGCTACCTATCTCCTTAAGGCATGTGCTGGAGCTACCTGTCTATTTGGGTGCACGTGCTGTGGCTACATATCACTGGGCTGCATGTTCTGTGGCTACAATGCACTGGGAGGCATATACTCGTGTCCCCTATTTGCTGGGCATGTACTGAGGCTACCTATCTAGTGGTGGGCATGTTCTGTGGCTACCTATTTACTGGGGGCCATGTGATCTGGCTACCTATCTACTAGAGAGGAAGTGCTGTGGCTACCTATCTACTGGGGGGGGCATGTACTGTGGCTACCTATCTACTAGGGGGCATGTTCCAAGGCTACCTATCTACTGGAGGGCATGGGCATATTGTATGGCTCTCACAGAATTACATTTTAAAATATGTGATGTTCATGGCTCTCTCAAACAAAAAGGTTCCCGACCCCTGCTCTATTGGATTGAGATCTGTTGACTGTGGAGGCCATTTGAGTACAGTGAACTCATTGTCATGTTCAAGAAACCAGTCTGAGATGATTCCACTTTATGACATGGCGCATCATCCTGCTGAAAGTAGCCATCAGATGTTGGGTACATTGTGGTCATAAAGGGATGGACATGGTCAGCAACAATACTCAGGTAGGCTGTGGCGTTGCAACAATGCTCAATTGGTGCCAAGGGGCCCAAAGAGTGCCAAGAAATATTCCCCACACCACCTGACACCACCACCACCAGCCTGAACCGTTGATACAAGGCAGGATGGATCCTTGCTTTCATGTTTTGACGCCAAATTCTGACCCTACCATCCGAATGTCGCAGCAGAAATCGAGACTCATCAGACCAGGCAACGTTTTTCCAATCTTCTACGTCCAATTTCGATGAGCTTGTGCAAATTGTAGCCTCAGTTTCCTGTTTCTTAGCTGAAAGGAGTGGCACCCGGTGTGGTCTTCTGCTGCTGTAGCCCATCTGCCTCAAGTTCGACGTACTGTGCGTTCAAGATGCTCTGCTCTCTGCCTACCTTGTTGTAACGGGGGCTTTGAGTCATGTTGCCTTTCTATCAGCTCGAACCAGTCTGCCCATTCTCCTCTGACCTCTGGCATCAACAAGGCATTTCCGCCCACAGAACTGCCGCTCACTGGATGTTTTTTCTTTTTCGGACCATGCGATGGTTGTGCGTAAAAATCCCAGTAGATCAGCAGTTTCTGAAATATTCAGACCAGCCTTTCTGTCACCAACAGCCATGCCACGTTCAAAGGCACTCAAATCACCTTTCTTCCCCATACTGATGCTCAGTTTGAACTGCAGGAGATTGTCTTGACCATGTCTACATGCCTAAATGCACTGAGTTGCCGCCATGTGATTGGCTGATTAGAAATTAAGTGTTAACGAGCAGTTGGACAGGTGTACCTAATAAAGTGGCCGGTGAGTGTATATATACATCCCCATAGAAGGCTATTGTGCCTAGTAGTGGTAAGGTGACCACACACGTGTGGCGCCGTACAGTACCATGCAAGGGAAAAAGATAAAGCATGCTATATCTTTTCCCATGTTTTCAGCTCTCACCCTTCCTTCTCTCCAGTGCACTACATATGCCGGGTGAGCATACGTTTAGTGTGAAAGTAGCCCTAGAGTGCAGAAGCAATATGGGAGGAAAAATAAGGTGATGAAGGGGCAAATTAAGTGAAGGAGTGGCAAATGAAGCAAGAGAGGGGCTAATGAACCGAGGGAGGGGCTAGGTGGCAGACAGCGAGAGGAGCCAAGTTTAGTATATTACTAGAATTATGGAAGACCAAGCATGAAAGTGAAGTAAACAATGGTATTGAAAAACTAAAGGAAAAAAGCAAGAGATGCCAGCTAGCAGAAAAGCAGAGGCACATATAGATGGTGCGGCAACTATGTGCAGGCAAAATATAAGCAGTAAAATACTACAATTACAAATGCATTTTTTTATGCAGTTTTTTTGATCCAAAGCCAGAAATGAATTCAAAAGGAAAAGGAATTAAACAGGAAGTTCTTTGGATTTCTCCTTCCTACTAAATCCACTTCTGGCTTTGTTTCAAACAAAGTGCAATGTATACTACATATGTTATTCCAGCATAAACTAGTATAGAAACCGGTAAAATTACTTGATGTGGGGCAGGAATGGAACCAGAGTCATTTACAGAATGGAACACAACTGGGAATCAATAATTCAGATGTCTAAAGAAGCTGGTGCCAGAGGAAAATATTGCAGTATGAAGGTATAAAGTAGACATAAAACATTACACTATAGGTAAAAAGGTAAAGTTACAGATAGAGAGCATTTCTTTACTTTATGGCTGGGTGTTTGCGACAGTTGTGTGTTATATATAAATAGCTTTCTACTGCAAAAGACTGTAAGTAAGGGTAACATGAAGAAATGCACCTGATATTTGTACAGGCGGGCCCCAATTTAAGAACACCCGACTTGCAGACAACCCCTAGTTACAAACGGCCCTCTGGATGTTGGTAATTTACTGCACTTTAGTCTTAAGCTACAATAATCAGCTATACCAGTCATCAAAGGTGTCTGCAATTAAGCTTTATTGTTATTCCTGGTTCTTATGACAATCCAGCTTTTTTAAAATCCAATTGTCACAGAGACCATAAAAATATTGTCTGTGGTTACAATTATTAAATATACAGTTCCGACTTACATACAAATTCAACTTAAGAACAAACTGACAGAACCTAACCCAGAGACTGCCTGTACTTTAAAAGGACAGCAGTATAGTAAAACTATTTCTGTTACAGGTTTATTCAGAGAAAATGTGTTATTGCAAAGCTACCCTTAACTTTCAGCCTAAGAAAGTTAGGGGTTTCACTAAAGGCGCCTATGAAACTGGTACTTGCAATTCACTAATGCCCCCTCTGCCACTTAAAAATACGGCAGAAAAGTATGTGATGGTTACAGGATAATCTACAAAAGTAATAAGACATTTTAATGTATTGACCTCCACATTTATCAAAGATGGATTAAAATATCATGTATTTTTTTGGAGTCAGTGACTTTTTAATGTGTGTGCATTATACCTTTCATATAGAGCTGATAAACAGTGTGTACACAGTAAGAACATTTGTTAGTATTCACATATCGCGCATGTTACGATTAAGACTAAGAAAAGTGTTGAGAGGGGGCGACCAGCCCTGGCCACTATTTCACTTATCTTCTTTTACCAACACATTGTTTCCTTTCACATGCGCACCGCTCTTTCCTCTTGGTGTTTGAAGGTGACTGTGAGGCCAATTGGGAATGGAAGTGAATGACTGTAATCTGTAATTACTGTCCAGAGCTAGTAAAAATTACAAGGACACTTAAAACGAGTGCCACTACCTCTAGAAAGCCTGCTTCATTATGCAATAAAGAGCCGTAGAGTTAAATTAGGATGAAGGACTGGCAGCCTCCGTTCTCACATAAAATAAATGGCAATGTTATATAAATTATATCGCTGCTGTTTGTTTGTAAGGAGACTAAGGATTAAGCCTACCTGCACACAAACGTATCCATAATCGCCCATGAAAAACGGATGTTAATGTCCGTTTTCAGGACCGCATTTCTGGCATCCCTTTTATAAATGATCCTCACAAACTATAGTCCATGAGTGATCTGTTAAATGCTGTTCTGAAATGGACATTCTCCATTTTTTTTTTACAGATTTGTCACACGGTTGGTTGAAATAATGGCCGTAGCCACTGATCAAATGAAAAGTATTTTTATTTTTAAATTTAGCAGCCATGTGCCGTCACACATTTGCATCTGCCCTAGGGGTTTAACATCAGGATGATGGGGTGTTCTTTGATATGGGTAAGGTGGGCCTTATAACAGGTAACACAGATCTTCACTTCTATTCTTGTGTTGGGTTTCTTACTAAAGTTTAAAGAGAACGTATTACCAAGTACAAAATGACAAATACCTAATTTCTTTGTCCCCGTGTCCCTGATCAATTTGGTGTTTTTTTCTTAATTCATTTTTTAGAAAGATGACATTTGTAAGTGACTTGTTTATAGTAACCAAAGGGGTGGTAACCTTTATCAAAGCAGCACAGCGAAAAGAAAACGCCCCCTCCGCTGCCATAAACTAATTCAAATATAAACAAAGTTCTGGGATCCATCTCTTGTGAACGGGCAGTCAGACTAAATATAAATTGTAATAGATGACATGTCCTTTTTAATACATTGCAAAAGATCTCTCACATATTTAGGTATAAATGACCAATTATGTTGCTTTAATCATTCCATGTTGATAGTTTGGTTCAGTTACAGAGAGGAGAATAATAATAATCTTTATTTATATAGTGTCATCAAATTCCATAGTGGTTTAGAAATCATAGGGGACATATACAAATATAATAATACAGTACAAACAGTCGTATGGAACAAGAGAAGATTATGGACAGGTCACTCACAATTACATGTGGCTTAAAGAAGCACAACAAGATTTGGATCGAACTTAGGGTACATTTAGACGGCCGTCTCTGGGGATGTATACGCGGCTGCAAATTTGCGGCTGCATATACGCCCCCATAAACAGCAATGGCCACCCGGCAGCATTATGGTGCCACACATGTGTGGCACCGCGCCGTACACCGGGAAAAGACAGAGCATGCTCCCCATGTGTGCGGACAGTGCACCACTTTTCTCTCCTCTCCAGTGCAAAGCGGTATTCCCGGTCAGCAGTGGCCCGGTGGGCATACAGCTGTCTGTAGGTACCCTCTGGTTAAAAAGCTATGTTTTTAAAAATACAGAGTGACCCCATATCATGCACTATGAGTGGTCTTCCCCCAATCAAGATTTCCTTCACACAGATCAACAAGTAGTTATACAAGTCCTACTGCACAACTGGGCACAAAAAAATGTTCTCTCCAAAAATCCCTGATAGAAAATGGATAAGCACTCAAAAAAGAAGGAATTAGGCCGACAAACTACCACCAATCTGTTATCTAGAATGAGTCATGCTGGTTTATTGTCCCACAGGACTAGTATGCCATCATAACCTACCTTCAGCAGATACCAACCAGACTGGTGATGACGTACCCGGACTATGGGACATCATTCAAGCCAGGGGGGATATACTAACATAATTCTTCTCCACCTCTCGTTCTCCCAGGATGTAGAAGATAATCTCTATGATCCTGTCATCACATCATATCACTAACAGGTTGGTGGGCATTTGTGGGCCGAAATCCTCATGACAGATTTCTTTAGCCAATTTTTCTTTTTTAACTCTCTACATTCCAAAGCATGAAGGAAACATGATTGGTGACCAACTGCGACTGTAATACTGAGCCATAGGGGGGCCACCTAAGTAATGCCACATACTGTTTGCAGCAAAGTGTAGGGTAGAGCTATTAAAAATACTTCTTTTTCCGATCAGAAGGTAAATTGCACAGACATTGGTACATTTCTAAAGGGCAATATATACGTATAAACGTATTATATATATACTAATATATTATATATATATATATATATATATCTTATATATGAAAGAGACACCACTAAGATTTCTGTTCAAAGGCTAGAGAACAGTAAATAACTCGCGAATAACAAGCGAATATTGTTATAAAAAATACAACAAAAATATCCTATAATGTGTAAAAGCTCCTTAGTGTTCAGCCCAAGGTAGAAATCCATAAAACTATGCTGAAAAATTCATGATGCATCCACTGAAATCCAGTGACATTGCCTCTGATGTGCTATGTCCTTGTCCTGCTGATTTCTGGGCAAATGGAAAAGGACGGGCTAAACAGATCCCCCACCACCACCTCCCCTCCACCCTCTCCAGCAAAGACTGCAGCAGGATGACCCCCTCCCCATCCCAGATAAAACAGCAGGTGGGGATCAGAAGTTTGGAGGAGAGTGATGGAATCAATGTACCTGTACGCACAGTGGACCCACAGGTTCCGAGCATTGCATTTCTTCGCTATGCTTCTTACAACTTGTGCGCAATATCGTGATTCACATCAAGACAGTAAAGGGTGAGTCTGATGCAAAATGTTTATGAAATGCTTTCCTGTGGAGCCAACTGAAATTAAAGCGTTTTCCTCTTTCACCCCTCCTTCACATATCATAATAAAAGCATAACATAGCAGGAAGTAAAAGGTAGACGCAGGAAAATATAATAGACATTTATTCTAAAAGGCAGCAGATGATAGTGCAGGACGCATTTACTTATTATGATAAATCTATAGCGATCACCACATGACTGAGCCCAGAGAATAATGGCCAGAGGAGGGCATTGTACAGGTATGGATACACATGAAAGGTAGGTACAATGCTGAGATCATGACACTTCAGATCAATATGGGCTTACAATATACAACTAGATATATCATGTCACAACCCAGGGCCGCACGTACAGACAATCGCCTTCATAATCAATTGATGCACAGTCACTCCATAGGAGATGTGTCTGTCATTTGTCACTTGCACCCCATGTAATAAATGTATTAAGGGTCCACAGATAACTATGCACTGCAGTCAGCTGAAGAATTGACTTGTGTTCACACCTAAAGGATAATTCTGCATGAAAAAGAACACCATAAAGTAATGTCTAATCTACAGGCATGTTATAGAGCAGGAGAAGCGGATCATAATTATATTCCCCTATCTGCAGGCTGTATGTTATGGAGAAATAGGGGATGAGCAGATTGTTCTATCTGCAGGAAATATGTTACAGAGCCGGAGAAGCTGAGCATAATGTATATAATCTCCCATTTGCAGGTAGCATTTTATAGAGCAGGAGTAGCAGCATGGATTGTACATACTATCCCTGAAAAGAATGTGCAAACTGCCTGCACATGTATTTATAAAGTGCCTGTGCCAGTTATGTGTCACAGCTGCTCTGTGTCCGAAAAAATGGGCACCTAAAGGGGTGTGTTAGTGCTTAGTCAGAGTTTGTGCCACATTTATGACTAACGTCCGCCACAATTCTGCAGCATGAACAAAGTGCACCAAAAGTAAATGGTTCCCAAGGGGGCGCCAGATCAATGAAGACTGTGCGCCAGTTTGGATGAATCTGATGCAAACAGCACATAGTGAAGACTACACTAGTTTTGATAAATGAGGGCCATTGTGTTATAGAACAGGAGCATTTTTTTTGGTTCACTCAGTTTAATTGCAGGGTGCCACATTTCTGTCGGGCTTTCAACATAAATGTGGTGTGCAATGCGAATCCGCATCAGGGTGCCCCTTTAGGTGTAGAGTTTTGTATTGCAGCGGACACATAACTGGTGCAAACTTCATAAATACACGTGCAAGCACTTGGGACATTTATGTATTATGTATTTATGTGCAAAGTACGGCAGAAAACTGGCACAGCCAGTTTAATGAATGTGGCCCATTGTAGTACAGATGAGGCAGTCCGGCTCCCTATTAAAGGTATAAAAGGCAGCCTTTCCAGCCCCTTTCCATACCACTTATAATCTAATTTTATTGGGTTAAAGGGGCGTGGTTGCCAGATTAGGGGCGGGGTTAAATGAGTCATAGAGCAGAAGGAGATGAGCAGATTGTACATAATGTCATATCTACACCCTATATTATACATAATGGGGCACATTTACTAAGGGTCTGCACACTGCATTTCCGTTGGTTTTCCCGACTATTTCCGATTTGCACCGCATTTAAGTGGGGTTTTTGACACACACGATCGGATTTTGGGGGCGACTTTCATGCAACACAAATGGGGGGGGGTGTAGTCGTCGGACAAACTGACTGATTCGGACTAAGCACAGGATTTAAAATTCAAATTGTGTCGCAAGACATGCACTCACATACACCAGGAAGAAGAAGGTGAACTCCGGCGGACCTCAGCAGGGAAGCGACACATGCAGGATATTTGGTGTACGATCTTGGTCAATCGCGCCGGACATTATCCTCGTCGGACAGTCCGGATGGGGGATTGCGACAGGACCAGGTAAGTAAATGTGCCCCAATGTCTCATGTGCAGGCAAAATGCTATAGAGCAGTAGGAGCTAAGCAGGTTATATAAAGTTTCCTATTTGCAGGCAGCATGTTATAGAGCAGGGGAAGCTGAGAAGATTGTACATAGTGTCCTTTTTGCAGGCATCAACTTAAAGAACAGGAGGATCTGACCAGAATCATGTGTAGTGTCCTATATGCAAATAGCAAGTTATGGAGCAGGAAGAGCTTGTTAACAGCATGTTATAGAGAAGATAGGACACTACGGTGGAGACACCAATCTGATTCCACCAGTTACATAAGTGTAGTCTATTCTTGTTTAACTGTTCATCATTTTGATTAATATTGTCCCTCAAAATAATGCATCATCTCCTTCGGCATGTTCACCGTGTCATGGCCGAACTCTGCTAAAGCAAAAAAAGTTTGAAGCCAACCATTGTAAATTCCCAGTAGCAGTCCCCTCTTCTCTTCACTCCTCTGCCATGGCTGTGCATGGCTCTTTTGCAGGCAGGTGCAATATGATGACATCATCACGCCAGCCAGCTTCAGAGCCATGCACAGCCACGGATGAGGAGTGAAGAGAGGACTACTGCATGGAATGGGCAATTGACCACCATATTTTTTTTCAGAGTTCGGCCGCGGCCTAGGACTAGGTGCTACACAGTCCTGGCAGTTGGTTACTGACGGTCTACAGGATACGTGATAGGTTCCCTTTAAATAAAAGTCTAGATATTAAGAATGGTTTCATAACTTAGTTTTAACTCCGTTATATTCCCTAGTTTCTCTGTTTCATCCCCTTTATAAGTATACGTCCATTTGGGGACACACAGCAAAATATCAAGCTAAAATATAGAAATAATAATTCACTAATAAAACCTGGCAACTCATTTTTTCCAGAATAAACTTTTCAAAATAATATCATTTACACCACACTGAACTTCTTCACAAATTTTTGCCACATATCAGCCAGCTCCTCAGTGCGGAATTTCTCAGGACAGAGAGAATTCTCCTTCACAAGAAAGGAAAAGAGATTGAAAAAGGTTATCCTGTCATCTAAGTGTGAATATTCGCAATGAGTGCAGGGCTATGCATGGAGGTGCAAGAATGGAACTTATCAACCATTCTGGTTAACCCTTCGCCGCCCCCGCACAGAGTTAGCAGTACTTAACCAGGAGATGATGTGTTTATTTATGAATCTCCATGTGCAAAGCAATACACAATCTCATTAAACACAACTATAACAAATGCCGGGAGACCATAAGCAGTTTGCGATACTTCCCTTCAGCATATAAATGACCGTTTAGCAGCAGATGGACAGCTGGAATATTCTCTCTTTTATAAGTTAATAGGTGTCACCCAGATATTATGATTTAAGTTTGATGCATGAGGTTAGGGGGAGACTTACCCAAGGTCGTGCAGAACCACTACTTTTTCTCCTGTACGGAATAAAGACTACTGCGCCTCCTGGTGGTCAGAGGAATGTTTTTTTTCTCCCCATAAAAGAGTTTTGCTAAATACAAACATCAAGCGAAGCTGCAGATTATAAGAATTCCTATAAGGCAGTGGTTCTCAACCTTTCTAATGCTGTGACCCCGCAATACAGTTCCTCATGCTGTGGTGACCCCAAACCATGCAACTCGCAGTAAAAACACAGTAAAATTTCGGCTCCAATGGCTTTAGACGACCCCCGGTTTTGGTCGTTCGACCCCCGCTGGGGTCCCGACCCACAGGTTGAGAACCACTGCTATAAGGTAATTAGATATGGGGTTAGCAGTGATTATTCTAAATACAACAAATCAGTATATGTGATACCTGACCCAGTATGTATAATACTATTGTATTATACATTATTACTTCTGGAGCGACTACGTATAGACTTACTACAGTTATATAGTGGGTAGCTAGTCTCCTGAATATCTGGAGAGGTCCAGGCTATTCACCATGACCTGATGTCTGAACTCATTCTGGTCCTACTTAGCTGTTAGTTGTTTCAGCACATGTCCCCATTCACTTCCATGAGCACATGCACACATGACAGTCGTGGATTCCACAGCCCTGCGTATGACCCCACATCCACAGTGCCATGTATGACCCCATGTATGACTCGGGCAGTCTAACACTGTCGTTGCTGCATGGACCAAGTTCAACCACCGATGAAACGCGGGATGCACCCGTCATGTACAGGAGCCCTAAGTCTGTGGCCTTCCTTTCTCCTCATTACAACATACATTTATTCTCTTATAAATATGGCTTTATGGATATCCTAAAGCTGCATATTCCAATCCAAAACATTCTGGGAACCTAGCTAGAAAGTACAATGTGAACCTCTATGGATAAGCAATGACAGAGAATAGCCCTGCCTTTAGTCCAGCTGCTGTCTTCTGCATGGTGCACAGTATAAACAGCTGTACACTCCACACTCCTCCGTCTTGCCCCAAACAGAAGCCTAATAAAACACACAACGCTAACAGATTAAATTCCAGTCAAACAGCTCTACGCTGAGGAATCCTCCCGCTCTAATACTGCACTATGTATAAACAGTGCAGACACTTTTACTAACTAGTGGAAAATACACTTATTACATGTTCTGTTCCCCACAGTGACAAGATGTGAGGCCAGGAAAAAGCTGCTATTCCTGTCAGTCACTGCATATTTTACCTTCCATATTAAAGAGGGACTGGGACACTTCTAGTTTGTACCTGCTCCCTTTTGGAATTAAGGATGGCTTTCATACCCCAAGGGAGTGAAAGGTAAGTGTTTTTTTTTATCAATTATAATTGTCTTTCTACCCAACAAGACAGCAGAAGTGCATCTAAGTGCAGCAGAAGGAGAGTACCACAATGTGAAGAGGGAAGGAGAAGAGGGGCCACAATATGTGGGGGAGAACGTGGCAACAGCATGAGGGGGAGGAGAAATGGGGACACAATCTGAAGGGGAAGAAGAGGGGCCATTATATGTGGTAGAAATGAAGAAGGTTACAATGTGAAGATGGATGTGGATAGGGGCCATAACATGTGGGGGTGAAGGACAGGAGACACAATATGGGGTCACAATGTGAGGTGGAGTAGAAGAAGGTCCACAATGTGAGGGTAGGAGGAGAGAGGTGACTATGTAAGGGGGGAGGAGATGAGCGGCTTAAGTGTAAAGGAAGGCAGGAGAGGGGCCACAATTTGAGGAGGAAGAAGACACAGTGAGAGAAGCCACAATGGATGCTAAATTATGCTAGGGGGTGGGGTTGGAACAATGGGCGGGGCTTGGGTCATCTGTTCTTTTTCTATCCCAGAAGTTATTAGGTATGAAAAACTATCTAAGGCTCCTGACATAGGGGTTAGCTACTCAGCATTGACTACCCCTACCCCTTTGATTCTGGAGCATGTCAATAGTTGTGGATTTAGAGAGCAGATTTCTTCCAGTTCAAAGCTAGGGTTCAGGTCCGCCCCCTTGTCATAACGAAGTTAAACCAATTAAGCCCATTACAGAGCAAAATGACATGGAGAAACTATGTTATTCACAATGAGATGTCTCTTATCAGACCAGTTTTGTTGACTGGAAAATTCCAAACCGGGACATGAGAGGTTCTGTATACTGCACTTTACTCACAAGCTTGTAACTTTCCATATGAATCCCAGACACCTCCAAAATTGTCTCATTTAGATAAGGGGTGATATATTCCCTCAGGGAGACAAGTTGTCTGAGGGCTGTAGTAATAAAAAATGAAGACATTTCACACAGGAGCAAAACTGATTCTAGCACAAATTCAGAGCCACAAACGGGAAAAATGCTAAAAGTACTTTTTTACTTTCTTTGCAATTCACACCAAAGAAACCATAAATGGGATGTATAATTTAAAAAAAAAAACGATGACCATTTATACTTTGTGAGACATTAGCCCACATTTATAAAAACTAGTGTAGTCTGGACTATGTGAAGTTTGCACGTGGAGTGCGCAGAGTGCGCCAGATTAATCAAAACTGGCGCAGGGTCTTCATGAATGTGGTGCCCCCTGGACTGCTCTGGAAGTGCAGTAACATGCCCCTTCAGGTGCACATTTTTCTGTCTTGTCGGTCACAGAGCAGCCGCCACACAAAACTGGTGCAGACACTTAATAAATACCCTCACCGGCCACTTTATTAGGTACACCATGTTAGTAACGGGTTGGACCCCCCTTTGCCTTCAGAACTGCCTCAATTCTTCGTGGCATAGATTCAACAAGGTGCTGGAAGCTCCTCAGAGATTTTGGTCCATATTGACATGATGGCATCACACAGTTACCGCAGATTTGTCGGCTGCACATCCATGATGCGAATCTCCCGTTCCACCACATCCCAAAGATGCTCTATTGGATTGAGATCTGGTGACTGTGGAGGCCATTTGAGTACAGTGAACTCATTGTCATGTTCAAGAAACCAGTCTGAGATGATTCCAGCTTTATGACATGGCGCATTATCCTGCTGAAAGTAGCCATCAGATGTTGGGTACATTGTGGTCGTAAAGGGATGGACATGGTCAGCAACAATACTCAGGTAGGCTGTGGCGTTGCAACGATGCTCAATTGGTATCAAGGGGCCCAAAGAGTGCCAAGAAAATACCCCACCCACCATGACACACCACCACAGCCTGAACCGTTGATACAAGGCAGGATGGATCCATGTTCATGTTGTTGAGCCAAATTCTGACCCTACCATCACGAATGTCGCAGCAGAAATCGAGACTCATCAGACCAGGCAACGTTTTTCCAATTTCACTGTCCAATTTGATGACTTGTGCAAACTGTAGCCTCAGTTTCTGTTTTAGCTGAAAGGAGTGGCACCCGGTTGTGGTCTTCTGCTGCTGTAGCCCATCTGCCTCAAAGTTCGACTGTTGTGCGTTCAGAAAGCTCTTCTGCCTACCTTGGTTGTAACAGGGTTGCGATTTTGAGTCACTGTTGCCTTTCTATCAGCTCAAACAGTCTGCCCATTCTCCTCTGACCTCTGGCATCAACAAGGCATTTCGCCCACAGAACGCCGCTCACTGGATGTTTTTTCTTTTTCGGACCATTCTCTGTAAAACCCTAGAGATGGTTGTGCGTGAAAATCCCAGTAGATCAGCAGTTTCTGAAATACTCAGACCAGCCCTTCTGGCACCAACAACCATGCCACGTTCAAAGGCACTCAAATCACCTTTCTTCCCCATACTGATGCTGGTTTGAACGCAGGAGATTGTCTTGACCATGTCTACATGCCTAAATGCACTGAGTTGCCGCCATGTGAGTGTGGCTGATTAGAAATAAGTGTTAACGAGCAGTTGGACAGGTGTACTAATAAAGTGGCCGGTGAGTGTACATGTACAAGCAGATTGCACGTTTTTTCAGAGCAAAGTCAGAGGCAGCAAAAACTGGCCCAAACACTTTGACAATTGCTATAAATACCCATCAGTAGTATATTCAGTACCCGGCAGTCTTCAAAAAGTCAAATCCTATTAGGTTTACATGACAGACTGGATTTACTAGACATTATACCCCCCCATAGGAAAAAAGATCATATACGCAGTTTTTAATTTCTTTTTAATAATAACTTCCTTTAGCAGAGGGAAAGAAAAGAAAAATTATGTCTGTCTCTTTAACAGAATCTTCATTTAAACGCTCTTTATATCTTCCACCATTCCAGTGATCTATATGCAAATATGCTAATGCATGCCAATTAAGACACTACTTTAGTCCCAATTTAATAGAAAGCATTAAAATACCATTTTTTTTCAACCCTCCATATGCATATGCACGACGGGCTCCAGCAACAAAATGAGCCACTGACAGTTCTAAAAAATCAGCCGGGAGCCGCATACCGGAATCAGTGTTAATACACTAAATGCATGCCTATGATCGGAGGCTCGTTCATTTTGTGCACCTGTGGTCTGACACTTTTCAGAAAAATTTGCTACCTTGATTAAAACCTTTTTGGTGGGTCAAACTAGTTCACAGCATGTATGTAAAAAAGGGGCTAGAATCAAGGTATCAAAGAATGTCCTCCCCTCTGAAAATGGTATGGCCATCATGGACTCAAAGAGTCTTCTAAGAGCACAAAAAATAACAGGACTCGTGACTACTGTACAATGCCATTCTTGGTGTATTTGCAAAGAAGCAATCTTATGCTAGGGTGCTGCATTCAACAAGGTATCAGCCTTGGGTACTCCTGGTGTGTGTATAGTGACGGATCTCTGGGCAAATAGGGAAGGGAGGCCCATGGTGTTAGTGGCAGGATCACACTGGAGACAACAGAAGTCTTTGCAATAACTCAAATTTTCTTTAAAGGACACAGTCCTAGAACATCAGCGGTAATAGGCTGTAACAATTTTCCTGCAGGTAAATCCAAAGAAGTGGATTGGTTGGCTATGGTGATGATTCCATTGTGAAATAGGAATTTGTATCTCAGCTGGATCCAGTAGTCAATAGGCTGGAAAGGAGCAGGTTGGCTTGCTGTTTCTGCAGCAAGCAGGGATACACTCTCTAGAAGGAATCTCAGGAGTAAGGATGACCCAGAACCATAGACAAAGCCTGATTTAAAGAATAATCTGTCTAGACAGTTTATGAAATTTCTAAACCTTGCAACCAATCACAAGCTTGGGATTAGCAGAAAAGTTACATTAACTTCAAACATAACAAAATAAGCACATGGGGCAATATTACTAAGGGCTTTTGCGCCAGTTTTCGGATAGACTTTGTACATTCTTAAGGGTAAACTGTTTGCACAGGTATTTAAGAAGTATGCCATGCCATTATTGTGTCCACAGTGACCGTTTTGTGGCACAGCTGCTGGCCCCCATGCAAACAAATTAGGGGGCGTTCTGGCGTCAGTCAGACGTGCTCTGGATTTGACATGCAAAGTCTGTCTCATGCCCTAT
This sequence comes from Engystomops pustulosus, assembly GCA_019512145.1. Lineage (NCBI taxonomy): Eukaryota > Metazoa > Chordata > Amphibia > Anura > Leptodactylidae > Engystomops > Engystomops pustulosus. The sequence goes on from CM033646.1 coordinate 114,726,801, forward strand.
GTTAAAGGTGCACCACAAAAAAGTGTTGAACTCTGTGGGGCTAGAAGCGACAGATTCATGATTTCTGACCAGTTCTTAATGAAACTGTAAACTACTTTGGGGCAGTAAAGGATCATTATTGGATAGCTTTCACAGCCTGAAGGTGAGTGTACTTAAAGCGCTGAATTTAGAGATGTCTTGAGGACATTAAACCCTAGCAGAAAAGGCCAATGAGGAGTATACTCTGAGGCTACCTGGAAATGAACTTCTATGAAAATCATGTGAAAACAAATGTTAACATCCATTATAAATAGCCACAAATTTTCCGGATCCTTGTAGTCTATAGGTGATCCTTGAAAATGGTTCAGAATAGGACGCATCTGCCTCCTAACAGGTCAGTTGCAAGGTCCGTTAAAAGAACGGCCATGGGAAGTGATCCATTATAAAGGTTAGCGTTTGTGCAATGGTTTGTGTCCGGGTTTTTATATAGGCAATAATCACTGACTTGTGCATCTGCCCTAAAGACTGACAATGTGGCTCCGCGAGGCATGTGTAGTGCCTAAGGTATCATATGAAGATGCTAAGTATTTTGTGGATGTGATAAGAGACTGTTAAAAACAATACATTAGTAAATCCGAACACTGGCATGACATAGACTCATGTAACTGTTAGTGTCAGAGAAGTGTTTGAAGTAGTGAAGCCATTGTAAGCCGACCATCTCCCCCCCCCCCCCTTTGGTTTTGCTTTCTTCTATGTGAAATGAACAGAAGAAACATTTGATAAACTTTCCCAACAGCAGCAGCCATCAGTCACACGCGTGCCTCACCCAACGCCAGCACCACTGTGCCCTGCGGGGAGATGTCATACAAAGGGGGGGGAGGTGGGAGATGAGGAAAACTCAGAGCAAACAACAGCAACAGGAACCAAGTTGAGCCATCAATTATTTCATATGCCAGATGGAATCCTCCTGCCTTTTTCTTCTGGAGAAAAGAAAAAAGGAAGAGAAGCGGGAGGTGGATAGAGAGGGACACGGGGAGTGAAAGGAAGAGTCAAAGCATATTGATGTATACAATAAACAAGAGCATGATATGATCCATGCCCCCCCTTATACAATAGGGGAGGACTTCATGTTTAGGCCTTGCACCCATTAAAGCCTCTGGTCATTGCTCTGGCTGCACCCCTACACTTCTGTACTCTCAGGGAAGAACGTCTGGATAGAAAGGTGTCCAAGATTAAGAAGTGGATCAAGGGTTTTGTAATATGTCAGTCGTGATGACTGGGGGAAGAAAGGTTTAAACAATAAAAGGAAGAAGCAATTAGTAGAGGTTCAGAGAGAGGGGGAGAGACTGAACATAAGGACAAGTAGCCTGGAAAGGGCTGTGACCTTCTATGAAGGAATAAAAAAATCCAGGAGCCTCAGGGGACACCCAACTATCTAGCATATTGTGTTAAAATGTCTGCAAAATTTAATACACTTGGCATGCCTGTGATCAGCCGTTGGACAGCTCGCCTCGCCTGCTCCATGATCCTCTACTCTTCGCTGCAATAGACAAACTTTGAATATTCTTCTGGGGGAAACAGCTGATAGTCCTCGGTGCAAACACTGAAATAATAAAAGATGCCGCGTGTGGTTACAGTGCATGTACATGTGCGAGACGGCCAGGTTATTAGAACCATTTGTGATGTGGGGGGTGGACACGCATGACAGGGACACTGTTTATTGAAAGGCGAAGTGCTTCATTGCTGGTGGCTTTAGAAGCCATATTTCTGCCTAAACGACATTACTGAAAGTGGCGGTCAAGTCTGAGAGGACATCAGTCAGCTGCTCTCTATCAAACAGTCCGCACGAACAAGGCACAGCCCGAGGAAAGAGAAGAGGAGAAGGATGCACACGGACCACGACAGGGTTAATGTGTCAGTATACACCCAGGACAAAATTACAAGTGGAGGTTAATAGTGTCACAATGACAAAGCACCAGAGAGCATTATGCTGCAGTATAAACAGTGTTGTGTTATGTACATAGATCACAGTATAAGAGGACAAGAGAATTACAGGATGGGGTTGGGGGTGATGTAGTGCCGGGCAAGGGGTTAAAGGCCATAGATGTAATAGTATACAGGAGAGCAGGGCTAAGTCCACTACAACCTCAGTCTACACTGTCGTCACATAGTATCAAATAGCAAAATAAAGGGCATGTTAAAAAGTTTTTTTTCATTTCCATTTTTATTGTTTTGATTTTGGATTTGCCCGGGGGTCAAGAAGTCTGCCGGTGCGCGTGTCTCTTCTTTCTAAATCTACGTGCATCCTCTTCCATGTCTGTATCTACAGATCACTGGCAAAGATCATATAATGCGCTGATATTATTAATCAGCTACCTGTCATCTTTAGTAAAAACAGCAGGGAGCTCAAATATAAAAGTAATAATAAAAAAAAATCATTATTAAAAAAAAAGCTGGTCTGGGGCCTATATAAATAGCCATTTATTACCATTTTAAACTCCTATGGATTATTTCTATTAATAACAATATAATACTCTCCACAGCTAAAAATACAAAGACAACTAAAGTCAAAGATACATACCCCCCGAAGAACGAGCGGAAACGGGGACACAAGAAAAGCACTGACGAAAAAACAAAAATTCATGTGCCCAATGAACGCTGTTATTAGTGAGGCAGCCACCATTTGTGGACTGAAAGAATACATAGTAGATACTGCCCAGATAGCTGACAAGACCTATACATCTTATAGTCCATACAAACTGATGCATTCTATGAATATTTACCATTCTACTGAAATATGTGTTTACACACAAAAGCCTATTACATTAATGCAAGCAGGTACATTTAACGGGAATCTCCACCTGGAAAAAAAATGGAGGAAGACTCAGTTTTGCTGTTTATGGGAAATTAAATAGACCATACAATAATCAATCCCCTTCAATGTTGTGTCCATATGAAGCTTATTAAGAAGGCAACCCTAGGCCAGGGCAGCGATTAATGAATCCCATCCACGCATCATAGATTTGTGTTTGACAATCCTTTGTACAACTGATCATAATGAAATAGGAAGATGTCAGAAAACTTTAGGACTCTAACCTATCAGTTCTAAGCCGTGTACAGGTGGACATGCTGAGAAGCAGTGTGTACCACTATGGCATTATGTGCATAGTTGAAGCCGATGAACAGCATTAGTATAGAGGGTTTTTAGGGGATGCTAAGCCAAAATTATGTGTGTGTGGTGGTTATCCTGAAAGATTGGACAGGTTTCTAAAAGTAATTTTAAAAGCCAGCCTTCACCTCTGCAGGCTATGACCACAATTCTTGCCATGATCCTATGCATCATCGGTTTTCTCCTGTAAAATGCCAGCCCCGTAGCAACATAGCTAAGTTAGAGGGGTGTGTCTGTCAACAAGTTTATTGACTGTCTCCAATAACGACCAGTAGATAAATGAGTACAGCTCTAGAGTATAATAAGGGAACTAAATCAGCTCAGTATAGAATAAGTAACACAATTATTACAAAGTGACGTATAGGGAATTGTCACCACATTTGTACAAATACAGCTAGTGACAGGTTCCCATAGAGACGTATTAACTGACACCTTTCTTTTTAGCTAAAAAAGTTCCTACATCCCCATAAATCCACATTATCTATTTCCTTATATACCCTCCCCATGCAGCATACCTCCTTACTATTCAGCAGTTATGCCATGTGACCAGGGCGATGTAACTAAGGCCTATATACTTACTTTGCAAAAATGTACCCCATGTATGTATCTAATCACATGAAGCCACAGCAGCCTTCAAGGACTTTCTCTCCATCCCCCATGGAGGCTGCTGTGATTTCATGTGATCAGATAACCTCACCTTTCACATGACATGAATGCAACACAAGGCACCAGGTTAAAAATAAGTAGCCAATATGTGGGTAGTTGATTATGGCAGACAGTACCCAAGTACAAAGAGGCAGAGCAGTGTGATTGAAGAGACACAGAGCCAAAAACAGAGATGTACCTGGACCAAAACCTCTTCCAGAGTGCTCTGGACTCAGACTGGGCCAATGTTCACCTTCCAACAAGACAATGACCCTACGCACACACTAAAACAACAAAGCAGTACTTCAGTACAACTCTTTGACCATTTGTGATCTCTGACTGGCTTCGCCTTCCTATGGAGGCATGCACGAGCCACGGCGCGCGCAGCGCCGAAGCTGCTTCGGGTCTGTTCATCAAAATGTGTTTAAACGGATTTTAGCGGTTTAAAAAACACTAGCAAAGTAAGCTCCGGCACCACTCACCTTGAGCTGGTGCCGGTGTTTACATCTAATACCTAACATCAGCAGTGGTAGGTTTCCTTTAACAATGTGCATCAGAAAATCATATAAATCACATGGACAGACTGAACGTTCTTAGTAATGTGCTCCAATAGTACAATCTGCTGAGTTCCTTCTGCTCCATAACATCTATTGCAGATAAAGACACTGGGGACATTACTAAGCCTGTGCGCCAGTTTTTGACTTCGTTCTTACTAGTGCAAACTGCTCCGGGTATTTAAGAAGTACCGGCCCACCAAATGGTTTCACAAAACATTTGTGGCACAGCTGACACTAGGCATCTGTGACAAAAATTAGGGGGCGTTCCAGTGCTCAGTGCGGACCTGCCACCAGATTTTCAGCAAGTCAGAAAAAGTGGTGCACGCCCGTAAAGATAGACCAGAAAAAAAGGGTGCACTCTGAGGCAGTTGGGGAGAGCAGATCATGAAGAACGGTGCCAGAAATCATGAATCTGATGCACCCTGCAATATACACAGGCAAACCACACCAAGGCAGTAAACATTTAGGAATGTGCTCCACTTTGTACATCTACTGCTCCTCCTTCTCTATAACATTCTGCCTGCGGATACGACACTATGTACAATCTGATTAGCTCTCCTGCCCTGTGACACCTTGTAGGAGAAAGTACACTGGGGCACATTGCACTAGTGCAGGGAGGACAGATTAATCATAAGTGGGCGCTGGTTTTCATTAATCGGTGTCACCCTGCACTGCTCGCGACAAAATCTGCAGTAACAGAACATAAATAAATGTGCAGTTTGTACATTTTTTCAGAATGGTGCAAAAGCTTTACTGAATGGTGACCATTTTCTGTAGTCTTTACGGTTATGTAGACTGTCAGTAAGGTGTTTCTTGCTAGAAAAGAAAATGATCTACACTATTTTATAAAGGTACACAGCAATTCAGCTATTGATTACACGGTACATTACATCTCTATTGTGACAAGGATATGTTTAGATATTCAAGGATACATTTTTTTTGTTTACAATGATTTAATGGGCATACATGAGCGTGAATGACAGACACATCCTGCAAGGTGCTTGTTTGGTAACCTGTAGACTCATGTCTGTAGACATTGCGGAGCAGGAGGTAAATCAATAAATGGAAAGTTTTATGTATGCTGTGCTGCTTTTTTATGATCACAAAGGAAAGTGCTGCTAAATTAGGAGACTGTACCTTTTTAAAACCTCAGGATTGGAGCTGTGGACCTGGAACAACCAAGACATCAGAATTTCCTTAGTCCTGTGGGTTGGAGAAGGAGCAGAAGTCTGTAGCATTCACAAAATGTACATTAAATTTGCAAGAGAAAACCAATAAGGACCATTTCACCGTCATCAATTATTTAGAAACAGTGGAAGCAATAGAGAGACAAACAAATGAACATTCTAATTAAAGGGAGAAAGATACAAGGTTCTCAGAGTAGCTTTTTGTCCAAAGTATGTAACGGTACATATAACTATACACAAAGTGCCCCGGAAACAAGCGCATTGTCTGGATGACACCATTTTTGGGGGTTGAAGAGCAGCTCTGACTCATCCTCAACATACAGCAACCCCTGCTGTTTACATAAAATCAAGCAAATCTTTACAAAATATAATGAATCAAAAGGGGGACAGCAGAAAGGTCACAAAGAAGCAGAAGAATGTTTAGATGTTTTATTGGATTAGATTTGTGATTAACCATTTCAATGATTCCGTATAGGACTATTTTGTAGTGATGGATTGGTGAAATATCTATATATTTTTCAAATTTGCTTCTGGGCCCTTAACTGAGGTTATACAATGGCCATTCATCTCACAAATAACCCTTAACATATGGCTGCATGCCATTCTTATCCAAGGGCACACTGACTCTTGTTTAAAAAAAAATCAAGATTCCCATACCACAAATGGAAGAAATGTGATAGTAAGTATGGCTCAGTTTACATAGTGATAAATAAATCGCATCAGAGCATTATCCTGCTGAAAGTAGCCATCAGATGTTGGGTACATTGTGGTCGTAAAGGGATGGACATGGTCAGCAACAATACTCAGGTAGGCTGTGGCGTTGCAACAATGCTCAATTGGTATCAAGGGGCCCAAAGAGTGCCAAGAAAATATTCCCCACACCATGACACCACCAGCCTGAACCGTTGATACAAGGCAGGATGGATCCATGCTTTCATGTTGTTGATGCCAAATTCTGACCCTACCATCCGAATGTCGCAGCAGAAATCGAGACTCATCAGACCAGGCAACGTTTTTCCAATCTTCTACTGTCCAATTTCGATTAGCTTGTGCAAACTGTAGCCTCAGTTTCCTGTTGTTAGCTGAAAGGAGTGGCACCCGGTGTGGTCTTCTGCTGCTGTAGCCCATCTGCCTCAAAGTTCGACGTACTGTGCATTCAGAGATGCTCTTCTGCCTACCTTGGTTGTAACGGGTGGCGATTTGAGTCACTGTTGCCTTTATATCAGCTCGAACCAGTCTGCCCATTCTCCTCTGACCTCTGGCATCAACAAGGCAATTCCGCCCACAGAAAACGGCCGCTCACTGGATGTTTTTTCTTTTTCGGACCATTCTCTGTAAACCCTAAAGATGGTTGTGCGTGAAAATCCCAGTAGATCAGCAGTTTCTGAAATACTCAGACCAGCCCTTCTGGCACCAACAACCATGCCACGTTCAAAGGCACTCAAGTCACCTTTCTTCCCCATACTGATGCTCGGTTTGAACTGCAGGAGATTGTCTTGACCATGTCTACATGCCTAAATGCACTGAGTTGCCGCCATGTGATTGGCTGATTAGAAATTAAGTGTTAACGAGCAGTTGGACGGGTGTACCTAATAAAGTGGCCGGTGAGTGTATTTCATTGCTTTTTGGCTTTTTTGTACGATATAATGTTAGGCACAAAGTAGACACAAAAGATTCCAGAACTATTTCCGGTAGTCGGCAGAACAGCTATCTAGGCTGGATTTATATATACACTGTGGTTCCAGACACTGTACACGAAGCTACACGTAGATACCACAGTGCCGTTCAAAGGCTTCGTCACGATTGGCTTAGCGAGCACCGAATGGAATCATTGGCTACACGGTAAACAGAGCAGTGGGTATATTGCATGTGCATACGATGGTTTCCATTAGAATATGCACATTATCTAAACGAGGTTCCTGATCTTTACCTCTGTTACGTCATTCGACATATGACTATAGACATCCCTTTTATTTAATTGGCCTAGTCCATGTCAGGCGTAGTAGCCATACTAGTGTAGAGCTCTTACTTATGTGACATTGGGACACCGGACCCGGAAACATACAAATCAGATATCATAGCAGACTGGCATCACCCATTAGGTTACAAGCTCAAGCCTGTTTACCATCAGGTTGTCACTGTCAGGAGCGGGCAGCATTAGCTGCTCCATTAACATTGGCGATTATGCTGCTTTTAGGCTTCTTGGCTTGTTTTTTTCATCTATGTTAAACAATATTCGAGTTTTCAGATTTTGAGCGAGACAGGAAATAAATTGATTCTCATCTTTTAGGCCTTTGTCGTTGTGTATTACATTGAAAAATGTTGAACTCTATATAGCGCAGTGCCTAATTGACCAGTCAGCTCAGAGTGAATTCGCCTGCTAACATAGGCTATGTCTTACCTATAGTCTCACAACCGCTGGCGATGGCGCACATGGTCTGCGCTAACTGAGGTCCGGAGATAGCAGCACATCATCACCAGTATTTGCCACACCAATCTTGCAATCATCACGCAGACAACAGTCTGTAGTGTGGGCTCGGGAGCAAAGTGGCATTAGGGTAGCTCGAGTGAGTGTTCCTCCTCCTCATGCCGCTTCGCGCATTACGTAGCAATAGGCTCTCCTTGGCATCATGACTAGTAGCTCGCGCACTTCCAGCGACATAGCATCTTACATGCTGCCTAAAATGTCCACTGTGCCCAGAGCGTTCCCATGCTCAGCATCATTGGACGTAAGACACTGGAGACTCCAGCCTACTTGCAGGGAAAGAAAAAGAAAAATAAAAAAGCTCACATGAGACAGGATGTACACACTCACCAGGGGGACTTGGCAACATTCTCACAGAGATTGAGAGACGGAGCACGGATTGTTTGGGTTTGGCCTACTGACAGTAGTAGAAAATAGGTGCTTTGCAACTGTATAAACAAAAATACAAAAAGCCAAAAGAGAAATACAAATATCATGCTTCCCATATGTATCACTACATGTGTAATTAGTGCGGTGCCTCGTTACTACCAATATAACTGAAGATCTAAATTTTCTGTGTTTTCTTTTTGGGATGAGGGCATTTTGAAGAACATCCTACCTCTATCTCGGCATGATAACCTATCCAGCATATAAAGAGGAGAGACATATTCTGGTACAACCTGCTTATGAAATACCGTATGATGGAGATCAAGTCCTCTGCCACGTGTGTTCCTGGGAGGTCATCCAGGCCACAGTATGCTAGGCTGCTACACTCTCCTCACAATTACCCCCGAATATAGTTGCCTCTTCCTGGTATATAATATTCTCAAACTAGCCCCCTTTCACACTTGCGTTTTTTCACGCGCGTTTTCCTTGGGCAAAAAAAAAATGTGCTTTGCCGCGCAGAACTTCATTGCACTCTGACCTATGTAACCATGGGTCTTTGTTCAGACTTGCTTTTTTTTCACGCACACACGCAGTTTTTTTACGCGCGTTTAAATAAATCTCGCCATGCTCACTTTTGCAGTCACTCGCGTGAAAAACGCATCCATACAATTCTAAGGAGATTCATCCAAAACACATTGCCCCTTCTAGACACTTGCAGTGCATGCGTTTTTCCACGCATCAATTGCCATAGAAAAGATAGAGATCAGTCCGGAGTCCATTTCACGTGCATTTTCTTTTCTTTTTCTTGCGCGTGAAAAACCCATTGAATTGCATTGAAAAAAAGTAAAACGTGAAAAACGGAGAACACTTGAACAAACTCTGGACTGAAACTGATTGCCCTCTGAAAATGCAAAATGCGTTTTTCAACTGACCACAAAACCCTGATCGCTCCCTGATCAGACCGCTGACGTATCTCCTCAACGTTTGGAAGGGGCCTAGATTTTGAGGATGTTGAAGTCAATGCGGTGTAAATAAAAAAAAATCACATATCTGTGTAATGTCTGTGCAGAAGTCTTAGCTAGAACTCACCACCACCAATGCTAATGACACAAACAACTTATCATACCTACTTGATTTGTACGTTCTCAGTTCCTTGCGCCCCAACATACGAATGATCTAACCAATGTCCTCTGGATTGCCGACCGTCATTTATTAGACCTAACAGTAACGGGAATTACTCTAAGAATTGGTAAATTTGCAAATTCCCACATGAATTCATAGGAAGAGACGCCTTCACGCGCTCCTCTGTCAGCTGCATCATGTTCATATCAATCAGCTTGCTTATTTTTGAAGGGGGGGATGAGGGGATATTGTAGTCCCCCCGTCTTGGTATACCCAAGCGTTTTCTAGTAGAAACCTCGTTTGAAAAACAACCTCTGGAGTTGCAACTATTTTGTCTTCTAGTTTTAACAACTGCTCCGCTCACATGCCTGGGGACAGCTGGGGGGCCCCTGCCTTACACAAAGTAAAATGGTTTTATAATGGACGTCCTTTTAATGGGTTTCAAAGGATACAAAGATATTGTGGGTTTTTTTCGCCTTGATTGTTTTTTCTTCAAGAAAATGCAACAAGCATAGATAGCGGCTCAGATTTCATTTCTACCTTACCCACATTTGCTGCAATGAGGTGACAGTGACGCCTCTGATAGATAATTGTGTTAAACTACCAACTAACCCGTCAGAAAAAGAAAACCTCTGTGAAAGAGAAATCACTATTTAATTACCAGTAAACCAACATCAAGGAGATAAACAGGACATAAAGGTAAAAGATGCACGACACATAGACGCCCCCATACTGTGTCATTATTACGCACGGCCCGTCATCTGCTGACCACAGACGCTGTATTCTAAGATAAATAATACATGACTTTCGACTTTCTCTGATCATCATTTAGCAGAATATTAAAATCCCCCGGTAAAAATCATAAGATGGTCGTTTATTACAGCGTAGAAGGATTCCGGCACTGATGCAATCACACACTCTAAAGAGAATAAGACTGATGGAGTTCCTTCACAAAGCAACTTTTCCACATTCTGTCCTCTACTGAACTATATGTAATTGACCCACACTGGGAATTACAAGAGCGGATACCAAGGTGCCACTCTATAGGCATTTATAAATATCACAATGTAGTCCATGTAGCACTGTCCCTTTTAACATGGGATATTAACATGTTTATATCACATGTATTATAACCAATTATATGGACAAACCTTGGCCTAACTCCCGCGATAATTTGATTTTCAGGTGTTTAGTTCAAACCCATGGCGCGGTATATAATACCCCCCCAGTCATGCAGTCTCCTTCTAACATTTGTGAATAATCGGCTGTCCTAAAGAACTTGTCGGTACTGGATGTCACACAAGCCATATGTCTTCCCTCCTTAAAATTCAGTTTTTTATTGTTCTTATAGACAACAAATGCCAACATTTAATAAGGGGTTCCAACATTTCATAGTACTAAAGCAAGAACCATGGAAGTACAAAAGGTAAATATCACAGTGAAGTAGAAGAAGCAGAAAGAGACCCTGCCCATGAGGGCTCACAATCTATTGGAGTTAGATGGAACCTAGGTAATGTCTGAAGGTCTGAAGGGGGGTTTGGCCAGTCTGACACTTTTTGGTAGAGAGTTTTTGCCCAGAGCAGTCCTGAAGATGGTTGTGAAGAACAGCAGAGGTAGGAGACAAAGCAAAAGGGCTAGATTCCCATGAATCTTTGAGTGGTATTATTTGGGAATTGAAAGTTTATAGGTGCTGGCCCGACCATTTTAAGTTATCCCCTATCCACAGCATAGGCTGAATAGTGTTTTGTTAACTGTAGGTGAACCCCCCACATATTACACAAATGAGACTTCCCTGATTGCCAATGAATGGTGATTTCCTTTCACTAATGTGCACCTACTCATCCTGCCACTCCATACACTGTCTATAGCGGTCAGAGATAGCCGGGACGGGTATGACCTTTTTCATTCATTCCCATACAATGGAGACGGGTTCTTGTTTCTTTGATTACTGGGGTTCCAGAGTCAGTCCTTCTCGTGATTGGCTATTTTCCCCAACCTGTGGATGGGTGCTAACTTAAATATACACAGACACTCAGCTGCAATGCCACATCGTGTTGCCAATGGAGGTTTGTCCTGGGACACATACTACCCATACCTCCTCTGCTATTAACCTTGCAAAAAACGGCCTTCTATAACTTGGTTACTGGGCAGTTGAATGTAGTCTTATAGCCAGCACTGAAGGATTGTTGTAACACTTCCTACACTGTGGCCAGGGGAACCTGGATAATAAAGCTGCTGCTAAAACCCAACAAAGCAAACAGGATTCCTTGTCCCTGCTTCTTCCAAACCCACTAATCTAAAGCCTGCATAGGGCTCTGTGGTCATGCATGGCAATATAACTCACACACATGAGGTTGGATATACTGCGGAACTTTTGAGCTACAAATTTCACAATTGCAAAGTCGAGACTCAAGCTAGAAAGACTGACGAAATGGAAGAGTTGTATATAAAGCAACTTCAGGGGAAGACACTGAGCTCTGCCTGAGGAAGAACAGAAAGCCGCTCCTTTCAAAGGTAGGAAAACAGAAAACTTCCAAAGAGATTAAGAGGATACATGATACAAACCTATCATGAAAAGAACTGAGATAGATAAATGAGTGAGATAAATATATCCACAGGGATATGGATGTTTCTTGGGGGAAGGCATCAAAACTTTCTCTAATTATCTAAATTAACTTTTTTGCCATAATGCAGAACTGATGCAAATGTTAAATTAAATTAAAAGCTCAGATCGTTTTTCTGTCAAAACCCCAACTGTAGACATGTACTGATATCTTAAGGCCTCTGCTTTTCTTTTATGCTTCTTCCTTTTTATGCCCATGTTTTTAAAAAAAAAGGCTTTTAAAAATTAGCATATTCTGATCCTACGGGCTCAAGGCACAATTAACACTTGGCGGTCTGGGGGCCCCTCAGGATCGTTGCTTAATTTTAAACAGTCTTTTTTGTGTAAAACAGGCATAATAGCTACAAAGAAGAGCGATCCGTGCCTACGGTGCACACCAGTATTCAGTGTGCTGGTTTAACAATCCTTCGTCCTGTTGGTAGATACTTTTAAAGAGATATTTTGAAAGAGTAGCAGCTATCAGCCAAGGGCTATAAAGACTTAAATTCTAAATATTGAGGGACACACGACACAGTCAAATGTTTTGGGAGACGCCGTTATTACTGTACTAGACCATATGGTTACATGTCCACAAGCTGGCACCTTCCAACACAACACATTGGCAATAAATGCATTTACTGCCAGACCCAGTGGGGCAATCATTTTACTTTTACCCTGCCCAATTTCGCGATCCAGCGGCGCGTTCTCTGCACAGGAATTCTGGGTCCGGCCTGTATTTAAGATGGTAGTTCTTCCCGCCGCCACCAGTGTGCTCTTGCAGCGCCGAAAATAATCTTAACGCCTCCGGGAAAAAAATGCACCATCCATATAAGGTGAAGGTGAGCGCGTCCCAAGCGACACATTTGCGGTTTTTTAATGCGGCGGTTTTTGTTCCGAATACGGTCGGGTTTTCGTTCGGTGCCAGCGCCCCCCCCGATTTCCTGTCGCGGCTCATGCCGGCCCCGATTCGCCAGAAATCCTATCCGTGCGAAAACCCTGGGCAATTCATGTACAGCGGCGCAATCGGAAATTTCATGGTAACACTTCGGGAAAACGCTAATCGGTCCCTTAGTAAAAGACACCCAGTAGTTTCAACTCAACAATCCCGCTGCAATCTCCACATCATGGTTATGCACAGACCATTAATGCCAAACAAATTAATATAAAAGCAATGTCTCAGATGCCTCAAACCACTCTACTACTGCCACAGAAGTATAAAACCACTGTCTAGTCTGGCTGCAAAATTACATCACTCTATAGAAGATGACGGTACACTATAAAGTGCCCACAGCCCATAACATAGCAGAGTAACTAAATATGGTTAATAAATTACAACAATGTTGCTTTCCAATGTATCTGAGCCTACAGATGCACATGAATATAACAATCCATATAATTCACCAGAAAAGTTCTGTAGATCCAAAAAGATATCTTCCTTACTAAACCTTAGATTGTTCTCCAGTAAAGAAAATCACCTCTGTACCACTTAATGCCAAGAAACAATAACCTTCGATGTTTCCTCTTGACTAGGATGAACATAATGCCTGGACATGCACAATGATCAAGTATGCTATCTGCCTATAATTTATTTGTATAGAATGTCACTAGAATATTTTCTTCACAGCAACTAACAAGGGTCACCAGGCTAAGGCTTCCCAGCAATGGAAGGGAAATTTTGGCTGTGAAAAAGTTTTCTTCAGTATTTCTGGCCGATTATCCCATCCCCCAGTCTGGCATCTGGTTTTCAAAATAAACTATAGTCTACAGTAATGTGATCTGGTTGAAAAATGGTTCTGACTAAGACTGGCCTACTTTTTAACAGATCCTCACACAGAACCGTTTAAAGCTCTGTGGCACGATAATATATCAAAAAGTTATTGATATGATAAATGATTGTTTGGGGATCATTGAATCAACATCCCTAAATAGCAGTGCTAGTTTCTGACCCCAGATTTCTAAACTCTATTTTTGGCACCATAATCCAGAAAGAAACAAATGTGAAGGACATTCAGTAATTTTTGGTGGCAGGGCTAGAAGGTGACATCAGAGCCCATAAATAAGGCTTTTCAGCACTGCTTTCATATACTGACAGTCACTGCTTGACTTTAGTCCCCCCTCTTCCAAGTCACAAAAATCCAATCCGCACGTTCTTCAAATAATGGACTGCAGTATCAGAGCAAATCTTCCAACACTTACACTTCTCTGTCCACAGTTGCCGAAAAAAAAGGAGGAAGGCAAAAATGTTGAAAAGTGTTGTCTAGGAATCAAAGAGTCACCACTCTTTCCTTTTTATTTTGTGTTTTTTTCTCAGTAATTACACTAAAGATGAAAAACTCTAATAAACATCTTGCAGTCCCCACCTGCTAACAGTAATTATAATAGACTCACAATAATGTACGCAGCATAGATCAGCATCTTGGGACTTCTCTGGGGTATTTGATTGCTTGCAAAGCCTGATGATAAAATACACAATAATTAAAATGTTGCGTCCTTGTAACATCTCTGCCTGGGCCCCTGTGTTGGCAAATGGTGAATTAACTTGACAAAAGCAACACAGAGGGTTTTTGTTTTTAAATAAACAAAAATTGATGCCACACAAAACTCTTCGGCGAGAACAGGAAGAAAAGCGCAGACTATTTGCCTCTTTTGTTGACTATTATTGTCCATCGCGCGGGATCCCCCTTTAAATATCTTGTGTCCTCACCATGTATCCCGGCTGAACAGAAGAACGTTTGCTTATCCGCCCCCAAGTGTCGGAGTGCAAGCTTATTTAGTACATTGTTTGATTACATTTGTTCATCCTGCCCTTTCGGGCTTAGATTGAACTAACCCTGTATGGACGTAGGGAGATGCTTCTATATGGTCAAGTCCGGTGGGGATTAGCACAGATGCGCCATTTTGGTGCAGCCATATACTGCTGTATACTCCTAATTGGATATGCTATTTGCTGGGAGATTTACACAATTATGGCAGGAAATATTTCTTTAAAAATGATCCCTCTCTGCAGGTAATCCTCAACTCTGCATTATAAGAGCAAAAAAATGAAGGTAATGAAAGAGTTAAAGGACTTTTGTCATCGGGTCAGGGGCTGCATCTGCAGGTGGGCAAGGTGACTTGACATGGTCCACTCACTAGTCACATTCCGTCAGCACCTTGTGCCAATTCTTTAGCTTGGAAAAATTGACCTTCTGCTCGCTGCAGTTTACAAAAGATTGACCACTTCTGAGTTGCCCTTAGCAACCTAATTGTCATCAGTACATTGCCACACGAAGGGAGCCAATAACATGAATTTTGAAAAGATGAAAAGGCGGCGGTAATTTATTTAACGGCATCTCACAAAATTAGTTTGCCGTGGCGCGGGTTAATTACATCTCAACTTAACAAAGCAAGTGTGGTGAAATTAAATATAAAATCATATTTTTTCTGCATAAATTATAGGGGGATGAATTAGACGGGGCCTATGGGGAGAAAAGTTTGTTGTCCCACGGAGGTCCTCCGTTGGAATGACTTAAGGCCGACTTTGCAAGTGACTACAAATCTCTGAATTTTCCTTCTCCCAGTCTCAGCTTCCTCTCATGTCGGTAGTTACAAGGCAATCCCCTCGGCCCACGCCGGCCATTACCCCGTCTGCTTTTATACTTCAGGGCGTCTGTGCGGCGTTACCGAGCACAGACCCTGCTGGTGTTAATGTGCAGGCCTGCGCGCATTGTGCTATTGTGTTAAATTGATCTGTGATCTCCCTTTATACTTGGCACTATGAATAAAACAATACTCTGCGCTGTGTATCCTTACCCGCACTGTTAAAATACACCTTTAACGGATAAAAAGGAACTTTCTCCTACCTTAACTGTAACTAATTTTCTGTATTAAGTATCCATAGTATGTAGCTGGTGCACTATATATACCGGCAGTCCCCTAACTTAAGAACCCTCACTTACTACAACCCCTAGTTAACAAACGGAACCACAGGATATTGTAATGTATTGTGCTTTAGTCCTAGGCTAATAACGCTATAAACAGTTATCACAGTTCCTGTAAAATGAAGCTTTAGTGTTAATATTATTCTTTCTTATGACCAGCCCAACAGTTTTAAAAAATAAAATTCATTGTCACAGAGACCAAAAAATTTTGGCTGGGATTACAATGAAAAATATACATTGTTCCGACTTACATACAAATCAACTTAATAACACTTGGCCATGACCCTCCTTGTATGTAACCCGGACTGCTGACTTTTGCTTTACAGTAAAGTAAAGAAGTGGCAATTTATTATTTAAGGGTGGGGAGGAGGCCAGATGTGTCATAGTAATAATGAGTAGGATTCATATATGTAAGCTTACATCATGTGTGACGACTTGATTGGAACTTGTATGTGGGGATTTATTATTACTTCTATGGCAGTTTTCTGGCAACTGAAATATCACAATTTTATGTGTTTTTTGTGCAATTAAAGAAATTGTATTTATTTGGTGAACTATGCCATCTTCAAACACTCACACCATGTGGGCATGGTGGTGCAGCTGTCGGTGGAGCGGGTGGCAGAGTTCTTGCCCATGTACTGCTTAACTTTGCATGTTCCCAGCGCAGCACGGCTGGCGGATACATCATAAGGTCTAAGCCGTCACGGACGTCGGCGTATGATAATCTACTACTCCAGATGGCGTAACATAATCTATGGCCCCATGCAAGTCCTGTGCCGCCCCCGACTACAATGCATGGTTTAATATTAATGTCTCTCTATGGAAAGTGACAACCCTAAGGGGCCCCCTAAAAGTCCTCGGCCCTGGTTGGGACTGCCACCTCTGGCACCCCTCAGTTCACCCCTGATCTACCTGTATATAGATTCTATGTGGATAGCAAGTAATAATGGAAACTATTTAGTGGGATTTACACTGTTGATGAAATTAATGAAGGGCTTAATAGGGCAGTTGAAGAGTCGATTATAGGCCGATTTCACCATGCAGATATTTTGGAATCAGTTAAGCCAGTGGGACTGCCTACAGTGGCAGAAGACAGGACACAGTGGGGGCAGATTTACTTCCCGTTCCATTCGCGATCCCAGCCGGCGCGTACTCTGTGAGGATCCGGGTCTCCAGCGAACTCAACTGAGATAGGTGCGCCTTATTCCACCAGGTTTGCTACTACTGCGGCTGAGTCCGCGGATTCACTGGAGTTCCCCAGCTACCCGGGGTGAGGTAATCCGTGTCAAGCAACCCGTTTTTTTGTTTAAATATATTGGTTTTTTTCCGAATCCCATCGGGTTTTCCTTTTCGGCTACCCCCCGATGCGCCACATCCGATTGCATTCGCCAAAAACCTCAGGCAATTCAGGGAAAATCCGCGGTAATATGTCGGGTAACCCGACGGAAAAACGAGTTCGGATCTCGGGACCCTTAGTAAAATGGACCTCCATTCTCATAGTGTTTAGATTCAAGGAGTCCCTTCTTTGCTGCAAAACAGCCGCCCTGAGCTGTAAGTCATGGAACGGGTTTAATATCCAAAAACTAGAATGAGTGAAGTTAGAAGTGTCATTAGGAAGGGGCACATTTAATAGCAAAAGGTGCTTATAAAAGACATAAAATTTTATGTTTGTGTGGGTGAAGGGCTAAGGCAAAAGGGAAACCCTCAGTTGAAATTACATATAAAATTGAAGAAAGGCACATCAGATTCAAAATGTGCAAAGAATTAGGTTCAGGCAGTCCCCTACTTAATACCACTCGACATTTATTGTACTTTATCCTAGGCTAACATGATCAGCTGTAAACAGTATCAGATGTGGTCTGCGATGAAGCTTTATTGTTAATCCTGATTCTATGACAATACAACTTTTTAAAAATCCCAACTAAAAAGTAGGCTCGGATTACCATGATAAAATATACCGTTCCGGATACATCAAATTCAACAACTTAAGACAAACTACAGACCCTATCTGTAATTAACCCTGGGACTTCCTGTATAGTGTATACATGTTATAGTGTTATATCACCTTTTTCACATTAGCTTTGCGGAGGAAGTATATATATATAATATTATATATATTATATACACTCCACCGCCACGTTATTAGATTACACATGCTATAACGGGTTGGACCCCCCCTTTTGCTGCAGAACTGCCTATTCTTCGTGGCATAGATTCAACAAGGTGCTGGACATTCCCTCAGAGATTTTTGGTCCTATTGACCTGATGGCATCACACAGTTGCCCGCATTTTTCGCTGCTGCTATCATGATGCGATTCTCCCGTTCCACCACATCCCAAGAGCTCTATTGCAGGGGTAGGGAACCTATGGCTCGGGAGCCAATGTGGCTCTTTTGTGCTGTCAATCTGCTCTTGAGACAATCATTGATTAATAGCGATCGGCAGTTGGGTACATCTAAGACACACACAGCGATGATCACTGGATGTTCCCCAACCAGGGAGTTGGAGAAATGACGCTTCCTGCTTCCTTCTGTGTGACCAAGTGCCATAGGCGCCCATTGCCTTAGGTAACAGCAACTGTGTCCATAGAGTACACGTGTGTCCTCCACTCCTCTCTATGACCCAGGCACCATTGCTACAAGCGATGCAGCGGCCTTGGGTCTAGAGAATATCACGGTAACAAGAAAAGAGTACTGGTGCTACCTATCTACTGGGGGCAAGTATGTGCTTTGAACTACCTATCCTTACTGGGGACCTGGGGCATGTGATGGGGCTACCTTTCTACTGGTGGGTATTTGCTGTGGCTACCCTACCACGAGGGTCATTTGCTATGACTACCTACTACTTGGGCATGGCTGTGTGGCCCAGCTATCTATTGGGAGCATGTGCGGTGGCTACCTATCTACTTGGTAGAGCATCTGCTGTTACTACCTATTACTGGGGGGGCATGTGCTATGACTACCTCTCTACTGGGGGGCCATGTGCCTGTGGCTTACCTATCGCTTGAGGGCTGTGCTGGGGCTAACTGTCTACTGGGGAATTTGCTATGACTAACCTATCTCAATGGGGGTCATTTCTTTGGCTACCTACTACTGGGGGGGGGGCATTTGCTTTGTGGCTACTCTTTTACTATAGAACATAAGTTCTGACCGGAGCTCCCGTTTCCCGGCCCTCCGGTGGTCTTTTCCTCTTCCATATGTCACTCACAAAATAGAGTAGTTCACCTCCTCCAGCAAAATTCCTAATCCTCCGATAAGAATATACCCCTATTATTCAGACCAACCTCCTGCGTTTTTCTTGTGACCCTCCTCTGTATGCAACATATTTTCCGGTAGAATCGCCTGGAATGAAATTCACACCGCAGAATATCGTAAGTACAGTTTAACAAATCTAAAACTCATATGGGACGCCAGCTGCACGTTCGCCCGGTTTTGCTTCTTCTGGGGGCGAAACCCAGGGTCGTGCGAGAACGTGCAGCTGGCGGTCCCATATTGGAGTTTTATAATGCGCATTTGTATCGCTCTTTTGGTGATATGTTTTCAACCTAAATAAATCCTGAGTGTTAACTGTACTATTATCTCGGTGAATTTCTTCAGCGATCTACCGGAACTATGTTGCATACGGAGGTGTCACCAAAAAACGCAGAGTGTTGTCTGAATAGCGGTATATAATTCTCTTGGAGTAATTCAGGATTTGTGGCTGCGGATGTGAACTACTCTATTTTGTGAGGTGAAACATTTGGAAAGAAAGACACACGAAGCAAGGGAATCGGACGCCAGGTCAACTTATTTTCTATGTGTTACAATTTGTGTTTACACTGGATCACCCTTGACTGTTTTTTTGGTGCTCATGAGAGAGGTGTGCAGGCAGACATAGCTGTTATTGCTGTATGTTTTACCTATGTACTAGTAGGAATGTGATGTGCTACCTATCTACGGGGGGCTTGCCGTGGTTACCAATATACTGGGGGGCAAGTGCGTGGCTACCTATCGTCCCTTAAGTGCATGTGCTGGAGCTACCTGTCTATTTGGGTGCACGTGCGGTGGCTACATTCACTGGGCTGCATGTTCTGGTGGCTACCTAATGCACTGGGAGGCATATACTCGTGTCCCCTATTTGGCTGGTGCATGTACTGAAGGCTACCTATCTAGTGGTTGGGCATGTCTGTGGCTACCTATTACTGGGGGCCATGTGTCTGGCTACCTATTACTAGAGAGTAAGTGCTGGTGGCTACCTATCTACTGGGTTGCATGTACTGTGGACTACCTATCTACTAGGGGGCATGTTCCAAGGCTAACCTATCTACTGGAGGCATGGGCATATTGTTAGGCTCTACAGAATTCAATTTTAAAATATGTGATGTTCATGGCTCTCCTACAACAAAAAGGTTCCCTACCCCTGGCTACTATTGATTGATCTGTTTGACTGTGGAGGCCATTTGAGTACAGTGAACTCATTGTCATGTTCAAGAAACCGTCTGAGATGATTCGCACTTTTATGACATGGCGCTCTCCTGCTGAAAGTAGCCATCAATGTTGGGTACATTGTGGTCTAAAGGATGGACATGGTCAGCAACAATACTCAGGTGGGCTTGCGTTGCAACAATGCTCATTGGTGCCAAGGGGCCCAAAGAGTGCCAAGAAATCTTCCCCCACCCCCATGACAAACCACCACCACCAAGCCTGAAACCTGTTGAACAAGGCAGGATGGTCCTTCTTTCATGGTGTTTGACGCCAAATTCTACCCTAACCTCCCAAAAAAGAATGTCCAGCAGAAATCGCACTCATCATCCAGCACTTTTCCAATCTTCTAACGTCCAATTTCGATGAGCTTGTGCAAATTGGTATCGCCTCAGTTTTCCTGTTTCTTAGCTGAAAGGAGTGGGCACCCCGGTGGGTCTTCTGCGCTGTAGCCCATCTGCCTCCAAAGTTCGACGTACTGTGTGCGTTCAAGATGCTCTCTCTGCTGCCTAACCTGGTTTACGGGCGCGATTTGAGTCATTGGTTTGGCCTTTCTATCATCTCGAACCAGTCTGCCCATTCTCCTCCGGACCTCTGGCATCAACAAGGCATTTCCCCGCCCCACCGAACTGCCGCTCATGGATTTTTTTCTTTTTCGGACCATGCGATGTTTGTGTCGGTAAAAATCCCAGTAGATCAGCATTTCGAATATTCAACCAGCCTTTCCTGTCAACCAAACAGCCATCCCGTTCAAATGCACTCAAAATCACTTTCTTCCCCATACTATTGCTCAGTTTGAACTGCAGAGATTTGGTCTTGACCATGTCTACATGCCTAAATGCACTGAGTTGCCCGCCATGGATTGGCTATTAGAAATTAAGTGTTTACGTCAGTATGGACAGGTGTCCCTAATAAAGTGGGCCGGTGATGTATATCATCCCCATAGAAGGCTAGGTGCCCAGTAGTGGTAAGTGACCACACACGTTTGGGCGCCATACAGTACCATGCAGGGAAAAGATAAAGCATACTATATCTTTTCCCGTGTTTTCAGCTCTCACCCTGCCTCCTCTCCATGGCACACATTTCGGTGAGCATACGTTAGTGTGAAAGCCCTAGAGTGCAGAATCAATAGGGGAGGAAAAATAAGGTGTTGAGGGCAAATTAAGTGAAGGAGCTGGCAAATGAGCAGAGAGGGCTAATGAACCGAGAGGAGGGGCTGGTGGCAGACAGCGAGAGGACCAAGTTTATATTACTAGAATTATGGAAAGACCAAGCATTGAAGTGAAGTACAACTGGTATTGAAAAACAAAGGAAAAACAAGAGATGCCAGCTAGAGCAAAAACAGAGGCCATATAATGGTGCGCACATGTGCGCACAAATATAAGATATAAAATACTACATTACAAATTCATTTTTTTATGCAGTTTTTTTGATCCCAAGGCCAGAAATGATTCAAAGGAAAAGGAATTAAACAGGAAGTTCTTTGGATTTTCTCTCCTTCCTATAATCCACTTCTGGCTTTTGTTCAGACAAAGTGCAATGTCTAACTACATATGTTTTCCAGCATAACTAGTATAGAAACCACCGGTAAATTTTACTTGATGTGGGGCAGGAATGGAACAAAGTCAGTTACAGAATGGAACCAACTGGGAATCAATAATCAGATGACTAAGAAGCTGGAGCCAGAGGAAATATTGTCAGTATGAAGGTATAAAGTAGACATAAAACCTAACACTATAGTTAAAAAGTTAAAGTTACAGATAAGAGCTTTTCTTTACTTATGGCTGTCTGGTGTTTGCGACAGTTTGTGTGTTATCTATAAATAGCGTAAGGGTAACATGAAAAATGCCTATATTTGTACAGGCGGGTCCCCAAATTAAAGAACAAACCCGACTGGACAGACAACCCCTAGTTACAACGGCCTCGGATGTTGGTAATTACTGCACATTAGTCATAAGCTACAATATCAGCTATACCAGTTATCAAAGGTGTCGCAATTAGCTTTATTGTTAATCCTGTTCTTATGACAATCCACTTTTTAAAATCCAATTGTCACAGAGCCCAAAAAAATTTGGCTGTGGTTTACAATTATAAGTGTACAGTTTCCATTTAAATACAAATTCAACTTAGACAAACTGACAAATCTAACCCAGAGACTCCTGTACTTTAAAAGACCCGCAGTATAGTAAAACTATTCTGTTAACAGGTTTATGACAGAGAAATTTGGTTATTGCAAAGCTAACCCTTAACTTTCAGCCTAAGAAAGTTGAGGTTTCATACAGACGCCTATGAAAACTGGTACTTGAATTCACTAATGCCTCCTCTGCCACTTTAAAATAATACGGCAGAAAAGTATGTGATGGTTACAGGATAATCTATACAAAGTAATAAGACATTTAATGTATTGACCTCCACATTTATCAAAGATGGATTACATATCATGTTTTTTTTGGACTCAGTGACTTTTTAATGTGTGGTCATTATACCTTTCATATAGAGCTGATAAACTTGTGTACACAGTAAGAACATTGTTAGTATTCACATATCGCGCATGTTTACGATTAAGACCTAAGAAAAGTGTTGAGAGGGGACGACCAGCCCTGGCCACTATTTCACTTATCTCTTTTACCAACACATTGTTCCTTTCACATGCGCAACACCGCTCTTTCCTCTTGGTGGTTTTGAAGTGATTCTGTGAGCCAATTGGGAATGAAGTGTAATGACTGTTAATCTGTAAGTTTACTGTCCAGAGCTAGTAAAAATTAAAGGACACTTAAAACGAGTGCCACTACCTCAGAAAGCTGCTTCATTATGCAATAAAAGCCGTAGAGTTAAATTAGGATGAAGGACTGGCAGCCAGCCTCCGTTCTCACATAAAATAAATGCAATGTTTATAAAATTATATCGCTGCTGTTTTTTTTAAGGAGTCTAAAGATTAAAGCCTACCTGCACCCAAACGTATCCATAATCGCCCATGAAAACGGATGTTAAGTCCGTTTTTCAGGACCCGCATTTTTGGCATCCCTTTTCATAAATGATCCTCCAACTATATTCCATGATTGATCTTTAATGCTGTTTCTGAAAAGGACATTCTCCATTTTTTTTTTACAGAATTTGTCACCACGGTTATTGAAATAATCGCCGTAGCCACTGACAAATGAAAAGTATTTTTTTTTAAATTTAGCAAGCCAGTGCCGTCAAACATTTGCTCTGCCCTAGGGGTTTAACATCAGGATGATTGGGGTGTTCTTTGATATGGGTAAGTGGGCCTGTTGTCTAGAAATGAAGACATGTAACAGGTCACCAATTCTCACTTATTGTATTCCTGGTTGGGTTTCCTTACTAAAGTTTAAAGAGAACGATTACCAAGTACAAAATGACAATCCCTAATTTCTTTGTCCCCGTGTCCCTGATCAATTTGGTGGGTTTTTTTTTATTCATTTTTTTAGAAACATGACTTTGTAAGGACTTGTTTATAGTAACCAAGGGGTGGTAACCTTATCCAAAGCACACAGCGAAAAGAAAACGCCCCCTCCGCTGGCCATAAACTAATTCAAATATACTAAAAGTTCTGGGATCCATCTCTTGTGACGTGCAGTCAGAGACTAAATATAAATTGTAATAGATGACTTTGTCCTTTTTAATACATGCAAAGATCTTTCACATATTTAGTAAATGACCAATATGTTGTTTTAATCATTCCATGTTGATAGTTTGGTTCAGTACAGAGAGGAGAATAATAATACTCTTTATTTATATAGTGCCATCAAATTCCATAGTGGTTTAAAATCATCAGGGGACTATACAAAATAATATACAGTACAAACAGTTGTAGGGAACAGAGAAGATTATGACGTCACTCACAATTACATGTGGCTTAAAGAAGCACACAAGATTTGGATCGAACTTAGGGTAAATTTAGACGGCGTCCTCTGGGGATGTATACGCGTCTGCAAATTTGCGGCTGCATATACGCCCAAATACAGCAATGGCCCACCCGGCAGCATTATGGTGGCCACACTGTGTGGCACCCGCGCCGTACAACACGGGAAAAAACAGAGCATCTCCCCATGTTTCGGGCATCACCACTTTTCTCTTCTCTCCAGTGCAAAGCGGTATTTCCCTCAGCAGTGGCCCGTGGGCATACAGCTTTCGTATGTACCCTATGGTTAAAAAAGCTATGTTTTTAAAATACGAGTGGCCCCTAATCATGCACTATGAGTGGTCTTCCCCAGTCAAGATTTCCTTCACACAGATCAACAAGTTAGTTATACAAGTCCCTACTGCACAACTGGGCACAAAAAAACTGTTCTCTACCAAAATCCCTATAGAAAATGGATAAGCACTCAAAGAAGATTAGGCCGACAAACTACCACCAACCCTGTTACTAAAATGATTTATGTATATTTTCAAGATTCCCATGCCCAAAAAGAACTGGAGACTTGAAGTTCATGCTGGTTTATTGTCCCACAGGACTAGTATGCCATCATAACTCATAACCTACCTTCACAATACCAACCAACGGTGATGACGTACCCAACTATGGGACATCATTCAAGCCAGGGGGGATATACTAACATAATTCTTCTCCACCTCTCGTTCTCCCCAGGATTAGAAGTAATCTCATGATCCTTCATCACATCATAACTAACAGGTTGGTGGGCATTTGTGGGCCGAAATCCTCATGACAGATTTCTTTAGCCAACTTTTTTCTTTTTTAACTCTCTACAACATTCCAAAGCAGAAGGAACATGATTGTGGACCAACTGCGACTGTAATATTGAGCCATAGGGGGCCACCTAAGTAATGCACACTATCTGTTTGCCAGCAAATGTAGGGTAGAGCATTAAAATACTATCTTTTTCCGATCAGAATCATTGCACAGACATTGGTACATTTCTAAAGGGCAATATATACGATAAAAGTTTATATATATATATATATATATATATTATATTATATTATATAATTTAATATGTATAAGAAGACAACACCACTAAGATTTCTGTTCACAAGGCTAGAGAACATAAAACTCGAACGCGAATATTGTTATAAAAATCAACAAAAAATAATCCTAAATTTGAAAAGCTCCTTTGTTCAGCCCAAGGTAAAATCCATAAAACTATGCTGAAAATTCATGATGCATCCACTGAAGCCAGTGACTTGCCTACTGGATTGCTATGTCCTTGTCCTGTGATTTCTGGGCAATGGAAAAGGACGGGCTAACAGATCCCCCACCACCCCTCCCCTCCCCCTCTCCAGCAAGCTGCAGCAGATGACCCCCTCCCCATCCCAGATAAAACAGCAGTGGGGATCAAAGTTTGGAGGAGAGTGATGGAATCAATGTACCTGTACGCACAGTGGACCCACAGGTCCGAGCATTGCATTTCTTCGCTATGCTTCTTACAACTTGTGCGCAATATCGTGATTCACATCAAGACCGTAAAGGGTGATTCTGATGCAAAATGTTTATGAATGCTTTGTCCGTGGGCCAACTGAAATTAAAGCTTTTCCTCTTTCACCCTCCTTCACATATCCTAAGTACAAAGAGCTAACTAGCAGGAAGTTAAAGGTAGACGCAGGAAAATATAATAACATTTATTCTAAAAGGCAGCAGATGATGTGCAGGACGCATTTACTTATTATGATAAATCTATAGCGATCACCACATGACTGAGCCCAGAGAATATGGCCAGAGGAGGGCAATGTACAGGTATGGAATACACATGCAGGTAGTACAGATGTGAGATCATGACATTCTTTAGATCAATTAGGCATTACAATATACAACTAGATATATCAGGTCACAACCCAGGGCCGCACGTACAGACAATCGCCTTCATAAATCAATTGATGCACATCACTCCATAGGAGATGTTCTTCATTTGTCACTGCACCCCATGTTAAATTATTAAGGTCCCAAATAACATGCACTGCAGTCCGCTGAAGAATTGACTTGTGTTCACACCTAAGGATAATTCTGCATGAAAAGAACACCATAAAGTAATGTCTAATCTACAGGCATGTTATAGAGCAGGAGAAGCGGATCATAATTATATTCCCCTATCTGCAGGCTGTATGTTATGGAGAATAGGGGATGAGCAGATTGTTCTATCTGCAGGAAATATGTTACAGAGCCGGAGAAGCTGGAGCATAATGTATATAATCTCCCATTGCAGGTAGCATTTTTAGAGCAGGAGTAGCAGCATGGATGTACATACTATCCCTTTCCAGCATGGCCACATTATTAAAGTGTTTGCACCAACTTTGCCTGAGAAACGTGCACGCCTGCGCATGTATTTATAAGGGCCTGTGCCAGTTATGTGCCGGCTGCTACTGTGTCCATACACAAACAAAAAATGGCACCTAAAGGGGTGTGTTAGTGCTCAGTCAGAGTTTTTGCCACATTTATCACTAACGTGCGCCACAATTCTGCAGCATGAGCAAAGTGCACCAAAAGTAAATGGTTCCCGAGGGGGCGCCAGATTAATGAAGACTGTGCGCCAGTTTGGATGAATCTGATGCATTCTTCACTCCACAAGCAAACAGCACACAGTGAAGACTACACTAGTTTTGATAAATGAGGGCCATTGTGTTATAGAACAGGAGCTTTTTTTTGGTGCACTCAGTTAGTTGCCGTGTGCCACATTCTGTCGGGCTTTCAACATAAATGGTGGTGTGCATGCGAATCCGCATCAGGGTGGCCTTTTAGGTGTAGAGTTTTGTATTGCACGCGGACACATTACTTCGCAAACTTCATAATACCACGTGGAGCACTTGGCAGCACATTTTTTTATGTGTGCAAAATGCGGCAGAAAACTGGCGGCAGTAAAAGGCAGCCTCAGTACAGTCAATCACCCCTTTCAATACCACTTATACTAATTTTATTGGGTTTAAAAGGCGTGGTGCCAGATTAGGGGCGGGTTAAATTGAGTCCATAAGCAGAAGGAGATGAGCAGATTGTACATAATGTCCTATCTACTGCAGCATGTTAAGATCAGGAGAAGCAGCTATATATACATAAATGGTGGCACATTTAACTGGGTCTCACACTGCATTTCGTTGGTTTTCCCGACATTTCCGATTGCACCGCTATTAAGTGGGGTTTTTGACAGCACAGCGATCGGATTTTGGCGGCGACTTTTCATGCAACACAATCATGGGGGGGGGGGCGTAGTCGTCGGAACAAACTGACTGATTCGGAATAAGCGCAGGATTTAAAAAATTTATTGGGTCGCAAGACATGCACTCACATACACTAGGAAGAAGAGGTGAACTCCGGCGGACCTCAGCAGGGAAGCGACACATGCAGGATATCAGGTGCACGATCTTGGTCAATCGTGCCGTCATTATCCGCGTCGGACAGTCCGATGGGGGATTGCGACAGTACCAGGTAAGTAAATGTGCCCCAATGTCTCATGTGCAGCAAAATGCTATAGAGTAGTAGGAGCTAAGCAGGTTAATAAAGTTTCCTATCTGCAGGCAGCATGTTATAGGCAGGGAAGCTGAGAATATTTGTACATAGTGTCCTTTTTGCAGGCATCAATGTAAAGAACAGGAGGATCTGATCAGAATCATGTTAGGTCCTATATGCAAGTAGCAAGTTATGGAGCAGGACGAGCTGTAACACATGTTTATAGAGAAGATAGGACATTTTTTGGGTAGACCGCCAACTTGATTCAACCGTTGTCATACTGGATCTGTGTAGCTTTCACTAAGTGTAGTCTATTCTTGTTTAACTGTTCATAATTTTGATTAATATTGTCCCCCAAAATATGCATCATCTCCTTCGGCATGTCCAATGTGTCATGGCCGAACTCTGCTAAGCAAAAAAATTGAAGCCAACCATGTGCAAATTCCCAGTAGCAGTTCCCTCTTCTCTTCACTCCTCTGCCATGGCTGGCATGGTTCTGTTGCAGGCAGGTTGCAATATGATGACATCATCACGCCAGGCCAGCTTCAGATCCATGCACGCCACAGATGAGGAGTGAAGAGAGGACTACTGCATGGAATGGGCAATTGACCAACCATATTTTTTTTCAGAGTCGGCCCGCGGCCGGACTAGGTGCTACACAGTCCTGGCAGTTGGTTACTGACGGTCTACAGGATACGTGATATGGTTCCCTTTAAATAAAAGTCTAGATATTAAGAATGGTTTCATAACTTAGTTTTAACTCCGTTATTTCCCTAGTTTCTCTGTTCATCCCCTTTATAAGTATACTCCATTTGGGACACACACAAATATCAACTAAAATATAGAATAATAATTCACTATAAAACCTGGCAACTCATTTTTTCCAGAATAAACTTTTCAAAATAATATCATTACACCACACTGAACTTCTTCACAAATTTTTGCCACATATCAGCCCAGCTCCTCAGTGCGGAATTTCTCAGGACAGAGAGAATTCTCCTTCACAAGAAAGAAAGAATTGAAAAAGTGATCTCGTCAAGTGTGAATATTCGCAATGAGTGCAGGGCTATGCATGGAGGTGCAAGAATGGAACTTATCAACCATTCTGGTTAACCCTTCGCCGCCCCCGCCAGAGTTACAGTACTTAACCAGGAGATATGTGGTTTATTTATGAATCTCCATGTGCAAAGCAATACACATCTCATTAACACAACTATAACAAATGCCGGGAGACCATAACAGTTTGCGTATACTTCCCTTCAGCATATAAATGACCGTTTAGCAGCAGATGGACAGCTGGAATATTCTCTCTTTTATAAGTTAATAGGTGTCACCCAGATATTATGATTTAAGTTTGCTGTGAGGTTGGGGGAGACTTACCCAAGGTCGTGCAGAACCACTACTTTTTCTCCTGACGGAATAAAGACTACTGCGCCTCCTGGTGGTCAGAGGAATGTTTTTTTTTCTCCCCATAAAAGAGTTTTGCTATACAAACAATCAAGCGAAGCTGCAGATTATAAAGAATTCTATAAGGTAATTAGATATGGGGTTAGCAATGATTATTCTAAATACAACAAATCAGTATATGTGATACCTGACCCAGTATGTATAATACTATTGTAAGGCCACTTCTGGAGCGACTACGTATAGACTTACTACAGTTATATAGTGGGTAGCTAGTCTCCTGAATATCTGGAGAGGTCCAGGCTATTCACCATGACCTATGTCTGAACTCATTCTGGTCCTGCTTAGCTGTTAGTTGTTTCAGCACATGTCCTCATTCACTCCATGAGCACTGCACACAGATCGTGGATTCCACAGCCCTGCGTATGACCCACATCCACTGCCATGTATGACCCCTGTAGACTCGGCAGTCTAACACTGTCGTTGCTGCTGCATGGACCAAGTTCAACCACCGATGACACGCGGATGCACCCGTCATGTACAGAGCCCTAAGTCTGTGGCCTTCCTTTCTCCTCAACACATACATTTATTCTCTTATAAATATGGTTTTATGATATCCTAAAGCTGCATATTCCAATCCAAAACATTCTGGGAACCTAGCTAGAAAGTACAATGTGAACCTCTATGGATAAGCAATGACAGAGAATAGCCCTGCCTTTAGTCCAGCTGCTGTCTTCTGCATGGTGCACAGTATAACAGCTGTACACTCCACACTCCTCCGTCTTGCCCAAACAGAAGCCTAATAACACACAACGCTAACAGATTAAATTCCAGTCAAACAGCTCTACGCTGAGGAATCCTCCCGCTCTAATAACTGCACTATGTATAAACAGTGTAGACACTTTTACTAACTAGTGGAAAATACACTTATTACATGTTTCTGTTCCCCACAGTGACAAATGTGAGGCCAGAAAAAGCTGCTATTCCTGTCAGTCACTGCAATATTTACCTTCCATATTAAAGAGGGACTGGGACACTTCTAGTTTGTACCTGCTCCCTTTTGGAATTAAGGATGGCTTTCATACCCCAAGGGAGTGAAAGGTAAGTGTTTTTTTTATCAATTATATATTGTCTTTCTACCACCCAGACAGCAGAAGTTCATCTAAGTGCAGCAGAAGGAGAGTACCACAATGTGAAGAGGGAGAAGAGGGGGCCACAATATGTGGGGGAGAACGTGCAACGCATGAGGGGAGGAGAAATGGGGACACATCTGAGGGGAAGAGGGGCCATTATATGTGGTAAAATGAAAAGGTTACAATGTGAAGATGGATGTGGATAGGGGGCCATAACTGTGGGGGTGAAGGACAGGAACCAATAGTGGTCACATGTGAGGTGGAGTAGAAGAAGGTCCACAATGTGAGGTAGGAGAGAGAGGTGACTATGTAGGGGGGAGATGAGCGGCTTAAGTGTAAAGAAGGCAGGAGAGGGGCCACAATTTGAGGTAGGAAGAAGACCAGTGAGAGAAGCCACAATGGATACTAAATTATGCTAGGGGTGGGGTTGGAACAATGGGCGGGGCTTGGGTGATCTGTTCTTTTTCTATCCCGAAGTTATTAGTTATGAAAAACTATCTAAGGCTCCTGACAGGGGTTAGCTACTCACATTGCTACCCCTACCCCTTTGATTCTGGAGCATGTCAATAGTTGTGGATTTAGAGAGCAGATTTCTTCCAGTTCAAATCAGGGTTCAGGTCCGCCCCCTTGTCATAACGAAGTAAAACCAATTAAGCCCATTACAGAGCAAAATGACATGGAAGAAACTATGTTATTCACAATGAGATGTTCTCTTATCAACCAGTTTGTTGACTGGAAAATTCCAAACCGGGACATGAAGGTTCTGTATACTGCACTTTACTCACAAGCTTGTAACTTTCCAATGAATCCCAGACACTCCAAAATTGTCTCATTTAGATAAGGGTGATATATTCCCTCAGGGAGACAAGTTGTCCTGAGGGCTGTAGTAATAAAAATGAAGACATTCACACAGGAGCAAAACTGATTCTAGCACAAATCAGAGCCACAAACGGGAAAAATGTAAAAGTACTTTTTACTTTCTTTGCAATTCACACCAAAGAAACCATAAATGGGATGTATAATAAAAAAAAAAGATGACCTTTTTACTTTGTGAGACATTAGCCCACATTTAAAAACTGTGTAGTGGACTATGTGAAGTTTGCACGTGGAGTGCGCGAGTGGCGCCAGATTATCAAAACTGGCGCAGGGTCTTCAATGTGTGGTGCCCCCTGGACTGCTCTGGAAGTGCAGTAACATGCCCCTTCAGGTGCACATTTTTCTGTCTTGTCGGTCACCAGCAGCCGCCACACAAAACTGGTGCAGACACTTAATAATACCCTCACTCGGCCACTTATTAGGTACACCATGTTAGTAACGGGTTGGACCCCCCTTTGCCTTCAGAACTGCCTCAATTCTTCTGGGCATAGATTTCAACAAGGTCTGGATTCCTCAGAGATTTTGGTCCATATTGACATGATGGCATCACACAGTTACCGCAGATTTGTCGGCTGCACATCCATGATGCGAATCTCCCGTTCCACCACATCCCAAAGATGATGCTCTATTGGTATGAGATCTGGTGACTGTGGAGCCATTTGAGTACAGTGAACTCATTGTCTGTTCAAGAAACCAGTCTGAGATGATCCACGCTTTATGACATGGCGCATTATCCTGCTGAAAGTAGCCATCAGATGTTGGGTACATTGTGGTCGTAAAGGGATGGACATGGTCAGCAACAATCTACAGGTAGGCTGTGGCGTTGCAACAATGCTCAATTGGTATCAAGGGGCCCAAGAGTGCCAAGAAAATATTCCCCACAACCATGACACCACCAGCCTGAACCTTGATACAAGGCAGGATGGATCCATGCTTTCATGTTGTTGATGCCAAATTCTGACCCTACCATCCGAATGTCGCAGCAGAAATCGAGACTCATCAGACGCAACGTTTTTCCAATCTTCACTGTCCATTTCGATAGCTTGTGCAAACTGTAGCCTCAGTTTCCTGTTCTTAGCTGAAAGGAGTGGCACCCGGTGTGGTCTTCTGCTGCTGTAGCCCATCTGCCTCAAAGTTCGACGTACTGTGCATTCAGAGATGCCTTTCTGCCTACCTTGGTTGTAACGGTGCGATTTGAGTCACTGTTGCCTTTATATCAGCTCAACCAGTCTGCCCATTCTCCTCTGACCTCTGGCATCAACAAGGCAATTCCGCCCACAGACTGCCGCTCACTGGATGTTTTTTCTTTTTCGGACCATTCTCTGTAAACCCTAGAGATGTGTGCGTGAAAATCCCAGTAGATCAGCAGTTTCTGAAATACTCAGACCAGCCTTCTGGCACCACACCCATGCCACGTTCAAAGGCACTCAATCACCTTTCTTCCCATACTGATCTGCGTTTTGAACTGCAGGAGTTGTCTTGACCATGTTTACTGCCTAAATGCACTGAGTTGCCGCCATGTGATTGGCTGATTAGAAATTAAGTGTTAACGAGCAGTTGGACAGGTGTACCTAATAAAGTGGCCGGTGAGTGTACATGTACAAGCAGATTGCACGTTCTTTTCAGAGCAAAGTCAGAGGCAGCAAAAACTGGCCCAAACACTTTGACAAATTGCTATAAATACCCATTCAGTAGTATATTCAGTACCCGGCAGTCTTCAAAAAAGTCAAATCCTATTAGGTTTACATGACAGACTGGATTTACTAGACATTATACCCCCCCATAGGAAAAAAGATCATATAACGCAGTTTTTAATTTCTTTTTAAATAATAACTTCCTTTAGCAGAGGGAAAGAAAAGAAAATTATGTCTGTCTCTTTAACAGAATCTTCATTTAAACGCTCTTATATCTTCCACCATTCCAGTGATCTATATGCAAATATGCTAATGCATGCAAATTAAGACACTACTTTTAGTCCCAATTTAATAGAAAGCATTAAAATACCATTTTTTTTCTAAACCCTCCATATGCATATGCACGACGGGCTCCAGCAACAAAATGAGCCACTGACAGTTCTCAAAAAATCAGCCGGGAGCCGCATACCGGAATCAGCTGTTAATACACTAATGCATGCCTATGATCGGAGGCTCGTTCTATTTTGTGCACCTGTGATTACTGACACTTTTCAGAAAAATTTGCTACCTTGATTAAAACCTTTTTTGGTGGGTCAAACTAGTTCACAGCATGTAGTAAAAAAAGGGGCTAGAATCAAGGTATCAAAGAATGTCCTCCCCTCTGAAAATGGTATGGTCCATCATGTGACTCAAAGAGTCTTCTAAGAGCACAAAAAATAACAGGACACTGTGACTACTGTACAATGCCATTCTTGGTGTATTTGCAAAGAAGCAATCTTATGCTAGGGTGCTGCATTCATACAAGGTATCAGCCTTGGGTACTCCTGGTGTGTGTGCAGTGACGGATCTCTGGGCAAATAGGGAAGGGAAGGCCCATGGTGTTAGTGGCAGGATCACACTGGAGACAACAGAAGTCTTTGCAATAACTCAAATTTTCTTTAAAGGTACACAGTCCAGAACATCAGCAGGTAATAGGCTGTAAACAATCTTTCCTGCAGGTACATCCAAAGAAGTGGATTGGTTGGCTATGGTGATGATTCCATTGTGAAATAGGAATTTAGTAGTATCTCAGCCTGGATCCAGTAGTCAATAGGCTGGAAATAGGAGCCAGGTTGGCTCTGCTGTTTCTGCAGCAAGCTAGGTGCAGGGATACATCTCTATGAAGGAATCTCAGGAGTAAGACGGTCTGACCCAGAACCATAGACAAAGCCTGAATTTAAAGAATAACTCTGTCTAGACAGTTCTAGAATATTCTAAACCTTGCAACCAATCACAAGCTTGGGATTAAGCAGAAAAGTTACATTAACTTCAAACATAACATAAATAAGCACATTGGGGCACATTTACTAAGGGCTTTGCGCCAGTTTTCGGATAGACTTTGTACATTCTTTTAGGGGTAAACTGTTTGCACAGGTATTTAAGAAGTGTCCATGCCACTATTGTGTCACACGTGACCGTTTTGTGTCACAGCTGCGCTGGCCCCCATGCAACACAAATTAGGGGGCGTTCTGGCGCTCAGTCAGACCGTGCTCTGGATTTGACATGCAAAGTCTGTCTCATGCCCTATGTTAAAGGTACACCACAAAAAAGTTGTTGAACTCTGTGGGGCTAGAAGCGACAGATTCATGATTTCTGACACACGTTCTTAATGAAACTGTAAACTACTTTTGGGCAGTAGAAGACAGTAAAGGATCATTATTGGATAGCTTTCACAGCCTTAAAGGTGATGTGTACTTAAAGCTGCTGAATTTAGAGATGTCTTCAGGGACATTAAAACCCTAGCAGAAAAGGCCAATGAGGAGTATACTCTGAGGCTACCTGGAAATGAACTTCCACGAAAAATCATGTGAAAACAAATGTTAACATCCATTTATAAATAGCCACAAATTTTCCCGGATCCTCTGTAGTCTATGAGTGATCCTTGAAATATGGTTCAGATTAGGACGCACTCTGCCTCCTAACAGGTCAGTTGCAAGGTCCGTTAAAAGAACGGCCATGGGAAGTGATCCATTATAAAGGTTAGCGTTTAGTGCAATGGTTTGTTGTCCGGGTTTTTATATAGGCAATAATCACTGACTTGTGCATCTGCCCTAAAGACTGACAATGTGGCTCCGCAGAGGCATTGTGTAGTGCCTAAGAGTATCATATGAAGATGCTAAGTATTTTGTGGATGTGATAAGAGACCCTGTTCAAAAACAATACATTGAGTAAATCCGAACACTGGCATGACATAGACTCATGTAACTGTTAGTGTCAGAGAAGTGTTTGAAGTAGTGAAGCCATTGTAAGCCGACCATCTCCCCCCCCCCCCCCCCTTTAGGTTTTGCTTTCTATGTGAAATGACAAGAAAGAAACATTTGTATAAACTTTCCCAACAGCAGCAGCCATCAGTCACCACGCGTCGCCTCCACCCAACGCCAGCACCACTGTGCCCTGCGGGGAGATGTCATACAAAGGGGGGCTGAGGTGGGAGATGAGGAAAACTCAGAGCAAACAACAGCAACAGGAACCAAGTTGAGCCATTTCAATTATTCATATGCCAGATGGAATCTCTTCCTGCCTTCTTCTTCTGGAGAAAAGAAAAAAGGAAGAGAAGCGGGAGGTGGATAGAGAGGGACACGGGGAGTGAAAGGAAGAGTCAAAGCATATTGATGTATACAATAGAACAAGAGCATGATATGATCCATGCCCCCCCCTTATACAATAGGGGAGGACTTCATGTTTAGGCCTTGCACCCCATTAAAGCCTCTGGTCATTGCTCTGGCTGCACCCCTACACTTCTGTACTCTCAGGGAAGAACGTCTGGATAGAAAAGGTGTCCAAGATTAAGAAGTGGACTCAAGGGTTTTGTAATATGTCAGTCGTGATGACTGGGGGAAGAAAGGTTAAACAATAAAAGGAAGAAGCAATATATGTTAGAGGTTCAGAGAGAGGGGGAGAGACTGAACATAAGGACAAGTAGCCTGGAAAGGGCTTTGACCTTCTATGAAGGAGATAAAAAAATCCAGGAGCCTCAGGGGACACCCAACTATCTAGCATATTGCTGTTAAAATGTCTGCAAAATTTAATACACTTGGCATGCCATGTGATCAGCCGTTGGACAGCTCGCCTCCGCCTGCTCCATGATCCCTCTACTCTTCGCTGCAATAGACAAACTTTGAATATTTCTTCTGGGGGAAAACAGCTGCTATGTCCCCTCGGTGCAAACACTGAAATAATAAAAGATGCCGCGTGTGGTTACAGTGCATGTACATGTGCGAGACGGCCAGGTTTATTAGAACCCATTTGTGATGTGGGGGGATGGGACACGCATGACAGGGACACTGTTTATTGAAAGGGACAGCTGCTTCCATTGCTGGGTGGCTTTAGAAGCCATATTTCTGCCTTAAACGACATTACTGAAAGTGGCGGTCAAGTCTGAGAGGACATCAGTCAGCTGCTCTCTATCAAACAGTCCGCACGCAAAAGGCACAGCCCGAGGAAAGAGAAGAGGAGAAGGATGCACACAGACCACGACAGGGTTAATAGTGTCACTATACACCCAGGACACAATATACAAGTGAGAGGTTAATAGTGTCACATGCACAAAGCACCAGAGAGCATTATGCTGCAGTATAACAGTGTTGTGTTATGTACATAGATCACAGTATAAGAGGACAGAGAGAATTACAGGATGGGGGTGATGTAGTGCCAGGGCACGGGGTTAACAGGCCGAATAGATGTACATAGTATACAGGAGAGGCAGGGCTAAGTCCACTACAACCTCAGTCTACACTGTCGTCACATCGTACAAATAGCAAAATAAAGGGCATGTGATAAAAAGTTTTTTTCTTTTCATTTTGCCCGGGGGTCAAGAAGTCTGCCGGTGCGCGTGTCTCTTCTTCTCTAAATCTACGTGCATCCTCTCTCCATGTCTGTATCTACAGATCACTGGCAACTGATCATATAATGCGCTGATATTATTACATCACTGCTACCTGTCATCTTTATGTAAAAACAGCAGGGAGCTCATAATATAAAAGTAATAATAAAAAAAGTAAATGGAAAAAAAAATCATTATTTAAAAAAAAGCCTGGTCTGGGGGCCTATATAAATAGCCATTTATTACCATTTTAAACTCCTATGGATTATTTCTATTAATAACAATATAATACTCCTCCACAGCTAAAAATATCAAAGACAACTAAAGTCAAAGATACATACCCCCCGAAGAACGAGCGGAAACGGGGAACACAAGAAAAGCTACTGACGAAAAACAAAAATTCATGTGCCCCAATGAACGCTGTTATTAGTGAGGCAGCCACCATTTAGTGGACTGAAGAAATACATAGTAGATACTGCCCCAGATAGCTGACAAGACCTATACATCTTATAGTCCATCACAACTGATGCATTCTCATGAATATTTTACCATTCTCTGAAATATGTGTTTAGCACACAAAAAGCCTATTACATTAATGCAGCAGGTACATTTAACGGGAATCTCCACCTGGAAAAAAAATAGGAGGAAGACTCAGTTTCTGCTGTTTATGGGACATTAAATAGACCATACAATAATCAATCCCCTTCAATGTTGTGTCCATATGAAGCTTATCAAGAAGTCAACCCCTAGGCCAGGGCATGCGACTTAATGAATCCAATCCACGCATCATAGATTTGTGCTTGACAATCCTTTGTACAACTGATCATAATGAAATAGGAAGATGTCAGAAAACTTTAGGACTTCTAACCAATCAGGTGCTGTGAAGCCAGTGTGTACCACTATGGCATCTATGGCATAGTTGAAGCCATGAACAGCATTAGTATAGAGGGTTTTATTAGGGGATGCTAAGCCAAAATTATCTGTGTGTGTGGTTTTTTATCCTGAAAGATTGCGACAGGTTTCTAAAAGGTAATTTTAAAAGCCAGCCTTCACCTCTGCAGGCTATGACCACAATTCTTGCCATGATCCTATGCATCATCGGTTTTCTCCTGTAAAATGCCAGCCCGTAGCAACATAGCTAAGTTAGAGGGGTGTGTCTGTCAACAAGTTTATTGACTGTCTCCAATAACGACCAGTAGATAAATGAGTACAGCTCTAGAGTATAATAAGGGAACTAAATCAAGCTCAGTATAGTAAGTAACACAAATTATTTACAAAGTGACGTATAGGGAATTTGTCACCACATTTGTACAAATACAGCTAGTGACAGGTTCCCATAGAGACGTATTAACTGACACCTTTCTTTTTAGCTAAAAAATGTTTCCCTTACATCCCCATAAATCCACATTATCTTATATTTCCTTATATTACTCCTCCCCATGCAGCATACCTCCTTACTATTCAGCAGTTCATGCCATGTGACCAGGGCGATGTCATCTAAGGCCCTATATACTTTACATTTGCAAAAATGTACCCCATGTATGTATCTAATCACATGAAGCCACAGCAGCCTTCAAGGACTTCTCCTCTCCATCCCCCATGGAGGCTGCTGTGATTTCATGTGATCAGATACCTCACCCTTGACATGAATGCAACACAAGGCACCAGGTAAAAAATGTACACAATATTTCCTTTAAGTAAATATAGCTTTATATGTGGGTAGTTGATTATTGGCAGACAGTACCCAAGTACAAAGAGGCAGAGCAGTGATTTGAAGAGACACAGAGCCAAAAACAGAGATGTCCTGGACCAAAACCTCTTCCAGAGTGCTCTGGACCTCAGACTGGGCCACATGTTCACCTTCCAACAAGACAATGACCCTACGCACACAACTAAAACAACAAAGCAGTAACTTCAGTACAACTCTTTGACCATTTGTGATCATTCTTGACTGGCTTCCGCCTTCCTATGGAGGCATGCACGCGCACGGCCGCGCGCAGCGCCGAAGCTGCTTCGGGTCTGTTCATCAAAATGTGTTTAAACCGCTATTTAGCGGTTTAAAACACTAGCAAAGGTAAGCTCCGGCACCATCTCACCTTGAGCTGGTGCCCGGTGTTTACATCTAATACCTACCATCAGCAGTGGTAGGTTTCCTTTAACAATGTGCATCAGAAATCATATAAATCACATGGTACAGACTGCACCGTTCTTAGTAAATGTGCTCCACTACGTACAATCTGCTGAGTTCCTTCTGCTCCATAACATTCTGTCTGCAGATAAAGACACTGGGGAACATTTACTAAGGCCTGTGCGCCAGTTTTCTGACTTCGCATGTTCTTACTAGTGCAAACTGCTTTCCCGGGTATTTAAGAAGTACCTGCCCCACACAAACATTTTCTCACACCTGTGTCT
This sequence comes from Engystomops pustulosus, assembly GCA_019512145.1. NCBI lineage: Eukaryota > Metazoa > Chordata > Amphibia > Anura > Leptodactylidae > Engystomops > Engystomops pustulosus. Next base: position 114,766,027 of record CM033646.1, read on the forward strand.
CACACAAACATTTTGTGGCACAGCTGCACTAGGCATCATGTGACACAAATTAGGGGGTGCACTCTGTCAGGCCAGTTCGGGGAAGAGCCAGATTCATGAAGAACGGGTGCCAGAAATCATGAATCTGATGCACCCTGCATTATACACAGGCAAACCACACCAAGGGCAGTTTAAACCATTCTTAGTAAATGTGCTCCACTTTGTACAATCTACTTAGCTCCCCCTTCTCTATAACATTCTGCCTGCGGATACGACACTATGTACAATCTGATTAGCTCCTCCTGCCCTGTGACACCCTGTAGGAGAAAGTACACTGGGGCACATTGCACTAGGTGCAGGGAGCGACAGATTAATCATAAGTGGCGCACGGTTTTCATTAATCTGGTGCACCCTGCACTGCTCGCGACACAATTCTGCAGTAACAGCACATAAATAAATGTGCAGTTTGTACATTCTTTTCAGAATGGTGCAAAAGCTTTACTGAATGGTGACCATTTTTCTGTAGTCTTTTACGGTTATGTAGACTGTCAGTAAGGTGTTTCTTGCTAGTAAAAGAACAATGATCATACACTATTTTATAAAGGTACACAGCAATTCAGCTATTGATTACACTGTACATTTCCATCTTCATTTGTGACAAGGATATAGTTTAGATATTCAAGGATACATTTTTTTTTGTTACAAATGATTTAATGGGCACTTACATGGAGCGTGAATGACAGACACATCCTGCAAGGTGCTTGTTTGTATACCTGTAGGACTCATGTCTGTATGACATTAGTGGGGCAGGAGGTACATATCAACATAAATGGAAATTTCTTATGCTGTATGCTTTTTTTTACTGATCACAAAGGAAAGTGCTCTAAATTTAGGAGACTTTACCTTTTTAAAACCTCAGGATTGGAGCTGTGGACCTGGACAACCCAAGACATCAGAATCTTCCTTACTGTCCTGTGGTTTGGAGAAGGAGCAGAAGCTCTGTAGCCACTTAAAATGTACATTACATATTGCAAGAGAAAACCAATAAGGACCATTTCACCGTCATCAATTATTTAGAAACAAGTGGGAAGCAATAGAGAGCAAAACAATGAACTTCTAATTAAAGGGGAAAGATACAAGGTTCTTCAGAGTAGCTTTTGTCCAAAGTATGTACGGTATCTATATCACTATACACAAAGTGCCCTGGAAATCAAGCGCATGTCTGAGATGACACCATTTTTGGGGGGTTTGAAGAGCAGCTCTGACTCATCCTCAACATACAGCAACCCCTGCTGTTCACATAAAATCAAGCAAATCTTTACTACTAAATATAATGAATCAAAAGGGGGCACAGACAGAAAGGTCACAAAGAAGCAGAAGAATGTTTTTAGATGTGTTTATTACTGGATTAGATTTTGATACCATTTCAATGATTCCGTATAGGACATATTGGTAGGCATGGATTGGTGAAATATCTATAATATTTTTCAACATTTGCTTTCTGTGCCCTTTAACTGAGGTTATCCAAATGGCCAATTCATCTCACAAATAACCCCTTAAACACTTGGCTGCATGCCATTCTTATCCAAGGGCACACTGACCTCTGTCTTAAAAAAAAATCAAGATTTCCAATACACAAATGGGAAGAAATGTGATTTCTTAAGGTATGGCTCAGTTTCATATGTGATAAATAAATCGCATCAGAAATTTTTTTACTTGAAATCTGTGTGTGGTGCTGTCTCTTCTGTCTTACAGGAAATCTAAGAAAAGTGTCATCAAATAAAGTCTTCCATAAATACAGATGACACATTCATGACACATATCTACTGTTTTTTCTTCACTGGAACTCAAGTTAACAAAGTTTTCAATAATGCTGTGAGTTCCAGCCGCGCCATATGCGATATGTCCGAAATTGAGTATGGGCATTATTCCAGTGGTAAGTAGCCATAATGGAAATACAGACACACAGACCTTATTTCTTGGATTGAAGACAGTCAATCAAAAATTCTAATATATACCTGTATACCATTGCAACACAAAACTTTGCATTATACTAACCATCTGAAGTTTGCTTCCAATGCCAGTCTGCCTCAATACTGGATTGTATCACTGTGCCACTTAAACAATCGATAAAAGTGTTTCTATTTTATCCATATTTCACACATGAGACTGATTTGATCATTCATCCCATATGGCGTAGTGATTACCAACCCTCAAAAACCTATACAGGCAGTCCCCGGGTTACGTACAAGATAGGTTCCATAGGTTTGTTCTTGAGTGGAATTTGTATGTAATCCGAAACTGTATTTTTTATCATTGTAAATCCAGACAAAATTTTTTTTGTCCCACTGACAATTGAAATTTCAACATTTTTTGTTCTAATGGGAAGAAGGATTATTAATAAAGCTTTATTACACACCTTATAGTTGATCATTGCAGCCTGGAAATAAAGTAAAGCATCCAGAGAGCTTCACCAGGGATCACAGTGGGCAAAGACGTCCGTCTGCAACTAGGGGTCGTCTGTAAATCAGTTATCCTTAAGTAGGGGACCGCCTGTAGTAGTGCCCCTAACCTAGAATTTAGCTAGGGTGAAGGAACAAACTGCTTTTACTTTGTGGCTTACTCCAAAGGCCTATGTGGTTATAGTATCTCTATGAGATATTAAAAAATGAAACTACATCTGTAGCTTTCAAAGAGCAGTAAATGTCACATTTTAGCTGCCTGGTACAGAGTTAAGTGTTGGATTATGCCAGCTGTAAAGAGTGAAAATATCTAGAGACCTCATCCTGCCAGCCGGGGCTACAAGCCATACATGAGACAGAAAACAGAGACAGGACAGATGCTAAACATTTGCCACAAAGAGACAGAAGGTGGAACTTCAATGGAATTATTTACTTTTGCTGTTCCCAAATTAAATGCCAGAGACGGCCTGGTCTGCCACACTTCACAATTCCTGAGAAACACCTTGTGCGCTTGGTGCAGCTAAAAAACCTTCAGTGGCTGCCAACCAGATGCTGCCCGGACAAGGCTCCCCATTGCTTCATACCCAGTTGCTTGCTCTTTGTGCAGTCATCTATATGGCACATCTCATTGCATCATTATTAGCTAGACAAAATACATCATCCCTATAAACGGTGTTAGCAGCCCAGCTGATAAAGGAGGACAATAGCTTCAAACTGTATTTGCATGTATTTATTAAAAAAAACTAAAAAAGGTAACATTTACTCCATAAAAGTAGCCTCTAAAAGACAAAGGGACTCACTCTTTGTCTAGCACAACGCAGATTTTATGCTACAGTTGCATGTAAGTGTTTGCTAATTTTCGATATGAAATAATGTCGCGCCTTGAGATCCTTAAATTATCTTGAGTTTTAAATGTAACGAAGGAACCTTTTCACATGTCTAATTACCATACAAATCAGTTATCCCAAAAAATATGGCCTAGGCTCCGATTTTAAATATAGGTTTGGGAGCCTTCAGCGACCGCCATCAACATATTTCTATAGTCGCATTATTTCATAAGTCCTTCTACTGCGTTCGCTCAATTTAACCCCTTCTGTCAGACGCTGATGGTGGTACGGAGTTAATCACTTTTCTTTTCTCATGACTGTCGGCCCCATAATTACTTCTGGACCAGGGATTGTTGCAGAGAAGACGTCCTTAAAAGCTTTGTGTTTGTGCTGAAGGTCTACTCTGTTGATTAATAAGCGTTTCATAATTGGTGGTGCTTTTAATACCATCTAGGTCTGATGCCGTTAATGAAATCTAAATGCCCGAGTTAATGATGTGGCCAGAAGACACTCTGGGCAACTGGTAGCTGTAGAGAATGGGGGGGTGCACGCATGATCTCACTCATGAGCTGGGTTCTCCTCTCCCACTCAGTCATGTGCCAACAAAAGCTATTAAGTGCTGGCACAGCGATCTACAGCGATGGACCACTAAAAAGAGGTGCTGTGACCTCCAATATCAGCATTATGGAACTTAACCTTATTGCTGCCAAAATGGTTACAATCTTTTATAGCAATGTTAACCATTGTCAAATCTGCGGCCCCGGATTTAGACATTATAAACGGTTTAGAGTTTAAAAAAAGATGCTACTTTTTGCATACAGTAGTCAGTACACAGCTGGCAAACAGGAGAACTAGTTTTACAACTCCATTGTCCGTTTTGTATACTGCTCACTGTATCTTGATTTATAATTCTATGCAAAAGTCTTTGCATATCTGTTCTATCTTGTATTTATATATTGCCAAATAAATAGGAGCGGATCCCAAACAGACAAAAGTAGAAAAACCAGTGGAATCAGAATACTGGCAGGATAGACACAGGACCCTGAATGATCTTTGTGCTAAAAAAAACACCAAAGTCATCGAAGACCTTGAACCTAAACAGAACCATGTTCTGTACATCTTGGATCTTGAGCTTCAGTACTTGCTTTTATGATAACAACTTTGAACCATAACAATAATTTTATGTAATTTAAAAAAGAATATTTTCCTGTTTTAGTCATTTGGATGAAGTTCTATAGGGTCAAGTCAGCAGTCACTGTTTTTGCAGGTGAAAAATAGAAATATTCACCAGTATCAACCAAAGGATGAGGGGAAGATTTGTGAGTGACTATGGAATGAATAAAGATTAAGCAATGAAAGGGGTTTTCACATGCACAGTAATTGAACCCTGTTCACCCCCCTGCTTCAGGACTATAATGCTAGTTTGCAAAATTTATTTTATGTTTTTACCAAATTTTTTAAGGAAAAAAAAAAAGAAATCTCTCATACTAATACTGAACACTGATCCAGTTTCAGTGTAGAATCAATGCAACAGATGTGCCCATGTCCTGTACTAGGAGATTTTGATTACCGTGTTAATACCAATTAAAGGAACATGTATCAATCTTAGGAAAGGGCAGGGAATGCTACCTGCTGGTAGGGAAAGTGGGCACCCGGGGACAAGGGTTAAGACTCCACATTATCTCCCTTAACGTATCTGACAGCACCCAGAATTACAGAAATCACAGAAGGAAAACACAATATCCTTAAAAAACTGCAGAGGGATTTTCCCTGTCACCTTGGATACTTTGTATCAGCCGACAGATTACTCCCCCAATCTGGTACAGCAGCAGATCTCCGCACATCCTTCCAGCCTTGGCGTTCTTCAAGGGATTTGTAATTTACACCCCATAAATCCTGCCACTTCCCTTCCAATTTCAGCTATAAAACAATGTATTAACATTTTTCACAAAATATGACTCCTTCCAGTATCTCCACCTCTTCCTAGTATTTCCCCCAGTGACACTTGTTGGACCTCGGGGAGAGATGGACTTGTCTGCAGGAGTTTGGGACTGTTTGGATAAGCAGCTAATCCCTTGGGCAGCACTTGTCAGATTACTAATTAGCTAAATCGGATCGGCCTAAGAAGACCATGCGGTCAGTCTGACTTCAGATGAAGCAGGACAAAATGTAGCCAAATTTAACCCTTTCATGTATGGCAGGTATAACACTTTATCACAAGAAGCCGATATGAAGTTTATATTCTACTTGTGCAGGTGAAAGGACAGTGATAAGACTTGGGCCACATTCACACATTGCGTTTTTGTTGTGTTGTGAAAAGCATTTTAAATGCATCATGGCAAATGCATCTTATGAAAGCATATATTTTAAGCTAAAACGCAACATATGAACATATGAGCCTAAAATTTACTCGCACATGTTGCTTCCAATAATCTGGCACAGCTTCATGTTTAACTGGTGACAAAATATTAATCCCTGGAGAACCTAAAAGGACACCTACCACCAGGATGAAGGATTGTAAACCATGCACACTTACATGCTGGTCTCTACCACTCTGGAAGAAACTGTACTTCTTTTAGCTTCTTCTTCCTTTGTTTTTAAGAAAAAAAAGTTTTTAAAATTATGCAAATGAGCCAGAGGGGCTGGTTTACAATCCTTCATCCTGGTGGTAGATGTCCTTTAAGTGCAATTTATGAAGGCATAAAACCAAAAAGCCTTATATCTACAAATATTGGAACAAATTCATCATTAAGGAGGTACTGTATCCCTTGAGTGTGTGTGTCTGTTCTGATGCAGTTTGATGGTCAGATTTGTTATAGTGGTTTAGAAAGCTTGATAAACATATTTCTATTTCCACACACATGAGGGGGGATTTATCAGAAAACTTGCGTACACGGATGGCGCACTGCTATTTGCCCCCTTATGCCATCTCCATGGCAAGTGGGCATGAAGGGGGTCATGACCGGTGGTAGAGTGGGTCAGCATAGGGTGTTCCTGCTCTGCATCTGTAGACTGCCTCTAGCTAGGCCAGGAACTGGTGTAGAACTGCCCAGGAGTGCAGCTCCCGACAGATATATCCAGTCCGTGAGGGGTGGAGGGTGTGTGATATGTGATATATGTCTGCAGTGGAACTGTAACAATCACAACCCTAAATTTTTTCCTGCACCACTGGGGAACTGGAATGGATTTGTGGCCAAAATTAACTTCATAAATGTCTGCACCACATCTGGAGTAAGCAAATCTGTGGGAAATCACTTTAAATACAAAATGATGCACCCCGTTTCTAAAATCCTGTGGTCATGCTTGGGGTCAAGGGACATATTCACAATACTACATGTTTGATGCATGTATTTTTCCACATATTTGTAGAGAAAACTGGTAAGTGCATTCTAGCTCCTCATAGACTGTAAGCTCTTGCACGCAGGTCCCTCACTCCTATTGTTCCATATAATTGTTTGTTGTACATATGTTTGTACTCTGTAATGTAATATTAGATTTGCATATGTCCCCTAGGATTTGATGGCGATATATATAAATAAAGATGATTATTGTTGAATGTAGGACCAAAGTTTGACCAGTTGAATGAGCCCCAGGTCTGTTTGCTCTACATATAAGTGAGAGAAAGAAGCAACCCATCAACATGTGACTGGATGTCGGCATCAAACTGCCAGGCGAGAAGGAGTGGCATAATATTTATTATCTATGCTGAAAAGTAATTAATAGTTGAGGAAAGAGGAATTTAACCCAACCCAGGCAATAAATGCTAGTTAATGCCAAACTTGAATTGCAGATTTTTTTTTTTACATTTAAATTGATCAAAGTACACAATCATAAATATATAAAAAAATGAGTCCACTGTGTGGTTTTGCATGGGTTCATCTGGAAATTTACATAATGTAATATAATGGAAACTTGGTCAAATTATCAGGCACCCAGGCAAACAAGTTGAACTTGTTCTTTTTTTTAAATTAAACATAACACAATGATTAGTTTACCAGGTTTCTTAATATACTGTATACATCATAATATTAGACAAAGGACAGGTTGGAATCCTGCCGACATATCCAGTTTTTATAATTAGGGCTGCCGTATGGTATTAGCAGGAATGTCAGTCTTGTAATGTCCACCAGCATTATAAGAATTTTGGGACAATTATATTAGTTAGGCCAAGCTATGGTGCATTCCTCAACAACGAGAAGCTATACTCAAAAGAGTTAACTGCAAATATGAATGTACAAACATCACAGTTAAATACAAATGTGCCCATATAGAACACAGTATTACAGCTTAGCACAACCACAATCATAGCAGATTAGTTGTCACAATCAACATGGTCTGTGGGCACAATGTTTAAGAGCAAGAGGAAGATCTTTCAATGGAAAATATAATTTCAAAGTTTGGTTATTGATCCAAATTCTTATTCTTGGCTTAGGAGTCCACTGGGTGGTTCTACTCAGTGACTGACAATAATTGGTAGTCCCTGATTATTGCTACAATCACACCACCATGGTTGTTCCATGAATCACATATAACTATCATTGTATTTCACTATGATACTCGGAGTCTGGTCCTCAGAAATGTGTCCGGTTCTATGAAATCCAAGCGGTGCAAGGTCCAGGATTCACGGACCGACCACGGTGGTATGTTCGTAGTCCAAGGCAAGTTGCCCACTTTGGTCCGTGAAAAAATCTCAAATGCGATGACGGGATTTCTGGGATCGAACTTCCTATCACTGGCCTGAACTAACATGTTGAGTTCAGTCCAGTGATATGAGGTTTGTTCTTGAAAATCCAGGGCACGGAACATTTTCCTTGGACCGAATTTGTTTCTGGGCAACCGGCCTAAAACTGTTAATCCCAGAATGAACTGACTGAGATTAGAATACATGAGATTTTACTCACCCTTTTCCTTAAAAATCTAAATCCATACAAAGCTCCTCTGGCCACTCAAAGATTAAAAGAAATCATAACATTATCAATCACATAGAAAAGAAAATATTTCCTTCATATAACTTCATGTGTAGATTACAATCCTTTAATATCTTACAAATGTGTACTATGTGGAAATGTATATGGGAATATAACAACCCCAATGAATAGGTTGCTGATATTTAAATGTAACTCGATCTGTAAGTGGCATCTTATAGAGCAGGAGGATCTGAGATGTCAAGAAGGTGGTCCTGTCCCGTCAGACAGTCTCCCCTCCATGGCTTTATATACAGGGATAGCTTCCCAGACCTTTTAATGTAGAAAGAGAAGACAACTTATACAGAAATTTTCCCACAGTGCTATATATCAGCTCAGCTCAGCCTTATCTATAACATCCTGCTTGCAGACTGCATTTCATTCTGCATGTGAAAGGTACTGTAAAATCCAATATTTTAACTATGATTAAGCATAATTTAATACTAGTAATGGCACCAAAATCTAGGATGAAAGTGGAGGTCAGATAATTCTTAGGTGGATAGATGAACTCTTGTTACCCCTAGGACTACAAAGGAGTATTAGATGGCAGAGGCTGCAGCCAGGGGATCCTACTGCTGGCATCCTCCTCGGAGTAGGGAGACACTTAGCGAGATCCTATGAGGTGATTTCTCTGGTCTCTGCTCCTGGACTTGACATTCAGCAAACCACATCCTCTGTTATTGTGTCTCCTTTTTATCTGTTTGGCTGTTGGCAGCCAGTGAGTGCACAGCTGACAACGCTTCAGTGGAGCCCTGAAGGATGGACTTACAACTGTCCAGTCCATTTACACATGAAGGTCAATGATCCAGCGCAGGCCCAGGAACACAGGAGACGCACTAAATAAAAAGCCTGCAGCTAATGCAGTGAGAGCAGCCTTACACATTGCAAGGCCCCAGAGCTCTTCTCAACCTGCCCTTCACGCTCTCGGCTGCCACTTTTGGAGGTCTGCTCTCCCATGCGTTCCTGGAGAGTTAACCAGTCCATATGGTAGCCAATATGTTAACAATATGGATGAGCTATTCGTCAGGTCCAGAGCAGATGGATGTGACATATCAACCCTTATCCCTGACATGCTCTAACTTCCTGCCGCTAGCCAGGACAACACCGGAAGCCGTGACCGCAGGGCCTGCTGACTAGGCAGACGCAGAACTGCACGCGTCTGTCTGTCATTTACACACTCAAAGACTGATCTAACACATGGTAACATGAAATTTCCCGAAAGGGATGAATAAAGTATTATTATTATTCACTCAGGGGTTAAAAACTTTTTGCTATGTATTTTAAATCCAGCCAGTGACAATAAATTGAGAATATGAGAAATTAGCACCCTACAATCAGAAATAACTACGATAATTCACCATATTCTTGTTGTCAAATTCCGCAGCAGAAATGACAGAATTTCCCCCCACGTCTAGGAACATGTTATGAAACTTGTCCGAATGACAGGTGAACATTATACACGTTCTGCACAGGAAAACAGCTGTACCGGCCGTCACCAAAAATTCATGGCTATTGATTTCTATGTATTTCTTTTAGACGAGCAAACTGCAGCTCGGCTTTCATTCATAATTCATAATCTGGCTATAATTTCTAGAAATGAGGCGTAATATGAAGAGATTACTGACTGACAGCTGCAGCATGTCAGCTCGGCGCTGCTTATCTGCATAGTCATGTTTGTGTGTCGTCTCCAGCTTTGGCTTTAAATACAAGCAAACGATGTCCCTGCCGGAGCCTCATTAAACTGACCCCCAAGTTCCCCAACTTCAAAACCAAAGGTCATATTGGATGAATCCATTTTTAATGAATGAACTGGCTGGTGTGCACATCTAGGCTTATAGACGTCTTGTGTTTCTAGCTGAGGCCCCTCAGATGTGTTTTCTTTTACTTACTGACCCCCCTTACGTGAAAAGGCAGCAGATGGCATGTACCTGTTGGCTGTTCTGCATCTGCCTACATGTAAGCAATAAGCTGGATAATGGTGTTTTGTGTTAACGACAAAATATTTGCATGCCATTTTCTAATAGTCTAAAGTACTAAATGAATGCCTGTTCCTTACATCTAGTATGAATTTAAAGAGGATCCGTCTGTCCTTATGACGTGTCTGTCCTGTTTTCCATAGAACATCACAATAACAATCCTGGTCATTTGTCCATCCACTGCCCGTTGTTCTTTTTGGAAATATATGAATATACAGGCGGTCCCCTACTTAAGGACACCCGACTTACAGACAACCCATAGTTACAGACAGACCCCTCTGCCCACTGTGACCTCTGGTGAAGCTCTCTGGATGCTTTAAAATAGTCCCAGATTGCAATAATCAGCTTAAAATTGTCTGCAATGAAGCTTTATTGATAATTCTTGGTCCTATTACAGCAAAAAAATTTGAAACTCCAATTGTCACTGGGGCAAAAAAAAAAAATTGTCGGGAACTACAATGATAAAATATACAGTTTCGACTTACATACAAATTCAACTTAAGAACAAACCTACAGTCCCTATCTTGTATGTAACCCGGGGACTGCCTGTATTGATAACTCAAAGATACTATACCCTTTGTGAACAACATGGTTCTGTCAAGAAAAATCTGAGCATTTAAAGAGAAACTGTTATCGGTTTTGATCATAATAAACTGCTGACTGTGCTAGGTATAGGCCCTGGAGAGCTGCAGAAGCACACCTTTATGTGTGTAGTAAGTAGCTGCAGGACTGTGAAAAGTGAATGTTTGATCCAGGTTTGCAGCTCTTGCAAGCGCTCTTAGTGGAAGCAGCACAGGGCAAAGAGCAGAAAGCTCTTCAGGGTGAATGATCCACACAGAGCCCTTTTAAGATTTGCAAAGCTTAATTAAAACTTATAGGGGTATTCCAGGAATAAGCATAATTCATATACAAATGGGTCCTTAAAGTATAAAGCTTAAAATATAAGCTTATATGTAATTAGTTGTTATTAAAAATTTAGCTCCCCTTAGCAGAAAAATGCTACTGACATACACTGTAATGGAGAATTAATATGGTACTGGACCTTTAATCAGTCTGTTAATTTCCTCTGCGCGGTCCGTTGCTGAGCAGACACAGGACAGAAGATGGCCGCTGGTCACATGTCCACATCACAGGTCCTAAACCTGCAAGGGCAGGTCATGTAATTATCACTACGTTTACCTGTAGTCGGTTGGTTGCAGTGCAGCCAGAATGGCCAGTGTAGTGGTGATGGCAGTTACACTTCATTCATTACTATGGTAACAGAGCAAGAAAACCTGTTAGATCATCACTGGGAGCAGAGCATAAGTGGTAGGAGGAGTTACTGAGAACTAAAGGGTCCTGGGACTTGTAGTTTCCAGTGGCGGCCATCTTGGTGATAACTCTGCATACTTTAGAGAGGCCATAAAATGTTGTGAATCAAAAAATCAAACTATTTAAGCTCCATTTTATGACTAATTACATTGAGATTTGTTACTTTCATTTATTTTTGGATCAGACGTTCATATTCCTGGATACCCCTTTAATTTTTCACTGTCCAGTCGCTAGGACACTCCACTCTAACACGGTCTGAAGCTTTGTATGGCTAAAACTGGTCACCAGTTTCCTTTAAGGGGGTCACCATAATCCAGGTGGGTGTGAACAAACCCCTTTCCCTTTTAAAGCTAGAACAATTTAAATTTACCAGGAAATTCCAGGACAATCCAAGCAAAATGTACACATGGTATGACACTGTGAGCACTGAGTTCTAAAAAAATGTTTCCAAAGTGGAATAATTACTCGGGAATGACACTTATCAAAATAAATGTAAACAGTGTCATATTTTAAGTTTCATCATGATTCTACACATTGCAATGGGATCTAGCCATGTTAGTCATATGATTATGGATGTTTTAAAACCAGTATAACCAATATTACCAGATGATTTCTATTCAGAAGTGTAGAAAACAGCCCATTATGACCTCCAAAGGGAATTGCAGACATAGGGATAGCCAAATACATTTCTGCATGGAGGTCAACTTGGACTTTTGAAAAGTGACATCACTTGAGCATAATTGACAAGTAGTGACATCACTGTCACTTTACTACAGAGTATAATAAGAAAAAATATCTCTGAGTCTTCTCCCTTTATGTTATTATAGATAAATTCATTGACTTACCCTAAAAATTTATAGTACGGAACACAATATTATTATTATGGTTATTAGATTAGAACAAATATAGCTAAAATACTAAAGCATGACATATATGTATAATCATATAAAGTATAATAAATAATTGCCATTGTAGGATTGTCCGGGAATAAGGACTTGTGGATGGCAGTCAGGATGGGAGGGAGTGCGGTGGTCAGAGCGAACTCTAAAGGAAGTTCTATTAGATTTTATACTTACAAATGGATAGATTATCAGATGTGACTGCGGCGGAGAGCTAATGTCTTAGTGATTGCCTATCAATGTGATTTACTGGACTGCTACGTAAAAAGGTCTTAGATTCTAGAAATGCTGACAGTCACACTTTACTGCAAACCATGGGAGAAGATAAAGACATCAGAAGGAATTTTTAAATAAACATAATGTGATGTTTCTGCTTATAAAGAATCCAGCATTATGCAGAATGAAAAAGATATAATGTGGAAAGTTGCTACTGAAAGATACTTGTAAGGCAGATTTCCTGTTGGGGGCGCTCCTCCCGGTGATGCTTACCTGCTGTAATTCATCTTTGGTATTGTCTGCTTTTAAGTTTTGTTCTAGTTTGCTGAACAAGTAGAGCAGAGTGTGCAGCTGCCCCTATGCTTTATACTGCAGATCTGCTTGTACAGGTTGGCAACCATATATAAACCCAGCGAAATGATATCAGAGCTAGCTTACACTACACAAAAAATTAACCTTAATAAACAGTAAGGAAAAAACTTCTGCATGGAAACTTGAAGAACAACAAGAAATGTATTAGTTATATAAAAATATGGCTACCATTATAACCCCCACATGGATTGTCACCTAGCTCTGCTAATCTCCAGGAAGATATCTGTTCTATTATGAAAGAATTAGAAACAGATGTAACAATTAGGCATCTTTACAACTAAAGGTCCTAAGAAGGGTAGTGACCACCCCTATGGGAGCTGTAATGGTGGTCATAACTGACCTATTGTAAATTTAACAACTTGCTAGGATTCAAGGACAGAGATGTTATTTGTAATTATAGGGTTAAAAATGGCTGATGTAAGCAGAATATTGGAAGAGACACTTAAGAAGTGCATCTGAATCTTGTAATGAGATCTTTAAAAATAATCTTACCTCGTACATGAAGTCCCGTTGCTGCGATGTCCATTCCAACTTCTTACTGCAAGCGTTACTAAAATGGCCTCTCTCAAATGAATTCCTATACAAAAGTTCAAAAGACACATTTACTTTTTGATGGTTTGGACAAATGTACATATTATGATATATCAGTCATGGGAGTATATAGTCTATATATATATATATACATACATATATATAGTATGGGGAATATATCATTGTAGGTAGGTCGGTTTTATGGTGTATTAATGCCAATACCATAATATCACTTCTGCCGTAGTTTTTCACTGTTCCGAACTTATTCAGATCTATTCAAGAGAATTTAAATGTTCAAGGCAGATTTATAATATGCGACTTTGAATAAGTTACACATTTAAAATTACATTTCCCTCCAGTCCCCTCCTCTAGTAAGAAATACGGAGAAACTGGTTGTACAAAAATGTTTTGACTTTTGTGTGACAAAAAAAGTCACAAATACATTGTAGACCTTAAAGGGAACCTGTCACCAGGAGACCCATTTTTAGCACTCCCCCAGTCCCCACTGAGCATAGTACATACACTGCCAAAGTGTTTTTGTATTAAAAATTGGTTTTACAGAAAAAAAGATATGTTATATTTTACCTTTCATTAGCATCTGCTGTGTGACTAGGCAGTTGCCAAATGGGAGGGGCTGGAAAGGAGCAGTTCCCCCCACCCTTGGGATTCAGCTACTCCATGTGACCTTTTCAAATACATGAAAACACCCATCATTAGGCTTAGCGACGCCCCCTGCTCCTCTACAGCCAATCCAGAGTGAGGGGAGTTATTCATATATTTGAAAAGGTCACATGCTTCCCAAGGGTGGGTGGGGGGGGACTGCAAAAGGCAACTGCCTAGTCACACAGCAGATGCTAATGAAAGGTACAATATAACGTATCTTTTTTTCTGTAAAACCAATTTTTCATACAAAAACACTATGGCAGTGTATGTAATATGCTCTGTGGGGACTGGGGGAGTGCTAAAAATGGGTCTCCTGGTGACAGGTTCCCTTTAACACTTCATATGCCAGATTTATCAAACAGTCTAAGCCACTATGATAAATCTGACATGCCCCCACTGATTCCAGACTCTTTACCGAGGCAATCCAGAATTATACTTGTACTTTTACCACAACCTAAGGCTATATGCACACAATCGTAGATTGCTCTCTGACCGCAAACAACAGGCCCATGGTCCGTTGTTTGCGGTCTATGTGTCATCCACTCAATTGCCGCTAACCCCACTAAAGACTGTCTGAGCCACAAACACGGGCAGGAATAGGACCTACCATAAGATGTGGAAAGTACAGCTGTGTGCACTAGCCCATAGAAATACATGGGGATGTGCGCTAGTTGTTGGAACATTGACTATACAACATTTAAAAGCAACATTCATGGACATGTACATTAACAACTAGAAGGAGATGCAGACTGACTAGGCTATCTCTATGAACATGAAGCCAGAGCATACAATAGAAAACGACTTTACCAATAAGTAATGTGCCAAATGTGTTGTCCACATAAAGGGTTGAGCCTAATTGATCTTTCTATTTTTTCTGTTCATAAAACCCAAGGAAACACCTATGAAACGGAAGCTAATGTCACTTCCACCTAATGCAAGCCGAGAACATATCTTTGGATAATTTGCCCTCGTGATTATCAGCTTGTTCGGAGGAGATTACGCCACGTCATTTTATGCAGAGTATAATCATGTTTTCCAGCTTTATACCTTGACAACAGTCAAAGTCCAGAACAGGCACAGTTTTCTAACAAGAAATGAGTAAAAATCTAAAACTTCTGGAAGTTGTCAGTATTCCTGTTGTGTGCATTAGAAAGCCCTGGAAGAGCTCTATTTGTGGAATTTACACAACACAATCGCCCCAGCTGTCACGCTTCCTTTATACTGGAATACTGGAGGGTGACTGACTTATTTTTTATTAAAAAAATCTGGAGCTCGTTCTACAATTATTAATTTTGGGACAAAGCACAAAAGTTGAGGAAAAGCAGCTAATTGTTAAATAACAAAGGCTACTGTTAAGATCCATTTCAGATAGGGTGAGAGCCAAAAATGGAGCCAAATGTGTCAACACAGCTACCAAGAGACCTTGTGTCATTTTAAGCAAATATTGTGGCGTTTCCATGACAATCCCTGTTTTGAATATCCTTCTTGCTCACATTTTTAAAAAAAGGACCTTCCTGTTTGCTAGTTAATAAGCAGATTTTTGTACGTTGGGTTGAAAGAAGCTATACAGATGCATGTAAAACTATGCAACACTATATAAACAGGGACAACACATGATAAAATCTGCTTTTCTGATAAAAATCGTTATAGTGACTGAAATATAGATTTATCTTGGACACTGCAGCATTACCAGTGTTAAGGATGAGGTTGAGCCACATTTCATTCAGAAGTTCAAAAACCCTGAAGAAACAAGAGGTAGGGAACACACAACAGGACATGTCAAACATAATATATGTTCAGGACATGCATCTTTAAGGGAACCTGTCATCAGAAACTGGCCTAATAAACTAGTAGCAGTATGCTGTCTAGCAGCTTTATATCTTACAGATCATGTTTCTTTCCTAGCCCACCATGGTTACATCACCCAGAAAATCTTCTTTGAAGTGAGGTTTGCATTGGTTGCATAAAGTCAAGGGGGCGGAGAGTTCAACAGTGAAGTCAAGCTCTCCCTGTCTCTGAACACCTCCTCCCGTGACTAACATCATGCACCTAACATCATGCACCAGACTTCAGAAGATCTGGTTAGTGATGTCTATGGGTGCAGGACCATCAATTACAGTGAAGAGGGCATTCTGTGATGGCGAAAGCTTGATTTCAGTGTTAACTCTCTGCCTCCTTGACTTTATACAACCAATTTACATCTCACTTCAAAGTTGATTTCCTGGATGATGTCACCACACCAGGCCATGAAAGAAACATGATCGGGAAGGTGTGCAGCTGCTGGATAACATACTGGTAGTTTATTAGGTATATTTCTGCTGACAGGTTCCCTTTAAGATGGTCAATAAAAGCGCAACTTGTGTCTATTATAAATATTACCATGTCCCAGGCTGGTAGCTGTAATGCAAACAACTTAATCCCAAGTCAAAGTTAAAGTTACTCCCTTCAGTTAAAAACTGGAAATAAAACAGTATGCAGTTTACAGACCACATATGAGGTTTTGGCATGTTTATATTGATGGTAAGAGAAATAAGAAGACTCCTTATGAAGATATTGCCATTAAAAGCCACTCATGGTGGCATGTGGAGCCACTGCAGGGTTCTGGGAAGTATGCAAATACATTTTCCAGGATGGGATAAGGAATCTCTGGTGGATACCTACTGCCTGAGCCTCACCACTCCTGATATTGGCTATACAGTTGGGGGCATTTTTTATTTGCATTTTTTAATGGCTTTGGGCGGCTGCCCCCTTAAAGGGAACCTGTCACCAGGAGACCCATTTTTAGCACTCCCCCAGTCCCCACAGAGCATAGTACATACACTGCCAAAGTGTTTTTGTATTAAAAATTGGTTTTACAGAAAAAAATATATGTTATATTGTACCTTTGATTAGCATCTGCTGTGTGACTAGGCAACTGCCAAATGGGAGGGGCTGGAAATGAGCAGTTCCCCCCCACCCTTGGGGAACAGCTCCTCCATGTGACCTTTTCAAATATATGAAAACACCCATCACTTGGCTTAGCGACGCCCCCTGCTCCTCTACAGCCAATCCCGAGTGTGGGGAGTTATTAATATATTTGAAAAGGTCACATGTTTCCCAAGGGTGGGGAGGGAAACTGCTCCCCTATGTACACAGCCAGCCAGCCCCCTTTAGTATATAGCCAGTCCGCATAAAAAATAAACGTACATTCTCACCTTCCGGCGTCCCCGATGCTTGTCGTGGCTTCCCGATGCTCGTTGCAGGTCTTCTTCGGTCTTCTTTCTGCTGTAATAGTCGGCAGAAACGCGTCCATACGATCTGCTGGCCAGCACATACTATGACGTCACCAGATAACATGGAAGCGGCTCTGCTGGCTGTTACAGCAAGAAGACAGAAGAGGACGAGCTTTGGGGACGCCGGAAGGTGAGTATGTAAGTTAATATTTTTTATTGACTCATATATAAGCCGAGGTGACATATACCCGCCATATACTCAAGTATATACAGTATTATATGTCAGCACCACAATTTAGCTTCTTTTTTGTCACTCAATTTGGCAGCTCTTCAATCCCGACACTTTACCTGCACTAGTTTCCTGACACTTTTTTGGCGCATAATAGGACCAACAAAAAGCAAATTAACCAACTTCTTAACCCCTTCATTCATGTGGTTTGTAATCTCTGACACTCATTAGTTCATCTTACAGTACGATAAAAAAAAATAAAGGCGGTGTGGCACTTTATAAAATGAATATAAAATCCAATCAATATATGTTAATATGTGAATTTGTATGTAAGTTGAAACTGTAATTGTAGTTCCAGACAAAATTTTTTTTGTCCAGTGACAATTGGATTTTAAAAATTTTTTGCTGTAATGGGACCAAGGATTATCAATAAATCTTCATTACAGACACCTTACAGCTGATCATTGCAGTCTGGGACTATAGTAAAGCATCCAGAGAGCTTCACCAGAGGTCACAGTGGGCAGAGAGGTCCGTCTTTAAGTAAGTCGGGTGTCCTTTTTTAGGGGACCGCCTGTATATAGTATACAAAGACTATGGACTCGGTACTTAGTCTCTGTTTCCTGAAAATATTTTATATGGAAGATCCTTTCATTTTACTGCATTAAACCAGATGTGATATAGTCCCTGGATCCTTGTTAACCATACACAAAGCCAAATTTGCAGATAATAGAGAAGGAACTAGGTCCGAATATTGTGCAAAACATGGAAATCATTTTTTAATAATAAACAAATAAAATATTTATGAGGCCCAAATTGCTGGACCAAATTTTTATTTCAGTCTGAATAAAGCAGTTTAATTATTACCACAATTAAATTCTTACTTGAGACATTTTCCCGCTAGAACTATGGTATTTTCTATGAAAATACTGCATACCGGGTAAGGGATGTGAAATCTGGGCTTAGAGAGTGGTGGGACATCTGAGTGATTCTAGTCATACCAACGTTTTTTCCTGCTCCTCAGCTCAGTGAAGGATGGTAGGTCAGCGTTAGGCAACCACTCTGGATGACTACAACTTTGGTGGTCGCAACGCAACAGTTCCGTTAACATGGACTTATTCATATATTGCAGCATGGCCACCCAGAACGGTCATGGTGCGGTGAGACAAGGTGGGCTAACCACACTATGACTACAACAGACCTCAATGGGGGCCATGAGTAAGACTCAATCTGTGCGGCTAGCTCACGGCCCCCAAATACGGTTGTCTGAGCGTTTCTGTCAGTGGAAATCTGCAAAAAGCTCTGTATTAGATATTGTGAAATTCATGCATTTTGAAGTTCTGGTTCCATCCAAAACAGACTCTAAAACTAAGCCTACAATTCGTATCATACAGTGAGTACATTATAAGCATATTGTCTAAAATAACATTTTATTTCCTAGCTGGTTACCAAGTACATGAAAAAGAGATTCCAAGTCTCAGGGTCACGGGTACCAGGGCACCACATTTTATGGCTTTCGTAGCGTCTCACGGCACTTAAACTATTACTACATCACAATAAAAGATTTGAAAAGACTCATTCCATTCCTATCAATATAATAGTAATTCACTTCTTCTATAGATTTTTGAAACAAAATTGGCAGTGGACCTTGAATGCTGAAACATGAATAAACAAATGAACAAAGACTTGAGAAGATCTGCACAAAGCATGAATGTTCCCTTCCCTCTTAGTACTACAGACCTGGACTGTCTTGCATAAGGCGGGATTGGGTGGAACAGAAATGCCAAACTGATTTCTCCCCATTTATTTACTGTAAATACAGATTAGCAAAAATGAATGTTCTTTTTTTATTATTCCCACACCCGGAGACACCTGTTCTCAGCCTTAAATAGTGCAGAAGGAATCTCAGCCATACTTGGGCAAGAGGGATATTTCTGAAACATGTATGGATAATGAACATTTTTAATAATATAAAATATACCAAGAACAAATTATACTATTAAAAGGCAAAAGTATGCATTTTAGGAGAAAAGCTGCCAATTTACCTAATCTAATGTCTAGAAAAAACAAGCTATAACACATCTTTCCACATTATAGTTTGTTCTGAACTACACATGCCTTACAATGATTCTGTCTATTATAGCAACACATTCTCCAACTCTGTGACATATGAGTACATCTCCCACATCAGAATACTTGTAGTGTAACCTTTTTTGTCTTGACTAAGGCAAATGTAATTATTATTTTAGGTCCACTAGGTTACTTGGACCCTAGGGGGCCTGATTGTTCTTAGCATATACTGCAATACTACTGTTTTGCAGTACAGTAGATAGGATTTCGCTACTGATCTCTAACCCCCTTTCCCAACACAATGTAGTAATAGTATGTTGAGCACTGGGTAGGGGTAAAAATTTATTTTTTTCATTTTAAGACAGTTTCCCTTTATTAAAGTCTGAAACCCAGTCAGCTTTACTGTACAACATCAACCAAAATCAAACTCTTTAAAAGTTGTTGACACGCAAGTCACAATTACAGAAAAAAAAAAAGATGTAGCGAGAGTCAACAAATTTTTATTCTACCGTCTTGTTCTCACAAGACTACCGAAATACAGTTGTGTAGCCAGACAAAATACACAAATAAGTTTCGTCTGTTGCTTTTTTTCTGTGCCTCAGCTGATGTAAAAAGACCTGGGGTATTTATTATAGGTTGTCTCAGACACAAATACAGACAGACACACAGACCTTAATTTCTTTTATATTGTCAATAAATAACACAAGCATGTGAAACAAAACGTATTTTTAATCCACTGATTAAACATCCAGTAGGCTTGTGTGAATGAAGATTTAGACGTTTTAAAGTTTGTACGCATAGTAGAATATAACAGCTGTTTAACTAAAGGAATACATGTATATAAAGTGCCATATTACTGTAATAATGGGGATAACAATGACTATATTGAAATGAGCTTGAAC
This sequence comes from Engystomops pustulosus, assembly GCA_019512145.1. Classification (NCBI taxonomy): domain Eukaryota; kingdom Metazoa; phylum Chordata; class Amphibia; order Anura; family Leptodactylidae; genus Engystomops; species Engystomops pustulosus. Next base: position 114,786,637 of record CM033646.1, read on the forward strand.
TGCCCAATGCACTGTTCTGCAGCATCATGTGTTGTGTCCTCATGTTAAAGATGAGACAGATCACTAGCTGGAACCAAAGTGTTTGAGTTAAAATTTTTTATATATTTTCTGAAACCAATAAACTCAGCTGTTCCTTGTGTGGTTACAATTAAATAAAAATGATAATCCATACACATCAGGACACAAAATGTCCGACTGTAGCATCTCCCAGAGAAAGCTTAATTAATATAAGTTAACGAAACAGTAATTATATTGTGAGAAATATAGAAATATGACATTCTAATTCTTACCTTAGCTTTGTAACTTTCACTGAAAACTGAGAAGGAAGTATTCCCTCTACTGAGTACACAAGTTCACGGCCATAAATTAGACAAGACTGCAAGTTCCTTCATTGTCATTGCCTCTCATAAATTGTTAAGCAATATTTAGTAGTTTTTAGTTGGGATTTTAATGTCACAAGGTGTTACCATTTTTATTTCAAAACTGTATGAAATCAAAATGGAAACGTTAGTTTCTACTAAAAAAAAAAACATTTCAAAGGATAGAAAATATCCCAAATAAAAAACAGTATTTTTCTGTTATTTTTTTTCTCTCTATCTTCGTCTGTCTGACTCCTAAGTCTCATAAGTGTTTGGAGGTTCTTAGTTGGTAAGACCTATACACACATTGACTTGCACACTGATTAAAAGGTCTGCTCCAAGATGGAACGCGGTTCCAGGTTATTTTTAATTCCTTGAAGTTCCCTCTTTAATTGTTAAGTCTAGATAATCTTTAAAACAAGGCCTGCTCTTAATTTCCCTCTGATGTTCGGTGTTCTGTTTTCGGTTGTGTGGTTATCACACCTCTGTTTTGCAGGTTTAAAAGCAGAAAGTTAATGCCCTTTCATTTCAGAGTGGCGGCATGTAAGGACTCATTCAGTAGACTACAGTGACAATGGAGAGACGTTGTATGTTCCCGGCCGCCTTCGTCTGTCAGCTCTCCAAGCAGCAGGGCCACACATGAAGTGCCTGTGGGAATCTGGCTGACGGACAGGCACACTCCATCCTGGAACTTTTAACGGGGTTTTCCCCAGGTGTAAATTTAAATCACTCATAAAGCAGTTCCTCTAACTGGATCCACAATTTCTACTTTATAAATAACATTTCTATAAAATGAATTGGGTTGCAGAACTTGAATGTGGAGAACCCTGTTAAAAAAAAACATCTGCCACCAGTTTTACGGTAAGGAAAGAAGAGGGCAATGATGGCTACAAAGAATGCAGGTTTTCTCACAAAGTATAAAAAATAAATATGCAATGACTTAAAGCCACTTATCATATCAAATAAACCCCATTTACAAAATCCACAAAACATACAACATGCAAACCTCCACTATGGGTATGGGACCTATAAAGACAGTACTGTTAAAAGTTAAAGATGCGCCTATAGAACTGAAGCTTGCCCCCATGGATCACTAGAAAGGGGTTATGTTGTACCCATATTGCGCCTGTGATGACTGAAGCAGCCAATTGCACATGCGTTGGCTGCTCTGTTTATCTTTACAGTGCTGACTTGGCAATCTCCATCAGCACTATAGAGATGAATAGAACAGCCAGCACAAATGCTGCTCTCCTTATCTCGAGCTACATCGGGGACACAACTGATCCCCATTCTCGTGATAAGTGGGGGCCCCATCACTGAGACTATCCCCTATCCTTTGGACTCCTATCCTTAGGATACAACCTAACTTGCTATTTCTGGATAACCCCTTTGCTAACACCTTTAATAGAAAGGGCACAAATTTATTGATATGCTGGGAAAGAGATACAGCATATGGATTTGGGACCTGTAAGCATCATGCCTCCAGGTGAACTTTAACAGCTTGTCACAACACTTGTAACTACTATTCATTTATTGTTGCAGACTGTCAATGAGAATAACCTCCTTGAGTACTATTAAGAGTTAAAAACGATGGTTACTCCTTCTTAAAATGTAGCTAGCTGGAACACACTTTTATATTATTTTCCTTATTGACAACTACTAAGTTCAACATGAACAATAAATCCACAGTCCCTATTAAGATGGAAAATAATTACAAAAAAAAGACTAAATTGGGATTTTTTTCTATAGATATGAAGATGTTCTTTTTAAAGTGGGATGTAGCAGAAACCTAGAAACCTATGCTGTGACAGCATAAACCTTCATAGTGCAACCACTGAATATTATCCCAAAATTCATGTAAGTGTCTAAGTGGCTAGAGGAATGTTTCCATTAGAATACTCAATATGAAAGACAGGGACATCTCAAATACAAGATATGCGTTCCCATATCAGAAGCATGAAGACATATCTGCTTGTCCCTTCCAAATCAATACTACAGAATGGAAGTCAGGCAGTAAACATGGCAGCAGAAGAAAATCAATGAGCCCTGGCAGATCGGATCCCTTTAACTTCCAGGGATCAGTAACTCTAAGAGAAATCAATCCTTAGGCTGCTAAGTAGCCATAGAGATGCCTGTAGAGACACGGAATATAGCAATAGCTCAGCCTCAAAAGGAAAAAAACAAAGTTACATTTTCAAAACTTTGGATATTTTAAATAAATGTAGAGCTAAACAAATGCTCTAAGACATAAAAACTGATGGAATCTCCTTATGAAGTCATCAATGTTAAATAGGTGGGAAACTGATTTTTGGGAATCCTACTCATCTGCACAATGAGAGGGTCACGTCCCCCCATTGGCTTACATTGTCCCTAAGGCTTGTCAACAGGTTCTGCTGAATCTGGTGCTCCAGTCTTAGACAATTTGCCAAAGAACCTATTTTTTAAATATTCTGTTGGGGGATTCTACGGGGGAGTCCTACATTCAAAGCGGCTACAAAAATAAACCATTTCCCACTCTGGCAGGTACATAAAAATACATTGATTTTTAATAAATATCATGTAATACTTCAATTCTCTAGTGGTGGGATTGTGGTAAAGTGGAGTACTTGCTACTAGATTCACTACTCACTGGATGTCCCACCAGTACACCCTTCTAACAAAAAGGAATTGTTCAATGCAGACAACCTATCTTTTTTGGAATAATGGAAGAATTATTGTCCATCATGGGGTCTATGCTAAGTCCACATAAAAAGAAAACCTATTGAATTTTCCCACACAAAGTCCTAGGATTTGCCCGATTGGCTTCATTCTTTCCCAGCATTCAATGTGTTCCAACCAGTTATTGCAACAACAATTCTGAATTGAAACCATATTAACCAGAATAAAAATACATTAATCAAATTACCTAAGCTTCTAATAGCAAAGAACAGATTCCAACATTATGAGTGTAATTAGGTGTGTCTGATCAGTAGCAGATCTGTGCCAGTGAAACCACCTAAAAGAAAAGATTAGTGAATGTATTCGAACATCATGGCAATTCCTATAACTTTTATCATTCGATGGTCATAAGTCGCATATGTTGCCATTTGAAATAAACCTATATATAGGGAACCTGTCAGAAGTAATTGACAGAATAAACTACTACCATTATGTTGTAGCTTAACACCTTCCATTTCATTTAATGGTCATGAGTTGCATATGTTGCCGTTTGATATAAACCTATATATAAGGAACCTGTCAGAAGAAATTGACAGAATAAACCACTACCATTGTGTTCTAGCTTAACACCTTCCATATAATGTTTCTTTCATGACCTAGTTTGGTGGTATCATCCAGAAACCCAACTTTGAAGTGAGATGTAATATGGTTGTATAAAGTCAGTTCAGCACTAAAATTCAGCTCTCCCCACCTTAGGATGCCCCAATGCAGTGATGGACATTGTGCAGCAGGCTTTGGGAGTGATGTTTACTGATGTTAATGGATGCAGGGCCAACAATTACTATGAAGGAAGTATTGTAAGTTATTGAGAACTTGACTTCAGCGCTAAGTTCTCAGCCTCCTTGACCTAACACAGCAAACTTACATCTCACTTCAATGTAAATTTTCTGGTTGATGCCACAATGCTGGCCCATAAAAGGAACATGATCTGGAAGAGTGTTACGTTGCTTCACAACAAACTGAAGTTATCTATAAGGTCAATATTTGCTTAAAAGTTCCTTTTCAGTACACATTTAATGTACCAGCTTATTTTTAGAAATGTTGGGCTATCATAATTGGACTCATGTGACATGTGTGATTACTATGTGATTAAAAAAGTATAAGTCTATAGTAAAGGAGTAATTTTCCATCAGTCCACAAAAGTAGTTTTTTTTTAACAAAATCTGTGAGATTTACCATACACTAAGAGGAAATGACAATACTGCAAGCAGACATGGTGACTTTTACCTTACAAAGCCATAAAAATGGAAAAAAAATCCATAACAGGGACAATACATGTGAAAGGGAAAAAAAATGCAATTTGATCTGCTGTGGCTTGAAAATGTTTTTCATTGCATTTTTCCATCCTGATGTCATCAGCTTTATCTCGGCACTGGGTACGCCCATGCAGGTATTTCTTGTACACAAACAGCGCAAACATACACACAATTAAAAAACTGGATTGGTAAATATTTAAATGAATAAAAGTTGGCATCTTTCTTTCTTCTGTATTTCAACATCATGTCTTCCCATTGGCTGCATATCCTAGTGTTTGTGCAGCGCTGGTCAGGTGTGCCTCCTGTTCAGAGCGTGGGTGTGTGTATTTGTGTTCACAGTATATTGTCGCTGTGTTGTGGCAGAAAGACAGTAGCCTTTTATTCAGCCAATTTTCCTTACAAAACTGTCTATGATCACAGCTGTATGCACAGACGTCAGAAACTAAGTAAAAATGTCTCTTATCATTATTCTATTGATTATTCTATTGATTAATTAAAGATTCGAAAAACAAAAAGAAGGAAATTTTTTTCGGACATGACAACCCTATAGTCTGGGAATGATGTCTGCTATTGCTGCGCAACAAGCACAGGGTTATATAGTGCCAATGCACAATCGTAGTTCTCCATCACAAATAACTGTATGAAATTAGCAAGTTACCACTCCAGATAGTATGGAATTGTATATTCAGTGGGGCCTTTGTATTAAGACTTGTACTTTGTGAACCAGTCTTAATGATTGGGGCACCCGACATGCAAAACTCCAGAATTACTAAGATGCCTTTACAGGGAGTCCGCGACTTACAGATGATTCCTAGTACAGACGGACCACTGGATACTGATAATTTACTGAACTTTATACCCAGGCTGCATAGATAACAATAACATAATAGTTATGAAAGGTGATCAAATCCAATTGTCACAGGGAGAAAAAAAAGAGGTTTTCTGGAGTTACACTTACAAAATATACTTGTTCCGACTTGCATACAAATTCAACTTCTACTAGGACATCTATCACCAGAATGAAGGATTGTAAACCAAGCACACTGACATACTGGTGTGTGCCCCCTCTGACAGGATCTTCTCTTCTTTTAGCTTCTTATGCCTTGAATTTTTACTCAAAAAGAATTTTAAAATAATGTAAAAGCCTGATGGGCTCCAAGCTCCATAGGTTTTAATGGAGCCTGGAGCCCCTCAAGCTTATTTGCATAAGTCTGCTTGGTTTACAATCCTTCATCCTGGTGGTAGATGTCCTTTAAGAACAAACCTCCCTTTAACCCTGCACAATAATAACACTTTATAGTTACACACAGTAGTATGATAAGGCAATCTATAATATGGGACTGTAGGGGAATTTTAAAGGAGATAGACAGATGATTAGGAGATTGATATTAGAAAATAAATCTGAAAGATGATATAGATTTATAGATGGATTATATAAAAAGTTAGACATGCATTAATATAAAGTAGATTATATATAGATAGCTAGATAGACGATAGGAGATAGATAGACAAAGTAGAAGAGAGATAGAAGATCGATTGATAGATTTATATATAGCTAGATAGATACGATGGATAATAGATAGGAGATAGATAGGTAAATAAAAAAAATTATATATTTAATATATTTGGACAAAAAGCTAGATAGATACAGGCGGTCTAAGAACACTCACCTTACAGATGACCACTAGTTACAAATGGACCTCTAGATGTTGCTAAATAACGGTACTTTAGCCTTAGGCTACAACAAACTGCTATACCAGTTATTACAGGTGTCTGCAATGAAGCTTCAGGTGAGGCAGGTGGGTAGGAATAGGGTAGAAGTTACCTAGAAGTGTGTAACCTATTCTCTATAAAAAAGTAACAGATAGTGTTAGATCTCGTGAGTACAGCTGCGTACCATTTCTATTGGATTTCCTATTGCTACTTTAACATACTCTCCACTGAAGTGTGTGGGTGATACACTACTGTTGGAATCTATGCCACCTGTAGTGTAGTGTAAGCAGTACAGGACTTACACACACAGACATACAGTTTTAAGAGCAACGTCTTGGTGACAAGAAACAGACATGGGGGCGAGTTGGAAAGCATCCAAAGGAACTGAATATTCTGGGGCTATACTTAGATCACATCATTAACGGATTTATTTAATCAGCTACTGTAACAAAAAAGGTGCAGCACAAGAGCGATGAGAGCGATTCTCCCTGATATGATGCAAGTGTTTAGCGCATTGTGACCACGAACTAATGTACAGTCACACTCAGGAATAGAGGCCTTGTGAGAATCCATGATCAGCATGAATACCGCTGTGGATGAGCAGTACTCAGAGGTCAGGAGTAGATATGCCAACAACTGAATGAATAATCCTGGCGATAAGTGCGGCAGTCCAAAGTAGCCATACACGCAATGCGAGAGATTTATTAGTGCTTTATTCCAGTTTTGTGGTGTAGAAGCAGTGAAATAATCACAATTTCTTGTGTACTGCATGAAATTGCAATTCCTTTTGCAACTACCCCACCTCCATGCCATGTGTGGCCGCCTACAGAGTTGGCCATTGTGGGGCGTTGCTGTCCCGTGACTACACACTTTAGATTCAGGCATCTTTGATCTAATCCTCCTGATGTATCCACTGTGGCGGCAGGACGGGGTTTCATCATACTATATGTATAATAAATCTCCCCCAAGGTATTTATCTATAGATCATTGGCGGATGCAGCCACTCTTATGCGTACATGTATAACAGAGGTTGAGCTATGATGTGCTGTACACTACACTAGGAAGTGACATACTGAGTTCAGACCCAATTTGCAGGGTTTGGGGGCCGGGAGACCAGGGCAGCACGCGTTGTTAGTGTGATGCGAGTTCATCACATCACACTCCCAAGTGTGGGACCGGCCTTATACTACTTACCAAACACAGGTGTGTTGGTCAAAACATATGAATTTCTCCCGATGCCCATGAAATATGGGTGAACCAAGTGCAGAACTTGTGGGACTGTACAAGTTCTGTACCTGTACAGCACCTGTACGCAGGGAAATGACTATAGGGAACAGGCACATGTAGGATACAAGTTTAGTCAGTGCTGCAGAGAAGCAGCAAACTTTAGTACATGACACCAGAAAAAATACTTGACATAGAATCGTTCTTTTCCATGCATGGTGCCAGAAACCCCCCTCCCCCATATGTATATAAAGTCTGCTCGACATATGGTGGGATGAGCACAAATCCCCTCCTGGACAGGTGACAGGGACACCTCCCATTACACAGGCGGAAGCCGCTGCAGGTGATCCAGCCTGTTTGTGTACTGCCCTTCCAGCTACCTATCTATTTTATTTAATAGCTGGATGAGTTTCTGAGGTTCTTTGCCAAAAACAATGAACTCTGGGGAACTGAGGAACATAAAATAAAGAGGGTGTGTCGCCTCGGAGAGACCTGGTTTCCACGGAAACCGCCACCTTTTCGCCCAGGTGAAACCAAAAGCTTTCAGGGCTGCTGGGAAATTCAGCCTCAATAAGCTGCCATTCAGTTATTAATTAAACGCACAGCCTTGTACCGACTCTCACAGAACACACAAACTTTCCTCAAGTCATTAACCCTTCCCACGCTCACATCTTGTAATCTATGACATTACTCCTAACAACAGAAGGATAACATACATCTGCTAATAACAAGCATCAGCAAAGAACTTATCCACAGGGATAACAAGCTGACCGATGATGGTCCCGCAGTAAGTCCAATATGGAACAATGCTCATGACCATTATTTTAAACGATTTAGGGAATATTCTGTTAACGGGTCGGGCTTGTCCTAGTCAGAACGATTTTCATGGATTACTCATAGATTATATTTTATTACAAGGATGGAACTGATGTTTTATTCCTTTTTTCACAGACAGGAATAGGCTCAGTCGGTGACAATAACAGCAGTGAAAGACAATGGGGCACATTTACTTACATTCCCCCTGTAGTTTACTGACGATAATGCACTCTGCCGCAATTCACTAAGATTGTGCGCCCGATATCATGCATGTGTCGTTTCCCCAGATCAGGTCCAGTTCACCATCTTCTTCATGGTGCATGTCTTGTGTCACAATTTGAAAGTTAAATCACGCACTCAGTCCAAATCAGGGCACCCCCCCCCCAATTTGTGTTGCATAGAAGACAGTGCAGCACATGTATGACTGCTTTCTGCAGAGATGCAAAAGAGCAAGAGGGCAGTAGATGCAAAAGTAAGGTGCAAAGCTTGACATAACCTGAATAGAGCATCAGACTAGATAAGCCCTGTCTAATTACATATATATACACACACACATTTACCGTATTTACATTCTGAAAATGATGCAGACTTTCAATAACATGGATACAGGGAAGGATTTTGGAGTTGGGCTGAACTAAACTCGCTGTGTTTATACCTTTGGGGGTTCTCTGATTTAGAAAGGTGTGCCTAGCTTAATACATCCATAGTCCAAATCTATAGCCTGTACCTATCGTTTTTTACAATGTATCAGGTCAAGAAAAATGTCCCAGTAAGATGTCCAATGTGTTTAGCAGACACAATTTATTTCATTTAAAATTTGGGCTGCATTGGCTTTCTGCCACTTGATCTATAAGGCAACAACAAAATATATGCTTGTTGTCAATGAATAGCAGCAAAGTATATGTGAAGGAAAAATGATGCAACAGTATTTACATAAAACAAGAACCCCTATAAGATGATGGACTTTTATATGACATGTAAAATTCTAATCTGCTTTTATGTTACTATTAATACAAGAGTTGGGTTAATTCTGTTGTTTTCCATCGGTACATATAATTTTCATGGCTTTGCAGCCCTTGAACCATTCACTCACCAGAGTGTAAGCATGCAGGGACGGCTGGTGCGTCAGCCATTTCTACAATCGACCTCTTAGTCTCATTAAAATATTTCCATTTTTTTTTTAATTTAATGTTCTCCATAATTCATCTGTCCCAAAAGGTAATCAATACATCCCATAATGAAACCCTGAGCCATATTTTATTATTGGCTGCAGGGAACAGGCCCAATAAGCAGCAGCAGGCAATCCTGAAGGAAGATCACATATACTGCATACACGTTAGGCCAGTGCTTCTGGGTCACATTGTCTATACAGTATATATGTGTCTAATACAGATCACATTACTACTTTAATACTGCTAAGATTCCTTTACAATATTTAAAGAGTTGACAACAATTTTGTCATATAATGGTCCTTCTGTAGACAGCAAGTACTGCCTAGTCGTGTATTCACTAACCCTATTCTGGACGGGAGGGATCTTGCTTTTACACAAAAGTTGCCAGAGCCATGTTATGGCCATATCCAACAAAGTTTACATGGGGGAGGTGTAGTTGGTAACATTTTTACAAAGACTTTTATAAGACAGACTTTATTCACAAAAAAGTAGACACTAACCTAGGTTTTAAAACTGTGATGAATAATCTCCATGTATAAGTGACCTGTAGCAATCCTTTCCAATTGACTATAATTCCCATCACCAAAATATAAATGAATCTGACACATTAAAAATTTGTGTTGTCAGACATATTAATGGTTATCCCAACACACAAACAGGATTCTCGTCTTCAGTCATGAGAACAGGAATGACACCTCTCAAAGTTAGATACAAGTAATTCCAATCTTATTGAAAATTTGCAGTATCTCAACCATTTTCTTATTTGGGTCTCGCCTCAGATCTGCCCAAAATCTTAAAGTGTGTATAAATATCTTCTACTTCCTGCATTGCCAGGTTGGAATATTTCTATCTTATCCTCTTAGGGACAAATAACTCTTAGCTGCTCGACAATTTTTTTAATCTACAGTTTGGAAATGGACTGCGCATTCCACAGGGAGGACTTATCTTCCAACTATGCAGTGTCTTATGGACCAGAATTGATTAATAAACATAGGCAATGACGGCAATGTGATAAATTAAGGTCTGACGCCTATATAGATCCTTCCCTTCCTTTTTACGAGAGGTTTTATATTTTAATAGCTTTGTAGATTTAGCTCTTTAACCCAAATGCACTGCCAGCGAAGCAGAGCTCTCAATGGGCTGACCTCATTCACTGAGAAGGTCTCCTGTGTGATGTGAGATTGTGTTTCATCGCCTCACCACACCACGCCACAACCAGTTATACTGACAAGTGGAACACACGTATATTTATTAAGTAGCAGCAACTGGATTCTAATGACCTCCTCTGGTGACAATAGCCACACAGTGCAAATACATTATCCAGGGCCAATTCACAATATACCCAGGCCACAGGGAAAGTGGATTGGTACTGAGTCCTGATTGCTTGATGGTCAGTTTGATTTGTCTTCTATTTCACATGTATTATGTTTTACAAAAAAGACTCTGTTATTCCTGCAAACAGCATCCATTTCTGTCAATGGGTTTAGACTCATGAACACATCAGTACCAGACATGCCCAATGGACAAAACAGACTCCTGACTAGTACCAATATGTATGAAATTTAGCCGTAAAGAGATACTATTTTGAGAGCCTTGTTAAGGACCAGGACTGCAATATGTATATACAGGCGGACCCCTACTTAAGGACACACGACTTTCAGACGACCCCTAGTTAAAGTCGGACCCCTCTGCTCACTGGACCGCTGGTGAAGCTCTCTGGATGCTTTACTATAGTCCCAGGCTGCAATGATCAGCTGTAAGGTGTCTGTAATGAAGTTTTATTGATAATCTTTGGTTCCTTTAGAGCAAAAAATTTTGAAACTCCGAATGTCACTGGGGGAAAAAATTTTTTGTCTGGAGCTACAATTATAAAATATACAGTTTCGACTAACATACAAATTCAACTTAAGATCAAACCTATGGACCCCATCTTGTATTTAACCCGGGGACTGCCTGTAGTTCTATAGATTATAGAATATATGGTTTTTATATATATAAATACACATTGTAAATTTGCTATATTGTTTGCAAGACGCGAAGTTCTGTTATCATTAAAAGGTGTCCCATTCAGCTGTATAATTCTGTATATAACTGCTCTTTCAGCCCAAGGCCTCTGGATATCTGTGGAGCCAGACAGCCAAAAGATTCTTCAATTTTTTTACAGTGGCTAGTTTGGTCAGTTTGTTTGTCCTGGATGAGACTAACTTGTTGCATCATTCTTCACTGCCTCGTCCATCTGTAGTGTAGTAACAGACGAGTACCAACCTGGTTTTGCACTGTAAACCTCATTTGCATTGTTTTCGGAATGCTCTGTACTATGTATTCCGTCTGTTTGCTCACCTGTCCTAAAATAACGCATTTATTTTTCTCCCCCTCATTTTTTGGGGTCAGATTCAGCAGGCGTATGTTTATTAACTAAACACCTTTGTTATAATTGCATTGGGCGTTTCCACAAATGACATCAGAAAATAATGAAATTATAATGTGCATGAGAAGAGAGAGAGGAAACCGGCTTCAAGTTGTAGCTTTTAATTAGAAGCTTATAGTAAACTTGGGAGATCTGACATGGGAGCATCCCTTAGAATTGAGCCGCAGTGTAAACAGGATATTTAATGAATTCCACCTCTTTCTGACACAAAACTGGATCGACCAGATAAAGAACTTTCTTGTTTTCTTTCTTGGACTATAAAGTTTAACCCCTTTAGCATATTTTTAATGAAACATGAGAGCCTTCAAAGAGACAGTAAAACAGCAAATATGACAGGCAAATGAGGATGGGATATAGATAAAAAAAATACTAAATGGCAAAATCATAAAATAATATATTATTCTGTATTTACAAAAGCAATGAGACAGACATAAATTACACCATTGAGTACTGACTCGAATGAGATTGTACTTAAGTTACTGAAATACAGAATACATTCAATGAAAGGGTTTTCCTAATCCCTCAACCCTCTTGTGCCTTTATCGTGCTCCATGTTGCAGCTCATCCACAGTTAAAGGGGTTTTACTAGAAGTTTTAGGAAATTGTAGGACCCTCTTTATCCAATAAAGAGTGGCCTCCTTCAACACAGGATATCACTTCCCTTTTCCGGGGGATATCACTTTCTGTGTTGTTCTCTGCTCCGAGGAGGCCAATCACTAGTAGTGTGCACAATCTGAGACCTGAAGCACCACAGTGATGCAGGAAATGGGAGCCATGTTATTTTTAATTTTCATACCCTGGCCTCAGCCACCTGGGGGGTTTTCAATATTGATGTAAATGACTACAAGACATGACCATTGACAAGAATGCCAGGCCTTATAAAACTACAAAACCTTAGGTCCTTTGGCCGTAAATTGTGCAAACATGCAGTCGGGTGTGCGCCTCAGCCCTCCACTTTCTATAAAAAGCAGTGTGTCCTAGTCTGGCTCGATATTCGATATGCAGTGGGACAGAGTGTCCTCACCCCACCAGGGCTGGTTGCCTCTATGGGAGCATTTATCTGGCAATAAGTTTAGTGGCCTGTGCAAGGCCTAGTAGATTCTAGTGGGTGACTACAATGCACAATATACACCCCACTCCCATTTTCTGCTAAATCTTAATCATATAAGATAAAATTGTAGGTAAACTGAGATATTTCCATAATAATTATACCATAGTCACACAGCATAATAATATGTATATAGTATTTATTTTGTTGGTAGGCACATTTATAGTAATAGATATTCTATAAGTCATAAGTCACTGTGATTTCTACCTTGATTAAGACAAAGATATTTAGGTCACCGGTGTCGACTCACGTCAAAAACCCTTCTACTTGTACAGTTCACAATGGCCTAAAAATTGCTTCCTGTGTATAATTTGTGGAACATTCCAAAAGTTTTGAGCTGACAATAAAATGTGTCACCAGTCCAAGAAATGGTGAGGAATCTTACTGATAACTTAACGAATAACTAAGGAATTAATAGACCTTTGAAGCAAGCTTTTATAAAATTTCAAAAACTTTGTAATATACTTCTTTGTTTTCTTGTTTCTGCTCTTTCTCCTGCAATGAGCAGAGTATCTGAAAGCATTGAGAGCTCCATCCACCTCAATCAGGTAACATTATTATTATCGTTATTAACTCTTTCCACACCATATCTCCCTTGATGATTCAGCTCTCTGATGTGATTATACTATCCAGGGACTGTCCGTGGAGAGTTAAATAGTTATTAGGAACATTATCAGGTTCTTTTCTCATCAGTTGTCAGTAGAGATGGAACTGATTTACATAAACTGCTTATATAAGGCAGAAATGCAGAGATATTTCTTTAATAAAATATATTACAAAATTTACTATTATCATCTTCAATACTGATTTACAAAATTTAGTTGAAAGTTTAGTTAAACTTGAAGTCTCAAATAGCATCTACTAAAATCTCTACTATACATTTTGCTCAGTGATCATCAGAGACCCAATCACATACCCTCACTGAGGTATTAGGGCATGTAGGCTAAAGACTGAAGCCAATGTATCCACATGTTCTCCTATCCTGTCCTACAAGGGATCAATGATATTTCTTGACAAATGTGTACAAATGTCTAGAAGATGTTGGATTTATATTTTTTCTCTCATCTTATTTTTGTTTTCTGCAAGGCTTCTTTGCCACTGAATGATGTAATCTTAACATCCTCTGGGATTCTGAGATGGCAAACACATTTTGCTATGTAATGATAAGCTGTTCACAAGCTACTTGGGAAAATGGAGCATTACAGAAGGATCGGATCAAGGTCTTTGGGTGGAAAGCTTCTTTCCAGCATCAGAAATGCATACTTTTCTGATTATCAGATTCAAATAAAATCAATATTTCAGAATCTGGGGAGCCTATTATGTGTAAATCTATTGATCCTAATACCAAAATATGATAAACTAGGGTCTAGAAAACTGTGTACAGAAAACTTATTAAGGAGATATTCTGTGGTATTCCAGGCTGACCAATTATATCCAGTGCACTTAGTGTCACCCTACTCCTATGAGAGCACGTAGTCACAGTAGTTTCTCTGAAATCCATCAAAATCTTTGCTCAGTCCATAATATTTTGTCAATTGGCTGATAAATGTGTAGCCACCCCAATTCTTTCCCTTTTACTGCAGGATGCAGTTGTGCTTCCCCATATTGCATTTATTTCATCTACCACCCTACGTGTGCTATACTTTCTGCCAATGATCTTAGGTTTGCATACTCCAAAACCCAAAGTCTGTCAGAGACTTTTCTCAAACTGCAGCAGTTTCCTGAAATGTGCTCTCTCTGGTAATAAAGGTATTTCTACACATATGTAACTTTATAACAAATCTTTATAACCATTTTCCCCTTTATTCACTATACCATTAGAACCTAATTGTCAGGATTCGGGGGTAGTGGACCCATTGAACCACCGCGGACGATGACGTAAGCCTACACCTGGGAGCGGAGTCACCAGAGCCCGCCGAAAAGAGGCTTGGGCTTGCTGCAGCATGGTACCACCAGGTTGCTCTACAGGCACAACTTTCTCCACAGTGGTAGCCCAGGCAAGGTACAGAGTCATGAGGCATAATCGCGGTCGGGGAAAAGCAGGAGGTCGAGGCAGGCAGCACAGGATTGAGTTCAGGAGCAAGGCAAAAGGTCAGGGCTGGCAGCAGAGTAGCATGGTCAGGAACGGAACCGAGGTCACAACGGGAAATCAGGATAAACGCACTAGGCATGGGACACAGCTGAGCATGAGAGTACAAAGATCCGGCGGGGAATGTGGGAAGAGGCTGGCTATTTAACGGATACCAGATTGCCAGTGGCAATTAGTGGTGCGCCAGGCCGTAGGAGCCATCGCTGGAATGCGGCCAGGTGAGACAGCCAGCCACGGGTCCTGGACACCAGAGAAGAGCATGGGTGCGCCTAAGACACGGGACACTAATCCATTTAAACAATACTTAACCCTAAACTACAAGTACTTTATATTTGTGCATACATTAACACTGACTGGCTGGACCAGGGTAAAGAACAAGCACTTTTACCTTTTGTATCATCGCTAATTCTTTACAGATTGTATGTTCTTGTAACCAGGGTCCTCATTATTGTTTCAATTATCATCATGAGTCCAATATTATGCTGAGGATTGTTTAATAAAATGGCCACCGTGTGCATTTTCCCAAAAAGTTTCAGAGAAAAGAAAATATATGTTACATTATTAACGCAGTTATCTACTACACTGTGAAGAGTATCCACCAAATAATTGACAAAACAAATAGTGCATTGAAGTTTATTGACAGTAGCATAATAAGACCCATTCACCAAACCTATAATGAATCCTTAAGTTACAAGAAATAAGTTTATAAAATAATTGGACTCCTGATTATCTAACTTGTCCTCAGCCAGAGGTATCTTTACTATGAAAATGGAAAATGCTTTAAAAACATCTAAACAAGCCTGAGGGACCCATGTCACAAGACAACCTATAAAATACTTTTAACAAATATTCCTGGCGCTGTGTGAAATCCCCCCCGGCATGACTGGGGAGCAATTTATCCTGCTCAAGGTCTAGAATAGCAGAGACATAAATGAAATGTCCAACATCTTCAAATTTGCATTGTAAAACCATCCTTCAGCTTCCTTGAAATAAATTTTACTATTTTATTAGTGCAAACAACATGGTAATAAAACTCTAATACAGATCCTTGTAGCAGAGGGATGAGCGAAAATTAACAAAGACCAAACAGTGTCGGCTATTACATTCAATTACCTTTTTGCTTAAGATTTACATTCTCATCTCATAATCTCCATACATTTTTTACCCATTTCCTTCACTCACTGGAGACCTAAAGTACACTTACTTAAACCTTCTACTGAATATAAAGCTTCGCCTGTCTCTGAAAATGAGACAAGTGCTGGGAACTTCATTATTTTTGCAGAAAACCGTGGCAAAAGTCCAATTTCACTTTCTATCGACAGAAGAGGAAAATATATTCGCTGTATGAACAAATCATATGCTTTGTATCTGAAAAAAAGATGAGAAAAGCATTGAGGCTTTCCCAAGATTATTCCCACTTTCCTCTGACGGGATTCCGTCCATTCTTTGCACACAGCTTACTGCCCTTACACGACCAACTACCCCTGTAAGGTAGGTTAATTTCCTGTGAATTTCAAAACCTGGAATGAGTGACAAAAGTCATGCAATAAAAAAGGCAGAAGTAAAATTAGACTTTTCACCCTTTTTCTAGCATGTGTGCCAAATGGGTTTGGAACAAGGTGGGCCAGAAAGATAGCTTGGCCTGGAAATTTTACTGCAATCTGATGCAGGTTATAGCTGAACTCTAGACCTGGTGTAGATTTTAATCCGGATGCACGAGTACTGCTCCAGAATCACTAAGGCTTTAAAAACTCTTATTAATTTTGGCATGACAAACCCTGTTTTCATGTTAAAACATTGCAGTGTTACCCACTGCAGGTTATTATGCGATCAGAATCACAGCAACAGGTTCTTCTAGAATATTCCTTTAAAATAAACATTTGAACCAATTGTTCATCATTACTATGCAATTATAACATGTATTTGGAGTTAGTAACTGAAATACAAGTTAAGATTCTTGTTTGGCGTCAATCATCAGACATGTTGCACGGCCTATTAAAGAGTTAGACATTGACTTACAGGATAGTAACTCCCTGTAGTTGGCACCAGGGAGACACGCTTCCCTCTTCCTACAAGAGAGCTACTTTGTAACCCCAGTCACTGTCACGTTTTACTTTAATTTCCAATCTACCGAACCCGTATCCTAATATGGTTAGCTTTAAAGAAGACAACCCACATTTCATTTACACTTGTCCTTAGTAGTAGAGTGCCTGATGGTTAATTAATCTATAGCGGTGATAAAGCTTCTTTACAAGACTTCATATTGATGAAGACCAGATACAACCCTTGTAATCAATACATTCATTACAGAACCACCCAAACTGCCAGGATAATAGGTGCACCAGGCTTTATCTAAGTACATAAAAGACCATTAACATGGCATAGAAACAAACAAAAAGAGCAACAAAAGGCAAATTGAGAACTTGTATTTACAAAAGATTTTTTCCCATTTGAGTTTGGTTTGGTTTTATCCCCTATGAAAGGGTTTCTCTTTGTTTTATATTATATTTAAACAAAAGAAAGTTTGTCATAGTTTTGATATTTCTTGGGTTCTGTCCGAGTTCCACCTTGTTTTTTTTTTTGTCTTATGTGCAGCTCCACCCTTGATAAATAAAGTGAGCTGACTGGCAAAGGCTGGGAAAGCAAAATACAGCAATCTCCAAATTTGAGAGTGTGTTTTCTTTCTCTGGGCTGAAGTTTTAAGCAAAGGACAAAGAGTATTATTGAATTAACATAAGTCACTCTGTGACTCACAAATCACCTCATAGTCAGGTTTAGGTATAAAAGGTTTTCAAGCAATGAAGGGTACAAACACAATGTCACGAGTGGGTACAGTTACATGCTCTTATTTTCCAATGTGTTACAGAACCAATGTTTAGAAGTGTGTGCCACAGATTCCAGCATAGTCTGGGTTAACCTTATCTGAAATAGCTAGGTATGTTATCCTTCAGAAATTCCTAAAATATCAGCACATTATAGCTAAAAAAAAGATAAGTCTATTAATATAAGTAAATCATTGAACAAAAATGTTTGCTATGGGGCACATCACACATTTCCACTCTCCTCAAGAAATGTCTACATTGGTAAAAGTGGTAATTTCTTCCCTTATTTGTGTTAGGGTCTGTAACTGGTGTGGTTGCAGGTACAGGTTACAAATGCTGCCTACAAGGTGTCTCCTTCCCAATTGAGGATGATAAACAACACATCATAGTCGTCAGTCAAGTTTTTGCATTGGGCCCTGTGGCTTTTAGTCATGACTCCAGGCCTTTCCGTTATTGAATATATAATAATGGCAATAGGGAAGAAGCACCAATTTGCTCCTGCTATGACACTTCAAACGATTTAAGAGACTGTTTCTGTTCACTTCGGTCAATCAGTTTTAGAAATATGAGAGAATGAAAGTGGGTGGAGAAGAAAAACACACTGAAACTAGGGGGAATATTAAAGCTAATAACAAAAAAGGTAATTTACACTGGTTAAATGTAATTTCAGTTGCAGCGTTAAATCATATATAATAACATTGGAATAATCATGTTCTATGTGTGATCAGGTAACAAAAAATTTAACTTTGCAGCTCACCCGTTGCAGGTTCTGGCTTTTTATTGAATGGACTATGAGTTTCAGAGTTTTAATGGAATTTTCGGCTGTTCACGCTGGATTCATTTTTTTGCTACCTATGTGTGACCCTTGGATTGTGTGCTAGCAGCAGGTATTATGATTGCATCAACCTTAAATCTTCCTGTATGGAATCTCACTGTACTTATCCAAAAACTCTACAATTTGTATGACTTTTTGCTTTGCATTTAGTTATTTGCTTCTATACCATGTATCCGTGTCATTCAAGTTCTTGTCCAACAAAACCCTTTAACAGGTCAACTTCCCAGGCTACAATGAGACCTTGGAATAAACGTTTAGCTTAGTTTTAACAATGACCCCAAAATCTTCAGGTTGTATTTTGACCACTTCATTGTTTCCCCAGTCTCCTTGTTCCAGGCCCTGCTAGTATTAGGTCACTACCTTCTATGCCACAACCACTCCCTGCCGCTCGCCTATACCATATGCCATTTATTGTGAAGGACATATTACACAAGATTAATGGGATATCATATAATAGTAATGGCATGCTACCTAATGGTGGTCAAGGAAGATTTAGTGACGCCATTAAAGCATTATTGCATATAAAAGGGAAAAGGACTGCATACCATTAGTATTGCTGCCCTATACAACACATCAGAACAACACTTTTTACCAAAAGAAATCTGAAAAGGCAATATTTTATTTTGTGATAAGAGACAACTTCACACCTTTAACACTCGACTCTTCTGCACCGATAAGCTCATACAGCAGTTTATCAGGGGACGACACCTTCTTGATTGTTTTAATTCACTTAGCAGAGGAAGATGACATGAAGCTTGTAAGGACATCCAAGGAAATTCACACAAGAGCAGATGCTTGCTTGCTGTTTGTACACATACGTACTAGCACAGACATGACCTCGCATGATCTCCTAATGCCTCACCTTCTCAGTTTCAGTACCACGGCCTAGTCACTGGTTCAATGACACCGTGCCCACAACCAGTGAGGTGTGTGAATATGCTTACGTCAGGTCCTGCACAGTAACAATCTGGCTTCTGAACACCTAATAATATAGGGTTTCGGTGCACCTAAAAAAAACCTAAACCCTGTATTATAAATTTCCAATGGCCAAAGTTCACAGAATCCCTGTTTCAAAAGTCAGGTGCCGCAAGCAAAAAACAAAGACGTCAAAGCAATGAAAAGCCAACTCCGTCTGTCAATCACGTGGCAACTTTCATTTGATACCACTTTGTCATTGACAGAACAGCTGCTGAAAGTTATTCAAGTGAGAATATTATACAAGATTAAACCTTATGGAAACTCTGCTCCGAATTGCTTAGATACACTGTAGTAATCAGCCACGGAAACGTAGTCACCTAAGTGAAATCTGAAGTGTATTTCATAAGCAACATAGAGTTGCTGTTATTCTATTACTTAACATAGAAAGTGGTGTTTGCTTTTAAAGGTTTATATTTTACAAAATACTAATATCATTTCCCCACAAATTTAACAAAAACATGGAAAATTGCATAATAATCACAGTCTTTATCAGAATGAATGTCTCTACCTGACAATAATTCAGATAGTTTCCCATCAATCTGACACCTACAGAATATACAGTAAATATTTCAGAAAAGTTATTGGAATACTTCTATCATTTAATCCAAAATTAATATCAGACAGATGCCAGGCGATACTATTTTCCAGATTGAGAGTGCTGTTTATATATATTTATACTAATGACCGATCCTAAGAATAAGAACCGATGAGGGTTATTCATCGTACGTCGGCACTCATAGCCCCGACGTAGGAGGATACATCAAGATGTGCTGCACAGCATTTATCTCCACGGCAGGTGGCTGTAGCGAAGGCGCAGACGCAAAGACAAAAAAGCCCCGTGCCAGCCCACTCCCAGCCAACGGTGCCCACCATCCGCCCCCTCCCTGGCAAAAAGTTGTGGAAAATAATCGTAAGTTCTAGCTATAAGCTAGGATTTGTGATTATTTAACTGACGTAGCGCAGAATAAATATCCCCCAATATCTCTATGGAAGGACATGGCCCCCCTGCTACTCCCTCTATATTTACGAAATGACCCCACTATCATTCTCCATATTGACACATGTTATTTAGGCATCTAGTAGCATTACACCAAGGTGAGTTTACTACTTTTATTTCCTGACAGGTGCTGAAGATGTTGCTAAACATGGCTGAATTTAGTGATCTAGCAGCTGGTAATGACTGAATTATCTGGAAGATGACACACATTAAAATGTAAATGCTGTATTATTTGTGTCATTTCTGCTTGGGCTGTTACCGTTTCCTCCTTATTTTATTGTTCTTTCTAAACTTTACTGCATGAGATGACAAGACATTTACCAACCCGTGAAACCAGAGACTGAGCCCCAAGTTACATAAATGCCATTTCTTAGCACCTAATTTTACTAAAAGTCATGCAAGCTGATCTGGAGGATAACGTCTTCCTCAGGCCTCTGATCTGCGGATGTAATCTTAGCTTCGCTTGGATGTAACTGGAGCTGGACCCTGAGCCCTGACTATCTTATATAAATGTGGTCTCTTAGCACCTAATCTTAGTAAAAGTCAGCCAGGCCACTGCACACTGCCTTGTCTGCCTGTTGATTACAATTGGGTTTAAGAACTTTACAAAGAATTGCAAAATCCTTAAGCAACTTGTAAGTCTGTAAACTCGGGCCATATTGGAAGTCGAAGCTTTAAAAGGACCCCAAGCCTAAATTCTAACAGATGTTGTGTTATCTAGTGCTCCCTGTATTCAGCCATTTTACGCTGAGAATCAAAAGACTATCTCAAAAACTTACAGATTTGCTATAAAACAGAGCAGCTTGTACTGTATGATAAAGTGTATCTTATCAGGACTTTTTCTACCATTGATAATCGGAGTTTGTACCATACAATTTTATACTATTTTCTGCTATATTGGAATGTCACACACGAGAAAATGTGATATATCAAATATCCCTAATAGAAAGAATTCAACTTGGTGCATTACATGACTTTTGTGGACAGAAAATAAAAAACCTTTGAGAGTGTTTATAAAGAGAATAATGTGAAATCAATGTTTATTCAGCGCACCCTTAGTAAAAAGGCAAAGATTTCCTGGTGTTTGTATATAAAAGGGTGTTACTCTCAGTAAATCTTCAATTATTGCCACCACTTGTTCAGATTTTGGAAGCTACTTGCAGATAAACTGAAATAATCTCAATAATGATGTTAGACTGAAAAAACTGTTAAGAGGACAAGATACTGTATGGAGTATGGATACTCTTCTCAAACCCATTGGTCAAGATGCATCATGTGTTTGATGACAACCAGCACACAATTCCTTTCTCCAAAAGTTGAACACATTTGTGTGCAGCCTGCCTTACACTGAAGCTCTGCTTGTTTAGCGTTTCTGCAGGCTATTAACATAAGCCCACCACATGCTTTGTAGACAGACAATTGGAGGTACATTTAACACATGATCTAAAGTCTGATGTAGTCACACTTCGATAAGAAGAATCATATGCATATGAGCAAGAATTACCGAGGAGGGTGTGTTCACATGCTACTGTTGAAATGGCATCACAATTACAATGCTAAGAACAGTTTTGATGTAATTTTAGTATTAGTATTTAGTATTAAATTTAAAGGGGTTTCCCATAAAACAAGTTAGGTCCTATCCACAGATCACAAGAACGGGGATCAGATGAGGTCTGATGGGATACCCTAGTCACACCTCTTGTCGTTCCCCAAAATAAGCAGAGCAGCTGGTCGCACCTGGAGATCAGCAATCTCCGTCAGCTCCATAGAGATAAACAGGGCAGCCCTGCCATGCCCGACTGTCTGCTTCACCTAGGGAGAGACTATGGGTTCAACAGGGGTTCCCCCACTGATCAGCAAGTTAGGCCCATACTGTGGAAACCCCTTTAATAGGTGAAAGAAACTGTAGCTAAAATCAGAAAATAAAACTAAATGCAACTGCTGCAACTTGTGGATGCACCCTCAGACCATGTTCACACATTGCATTTAAACTGCATGTAGAAATGTAATTCAAGCACAGCGGGGAGGAGCTTGTCCTGATTCATTTAGCACGAAACACTGTCAGGAACAAGCAACTGGTGTTTTGCAGTAAACAATGCAAAAAGTGTTGCTCTTCCCAATCACAAGTGTTTTAGACTAAACGCGTCTGCGATGGGGAAAATCTATGAACGTAAATCAAAAGCAGCATTTGAACATGGCCTCAAGGCCTACTCAGATAACTTTTGTGCTGCCTGTTTTTAGCAGTTAAAACATGTAGACTCCATTTTTTTAAATAAAGAAAAAAAAAACAGATAAGTTCTACAGATACATTTTCTAACTGGTACAGTATTTCATGAAAAAGTATCTTTTCTAAGACCTTACAACAGACAGAGAAGACCTATTAACCTAAAATAGTATTTCCACCATATGGCAGATGCATCATAAAATCCACCCATTGATAAATTCAGGTGCAAAGGCTGGAAAAATAAATGTTTAATGCAGCAAGATGATATACCCGAGTACTTAAGGGCTTGTTTATAAAAGTCTACAAAAGAAAATCTTGCAAGTCTTACATGACAGAGGCACGTTGGAGCCAAATACGAGCAGATGCTGCTCCCGCCACTGTTTAAATATCCTTTCTAGTCCTTTATATTTCTCCAAAAAGGGAAGAGGGAAAAAGTGTCATTCTAATTAGATAAATCCTTTAAGCGCGTGGCCTGCAGTTCGTCATGGAAATTAACCTCCCTGAAGATCACACTAACTGAAATAAGAAACTCAGTGTTTTGGCATACTGCAGTGAAATTAGAGACCCAGGACAGCGTTTAATACACACTTTCATAAACTTACCACATTTCATCTTTCTGAAGCCCTGAGTGCACGTCCCTTCTGAGACTCCCCAATCCAGCGCTACTGAGAAAAGCCCCAACTATTCAGGGGGGAGGACACGATCCACTTTGAACCAGCTGCTCGAGAGGATCAGGGAACTTAGAACATTTTTTGAGTAAAAGCATCTGCTCGGCCAATCTATGAAATGGCTCTCTCATGAATATTGCTATGAAATTAGTGCCGTGTGACGCGCTTCCCTGTAGAGGGGCCTACACGATTTCCATCCACTTGTGATAATTTCATTAGGAAAACTAGCTGCTACATTAAATGCACAATGCAAATTTCTAGATGACAGCTCTGCCTCGTGAAATTACTCAAAATGGGTGTACAATGTATCATCAGTGTGAGGTCAAGTGTTAGCATCCAGACCAAACATTGTTATGTTATTGTAATTCCACATTCCTACCTCACAAATGGTTACCAACACAATACCAACAAATAGTAGTTAAAACACCTATTATTTCTAGGAATAACTGAAAAATGTTGCTTAGAACAACTTTATATCCATATAATATCTTATATTTTTGTATGCTATGTATCTAATATTAGTGAGATTAAAACTGCTCATGATATGTTTCAATCTGCTCCAAAAGTTGATGACATTTATGCTTCAGTCAATATCCTCAACAAAAGGTTAACAGTGAGTTGCAGTGACTTTACCTTCAGATACTAAATGGCTGTATGTTGATGTTTCTAAGCCATGTTCTGTCCATTGTATGACAGATCGGCCCATGGCTGCACCAAAGGTAATCCTTTATAATGGATCAGTGCACATAGCCATTATTTTAACAGACTGAGCATCTATTCTTTTATGCCGCTTTCACACAGCCATTGTTGGGGGGCAAATTTGTGGTTAGATAAAAGTCCCCACAGACGGCTTTGGCGTCCGGTGGCAGTACGATGACCACACAGGTGTAGCACCTTGCCGTAATACGCACAGGAATAATATAGAGCATGCTCTATCTTTTTCCATATTTACGGCCGAGCAGGGTGCATCGCTCTGTAAAGGAGAGGGGTGAGCAGTGCCCCTTCCTCTCAGGCGTATGCTCGCAAGGGTTACGGCAGTGTGAAAGAGGCCTTCAAACAGTAGAGCATGTCCTAGACAAGCCAGTTTCAACAACCCATTGTCCAATAGAAATCATTGGGTACGTGAAGAAAACAGACTACAGTCGGATGACATCTGTGTGCTGCCTGAGAAAATTGGATGTTTGTTATTATACACTCAAGGGTGACAAAGTTTACTGTAAAATTCATCCATTTTCTGTCATTAAAAAACAGCTGACAAACTGATCCAAGAAGGAAGCAAAGAGGACGAAAATCATGTGTGAAAAACAAACATTGTCAACTCTTTATTGCCAATAATTGTCTTGTTCATGTGCATCTAGCCTTAGTTTACCGTAGTAAAAATCCCAAAATCATACATGTCAATGATGGGAAAAATAACTTAAGAACTCTCTTAAGAATGAATGTTTTAGTTTCCGGTATCTTTTACAGCAGGAAAAGCAGAGAAGAGTTTGGACCAATTCACTGGTATTCTAACTGTGAAAAATAAAGGAACTATAATGTTCCTCATTTTTAGTCTAAAGGATACAAGTTGTCCAATAGTTAAAAAAATTAAAAAACCACTATAAAAAATTAAACAAGAAAACAATAATCACAGATCTTTTATGAACATAGGTCATAACACGAGTGTGCATATTATTGGTGCAACACAAATTGTTTAAACTTCCTTTTCATCCACAAAATATCCAACTTCAATGCTTTAGGTATAATTTTGTGTAAAATGAACCTAACCCTTCTGCAAGTACGTTATGTATAACGCAGCGTCTGGTTATAGAATTCATTGGGGCTCATTTACTAAGGGTCCCCCCCACATCCCCCAGTGCTTGACTGACAGCCTGTATAATGATGTGAGATATAATGGTGTAATGGCTCCTCTATGTGCTTCCTGGTGCTGGAGGCCACCCCCCTTGCAGCCTGTGTGTATGAGATACTCCTATACAAATGACTGACAGCCTGTATAATGAAGTGAGGTATAATGGTGTAATGGCTCCTCCATGTGCTTCCTGGTGCTGGCGGCCACGCCCCCTGCAGCCTGTGTGTATGAGATACTCCTATACACATGACTGTATAACGAAGCTGGCGCTAGGTGGCCCTATGTACTTCCGGGTGCTGGAGGCCACACCCCCTGTAACCTGTGTGTGACCCAAGTGCTCCAGGATGCAGCCATGTGTATAGCAGGAGAGAGCATGTCAGCAGATAAAGCACAGACACCAGCAATACTTTACTATACATTACACACAGATATTAGCAGGAGGAGGAGAAGGGAGGGATAACAGGGGTGACATCACTGCCTCTGACCATGTGACCAGCCTTATTTACATAATAAAGAAGAGATGATTTTATAATGATTAATATATGAATTGACTAGATAAATGCTGGGATGGAATCCTTGTGAGCTGCTCCAACAGCTAGTAGTGACAGAATTTGTGACAGAGACCTGATGACAGGTGTCCTTTAACAAGCCTAGCTAGTTCCAGTTATGTTAGCCTCAAAATGCACACAATGAGGCCAAATACTATATGGGTAAACTCATTTTCATACCTCTGCATGTTGTTTATATTTATAATGTCCTTTTATAAGAAATGGTAGCAGGTGGAAATATAGCTACTCCATTATACAACCCTGAGTGTTATCTTACATTCTTGAGGACACTTTAGAATTCTTGAGAATTGCCCTCATCTACCTGGGTCCTCTTTCCTATGTGATTTCACATTCTTATGTCAGTTACAGGAGTCTGGGTTATAGATATTCTCACAATGAAAGCTAATTAAAGTTGTCCAATGTAATCTGAATACACTAAATATATGATCTGGATGTATAAATTTCCAGTTTTTAACGTTCATGGGCCAATTGTGAAAAGACTGGGCGACCATCCAATGTGTATGATGGACTCCCAACTCTCACCTGACAACAGGTGTTGAGTTAAGGATTGGGCAGGTGGATTTCAAGTACCCGATCCCTTTATTTACAGTGAGATAAGCTAATGACAGAGGTGTCCAACAGGGGTTTATCTCTCTTTTCTTTTAGGACACATGTACTGCTCAGTTGTTCAGTTGCCTTTATTCTTATTGCCTTAAAGATGGAGAAGGAATGGCACATAGAAATTGAATCCTAGGAAATTGTCTTAATTTGGATACTACAAGATAACAGCAAACTTGACACAGGTCTGAACACTTTTTGCTCAGTACTTTTTAAACTTTATAACGAAATTGGTGGAATCTGATCTTCCCTTAATACTAGTTATGGACTTATGTAGCAGTTGGTCCCAATGGGCACATCTGCAGGTCAGCTTCCCAGACTTTTTGGCATCCCTAAAGAGTTTTGAATAATTCTATTTTGGGAATCCTGAGCAGAACTACAACTTGTCCAAGCGTGTCATTTACCTGCCGGAACAGGTCTGAGGAGACTAAAGACGACTTCAACAACTCTGTTCTTAGACATGTGAAATTCTGGCACACAGGGCCTAACTTTTCATTTTATGAAAGAAAAGGAAGCTGAAAGAGCTGCAAAGTAGGATTAAAGAAAATGAAGATTATTAGTTGAAAGGGAAACTCCTTGAAGGATCTGATATAAAGGACATTTGGGGGGACCAGGATTTGGAACTGAGCTGCAAGAAGAAACAGCATACGAGCGGCTCAGAGAAAAGAGACGTGAGCAGGAATTACACCTTACAGGAATTTGTTTGGGGACCAGGAATTAATGTGAGAACGCATGGGGAACGCATGTATTATAAAGATTGACAGAACTTGGGCAGAAACACAAAAGAAAAATGGACCCCCCTTTCTCCAGACACACATAATATAAGACAGTGTCAGGCAAGTACAGCAGCGCATCACTCAGGTCTACAGTCTCCTTCTCAAGACCACAGAGGATAAAGGGTTTCGACGAGAGACTAGCGTAACCATCTCATTTTTCTAATGAAACTGTTAAGTGCTTTCTCCTTTCTCAAAGAAATCTTCCACCCCTTTGATCGACATTCATATATTTCTAGGGAAAAGAGAAGAAACTTGCACTGAAGCCTCTTCCATGGTCCTTGTTGTTCACCAAGATAGGTTTTTAGGGCCAGTGCTATTTTCCGCTCCTCTGCCTTCTTTCCTATTTGTCCTTAAGACTCCTCTCACCTTGAGGAGTGTTAGGATTACCCGGCATTTATACTCAATGCTCCTCTTTATTCCTTAAGACTTATTAAGAATGATAATGAGCTCCAAAGGACCGTCACGTCGCGCTCCTTCCCTCTCTCTCTGTCGCTCTCTTCTCTACGTGCCTATTCTGTCAAAGGCACACAGGACAAATCAGACCAAAAAAAAAAAAAATCTGACAATATGGATCAAGGACACTTGAGGATTTATATTCTATAATTCCACCCTTTCTTTTGTTTTTATTATTCCTCTTCAAATTTCTCATCCCCCTCCCGGACTTTGACCGGGGACGCGAGGAGGCAGCCTGCCTAGAAAACCTCGTTAATGGGAAGCCCTTAAACGGCTGATTAATTTTAGCAAAATTTACGATGTTCTCTCTCTCTCTTATTCTTGCTTTCATTTAAGCTGCAGTATTCTGTCAAAGAGGGTTAACCTGGCTGCTAGGCTTTCTTACCTAGCTGACTGCAGGACTACCTCTATGAAAGTGAAGAAAATAGTCATTTTAAGCAAGTAAACTTTGTCTTAAACACAAGACAGTCCGACACATAAAAACACAAAGACTAAAAAACAAAATGAATAAAGGACACCACTATTCAGACATATCATAAATAAGAGGCTTTTCTATTAGAAAATGACCCTATAACACAAAAATTAAAGCAAAATTAGCAGCGGATGCAGCGCAGCAAGCACGCCATAATAGACGCAGATTCCAAACACGAGCATATCGATTGCAAGTTTCACTCAATGGATATTAACATGCATGTTAACGGACTGCTCTATTGAACAAGACGGACAAGTGTCAATGTAAAGTGCCTGGGTTATGTCGACACAGATATAAATAAGCCAGCAACGCTGCTCGCATCGCCGGACCGCTCTCTACAGTGCAGCCCTGCACTGAGCTTTTTTAAGGAAGATATCAAGCAGGAAAAGGCTCAATCCTAAGCTACATTGTACTCTGCATTTGACCAATTTAACCAGATGACAGCAACTCCGCAGCGTGCGGTCTCCA
The DNA here is from genome assembly GCA_019512145.1 of Engystomops pustulosus. NCBI lineage: Eukaryota > Metazoa > Chordata > Amphibia > Anura > Leptodactylidae > Engystomops > Engystomops pustulosus. The sequence goes on from CM033646.1 coordinate 114,815,228, forward strand.
ATAAATTACAGATGGGTGAAAAAAGTGAGCATTTATATAAAAGGGGGGGAGGGGAATGGGACAGCACGGAACAAGTGAATTCTTTTAAAGCAGTCCGACCCATAGTTGCTAGTTTCATACTTTGACCACAAAATTCTTTGCATGAGAGATGGGGAACCACTTTGACTGCAGATCTCTGTAAAGAAGAGCTCAGCTTCTAAATAAAAGGAATACAAACACAAATTGCTAATCCTACTAATTCGTCCATATGGATAGCTGGGTTAGCTAGATAAAAGATTAAGGGTTTTAATAAGGAAGCTGCTGCTAACGCAGTCATTTCACATACGGGGCACTGGAAGTCATTGAGACAAACCTTTCAAAAACTTTTCGGCCCTAATCCCCCAATGTCCTCTGGAAATAAGGATGGGTTTATCTAGGAATATTACATGGGACGATTTCCATCCAGTGCTGACTCGCCTCTCGCCCTTCTGTCTTGTAAACATTTCAATTAAAACCTGCTAAAATGAATACGGCTGTAGAGAAAAAAAGAAGAAGAAGAAGCCTCGATGTTCTAAGTTCCATGGGGAGGATTTCACTGTAAATTCCTTCAGGATGCTGCCGCCTCAATTCTGTTCTACAACTGAACACTTCTTACAGGGATTTCCTGCACCACAAACCAAATTGCTAACTGTGTAAAGATGACAACCTCGTCTGTCTGGAAGCTGACACTACAGCTCTTAAAAGAAAAAATAATAATAAAATAAGCCGTCGACTTTGCCACTAAAGTATTGTCTTGTACTAGCTAATATTCTTGTGTCACTGTGTTATAAAAAAAAAACAGAAGGGGGGGAGATATGACTTTCCCTGAATGATCTGTTTAACCTAAGCCAGAGAGGAAAAAAAAAAGAAGTCATTAATTACTTATGTGAGCTATTCCTTCACAAAGACAATAAACCTGCCTGGTCGCCATGGATATGACATATTTGCTCTGAAAACAACACAATAATTAGCAAAGGGGAGAGATCCGAGGAGAATATGCAAACTCCTGAGTTTAAAGCTGTACAGCCTTTTTGTTTTTTTCTAACTTGTCACAGTCATTTATGCATCGGAACCAAATTACGCAAACAAACACAAACAAAATGCATCATTAAAGGAAAAAAGACACAAATAACACACACGGAGACATCTACATGGTAACAAAGTCCTGGGGAGGCAATGAAAAAGAAGGAAAAGCAACAGACCTTCCAGGGGGATCAGGGCTGGTGGTGAACAGGGGCTTGTTTCTGGTTTTGGTTAAGGCCACATCTCATTATACATTTACACACCGACTGTGATTTATGTTTTATTGGAGAAAAAAAATCATAATCTGATCTGCAGAAGCCGGGGTTACAACAGCGTCTGCTAATGAAGTTTACAATGCACAGACCCCTATATTGTACTAAACTTTATATTTATAGTCATTTTAAAGGGACGTCTATTGTAAATGGTACACTCACAAACAGTACATAACACAGATATATGCATATACCGACACACACATGCAATAATAATAATAACACATGTACATTCACAACTCAGAGAAATACATGACACAAACACAAAACATAAACTGACGTACAGTAACCTAGAAGAATACATACACACATCATAGACACAGATGTACATGTACTCTCGGAAGAATCCATACACTTACATGATACAAACACACAAAATAGACACGCACGTACAGTTACAACTTCAAAGAATACACAAACTTACATGAACATGAACTTACATGACAAAAGCATACAACATAGACACAGTTGTATCCTATCACACAATGTATAAACACAACACACCTCACAGTATAGACACAAATACACACAACATACAAAAGTGACACAGGTACATACAAAAACATTGTTTTTACATGCTAAAACAGGCCACATAGTAACAAATACAGGAACATAGACAACACTAACACACCTTATAAACACTTCAAGAGGCACACAACATATTTACTCAGACACAAATACTTACTCGTCCAATATACACCATATACACAAAGAAGTACACACACCTCCCATCCACACACATGTATGTTCTGCTTACACGAGTCTGATCAAGTTCCCAATGTTGTTTGTTGATTCACTATAAACTTGGCTTATAGCAGAATAAAATCTCCAGATCTGAACGTCCGCAGCTCACACCGGGGGCTGCTTTGAAGCTGTTTATACATCATAAGGATTAAGTATAACACAACATTATACTCGAGCAGATTTGTTTTTATTGCTAAAAATTCCTCATTTAGGTCAAAACGAGCAGATCATGGAAACCTCATTCATAAAAAGATTAAAAAAAAAGACTGTATTGTTTTTAAGTTCACTCTTTTAAAACAATAGTTCTTCGCCAAAGTCTTTGATCTTGAAAGGTTTTTGAGATTTTCAGCTGGGGGAGAGAAAAATGATCTATTTTAAATAATGATGCAACTTGAGGATCAAAGCCATGACTTTGTGTTAGCCATAATAAGCTCGGCTTGGCACAGAACTGCGAGTGCAACCTCCCTTCCATAAAACAAAATATATTGTAGACTTAAACAACCTCAGAAAACTTCCCGGCTACTGTCTGCACACATCAGACTGGCCCTTTAAAGTGCCCCGGTGTTATACACAGTGTGATTTCTGAAAGAGATCCGTTGACATCTCTATGGAAACCAGCAACAGATTATCATCAACAGAATAAATAACCAGTCTAATAAATTAAACAGGAGAGAGAAGGCACAAGATCGCAGAAACTTGATTACTCCGGGTTCAACAATATTCCCCAGAAAGTGGCTTCTGCAGCTGACATTGGAAAGAGAGGTGGCAGCAGAGCGCTTCCCCATAGGAGCAGCACATGGATTAGATATTAGGATCAAATAAGAACAATAATGGGACCAGAGTCCAGGTCATTACAATAACTCCTGCACATACAGTGATTTATTATCACACCATAGATAGGTACAACCAAAGGAAAAAAAAGCAGCACTCCAGATCCAAATTCAAGTGAAACAGGGGAACTTTATTCCTTGTACGACGTTTCGGTGGATAACCTTTCTCAAGCAGCCTATATACAAAGTATATATAGCAAACACATAGTGCTCCATGAATACACAGGAAGTACAGCAATAAGTAAAGAACACTAAATCAAGTGCACACATGATTAGAAAAGTACCCCAAATTCATACATACAGCAATATTCATAAAGTGCAAGTGCTCAAAAGTGAAGAATACATGAATAAAGTGCAGGAATATTCCTATATCCATTAATTGCATCATTAAAATCAATACATCACACCTGTAACATCCGGAGTACAGTCCCCATATGCTAACTGACGTCCTCCTCTGTATAGGAATAACTCACATAGATTGAAGTCTGCAGCGTCTCACGGTGCTCAGTGTGCGAGCCTGAAATCCGACGAGCATGAGCAGTGTCGCACAATGCAGACACAGAAGACACATTAGATAAGGGCAGCCAGTACTGCCAGAAGCGTCCCACGTGACCTGCAGCATGGGATGGGCGGAGCTGCTGTACATGGGCTCAGCTAGCCCTGTGTGAACAGGGGCATATACTGTAATAGAGAGGCAAGAAGACGCTGTGTGAACAGGGGCATACAGTGAGACAATCACTGCAAAAGATCACATATGAGATAGTCACTTAGTCCCAGACACATTATATTTAACTTTACTAAAGTGTAGAGAATAAAGAACCAAGTAACTTCCCAAACTGCAAATAGTAAGAGAAGACAAGGTCTGATTTGGTGAGAAGTGTGTGGAGTGGATCATATACTCCCTGCATAAGAGACAGGCATAGAAGTATGAAAACTTCTCAGATGATGGGGGGCTGGCTTACTTACTGGGGCTCCTCTCCTTCTGTCATCAGGTGTCACCGCACTTCACACAACTTCCAGCTTTTTTTGCCCAGAAACATGAAAAAAGAATAAAACAGTGGAATCCTCGGTTTCTTTTTATATAATAAGTCAGCGCTCCAAAGTGTGTTCTGTCCCAGTGCAGAGTGACTGACAGATCGGGCACCTGTTCCCTGTCCCGGGCTCAAAAATAGGAGTGTGACATTGACCAAAAATGCACGGTTCCAATCCCCCCTCCCTGCCTGTACACACACCCCCTGCCACCTCCTCCGGGCTGCTGCACCCATAGCAACCCCTCCGCTGGCAGCAGAGCTATGCTGCTGCAGAACCGCTTGAAAGTTACAGCTGTCGATCACTTTCCTGGCACCCCAGCAATGAGACGCGTCTCCTGAGTGCAGCCTGCTGGTAGCTCCCAGTGCCTGTGATAGGGAAACTTTCCACACTTTCTACTGCCCCTTCCAGTAGAACATCAGTGCCCTATGAGTAGCCCCAGAACTGAAAAGGCAGAGGACATGGCACCTGGGCACTGGTCTGCTAGCAGCTGTCTCCCTGGGTTGCACCACTTACCAGCATACTACACATCCCCCAGCACCCCTAAGGGTTAACTTGTGCCCAGCACTCGCCCTTCCCTTTAGTCCCTCTCCAGGCATGGCAGGATGGCAGCTGCCAGGGAAGTCTCTTACCTGCACTTGTGCTTTGGTTGACTTTTCAGGTAAAGGAAAATGTGAGTTTTGGACGTTACCTCTGCACATGCGCCATCAAACTTGTCTGATCCTGGGGTTTTATTATTGAATATTCTTATTTCTAAGCAGGAGCAGAGCACGAAACACGGACTGGAGCCAAGTAGACAGGAGCTGGGAATGGCTGTAAAACCTGGATGTGGCTTCCTGTGACCTCTAGTGGCCGCAGCCTGGCACACTTCTTGTTGTGCCCAGCATGGGAGCAGGCACACCTGAGCGGCAGGAACTCTGCAGGAGTCTCATTCTTACTATCAAACCTGCTGAGGACTACAAGTCCCAGGATATGCTCACCCCTATACAAGATTCACCTGCTATGGACTACAACTCCAAGGATATACTCACCACTATATAGTATTCAACTACTGGGGACTACACATCCCAGGCTACAATCACCACTATATACTATTCATCTACTGGGGACTACACGTCCCAGGCTACACTCACCACTATATAGTATTCAACTACTGGGGACTACACATCCCAGGCTACAATCACCACTATATACTATTCATCTACTGGGGACTACACGTCCCAGGCTACTCTCACCACTACATATCACTATTCATCTACTGGGGACTACCAATCAGCTACACTCACCACTATATACTATTCATACTTGGGACTACAAGTCCCAGGCTACACTCACACACTATATACATTCATCTATGGGGACTACAGTCCCAGGCTACCTCACCACATATACTATTCATCTACTGGGGACTACACGTCCCGCTACACTCTCCACTATATACTATTCTCTATGGGCCAAAGTCCCGCTACACTCACCACTATATACTATTCATCTACTGGGGACTACACGTCCCAGGCTACACTACCACTATATCACTATTCATCTATCTGGATGCACGTCCCAGGCTACACTCACACTATATACTATTCATTACTGGGGACTACACGTCCCAGGCTACACTACACACTATATATACTATTCATCTACTGGGGACTACAAGTCCCATGCTACACTCATCACTATATACTATTCATCTACTGGGGACTACACGTCCCAGGCTACACTCACCACTATATACTATTCATCTACTGGGGACTACAACTCCCAGGCTATACTCACCACTATATACTATTCATCTACTGGGGACTACACGTCCCAGCCTACACTCACCACTATATACTATTCATCTACTGGGAACTACATGTCCCAGGCTACTCTCACCACTATAAACTATTCATCCACTGGGAACTACATGTCCCAGGCTACTCTCACCACTATATACTATTCATCCACTGGGGACTATAACTCCCAGGCTATACTCACCACTATATACTATTCATCTACTGGGGACTACTATTCCCAGGCTAGACTCACCACTATATACTATTCATCTACTGGGGACTACAAGTCCCAGGCTACACTCACCACTATATACTATTCATCTACTGGGGACTACTATTCCAAGGCTACACTCACCACTATATACTATTCATATACTGGGGACTACACGTCCCAGGCTCCACTCACCACTATATACTATTCATCTACTGGTGACTACACGTCCCAGGCTACACTCACCACTATATACTATTCATCTACTGTGGACTACAAGTCCCAGGCTACACTCACCACTATATACTATTTATCTACTGGGGACAACACGTCCCAGGCTACACTCACCACTATATACTATTTATCTACTGGGAACTACATGTCCCAGGCTACACTCCACCACTATATACTATTCATCTACTGGGGACTACAAGTCCCATGCTACACTCACCACTATATACTATTCATCTACTGGGGACTACAACTCCCAGGCTACACTCACCACTATATACTATTCATCTACTGGGGATTACACGTCCCAGGCTACACTCACCACTATATACTATTTATCTACTGGGGACTACAAGTCCCAGGCTACACTCACCCTATGTACTATTCATCTACTGGGGACTACACGTCCCAGGCTACAATTACCACTATATACTATTCATCTACTGGGGACTACACGTCCCAGGCTACATCATCTACAATTACCACTATCTACTATTAATTCTCGGGTACTGACACGTCCCAGAGTCTACCTCACCACTATAATAACTATTCATCGACTGGGGACTACACGTCCCAGCGACACTTACCCACTATTACTATTCATCTAGCTGGGGCCTACACGTCCCAGGCTACACTCACCACTATATACTATTCATCTACTGGGGACTACACGTCCCAGGCTCCACTCACCACTATACGTATTCAATTTCTTACAAAATGTGGGGACTACACGTCCGGCCTACACTCACCCCTATACTATTCACTTAACTGGGGACTACACTCCAGGTCTAACACTCACCACGATATATTCACTATGGACTACACTCCCAGGCTACACTCACCACTATATACATTCATCTACTGGGACTACACGTCCCAGGCTACCTCACCACTAATACTATTCATCTATCTGGGACTACAAGTCCCGGATCTACACTCAACCACTATATACTATTCATCTACTGGGGTACTACTACACGTCCCAGGCCTCACCACTATGATACTATTCATCTACTGGGACATACTCCCAGGCTACAACTCACCACTATACATACTATTCATCTATGGGGACTACAGCTCCCAGCTACCTCACACCACTATAACTATTCATCTACTGGGACTACACGTCCCAGGCTACACTCACCACTATATACATTCATCTACTGGGGACTACACGTCCGCTACACTCCCACTATATCCTATCAACTCCTGGGACTACACTCCCAGGCTACACTCACCACTATATACTATTCATCTACTGGGGACTACACGTCCCAGGCTACACTCACCACTATATACTATTCATCTACTGGGGACTACTCGTCCCAGGCTACACTCACCACTATATACTATTCATCTACTGGGGACTACAAGTCCCAGGCTACATTCACCACTATATACTATTAACTACACTGTGGACTACACGTCCCAGGCTACACTCACCACCTATATACTATTCCATCTACGGGGGACTACATCCATGCTACACCACCACTAATCTATCATCACTGGGACTACATCCACTCCTCACACACTATATACTATTCATCTACTGGGACTACACGTCCCAGGCACACTCCCACTACTATACTATTCATCTACTGGGACTACGTCCCAGCTACACTCACCACTATATACTATTCATCTACTGGGGACTACACGTCCCAGGCTACACTCACCACTATATCTATTCATCCTATTGGGGACTACACGTCCCAGGCTACACTCACCACTATATACTATTCATCTACTGGGGACTACACGATCCCAGCTACACTCACCACTATATACTATTCTCTAATGGTGACTACACTATCCCCGGCTACACTCACCACTATATACTATTCATCTACTGGGACTACACTCCCAGGCTAACACACTCACCACTATATACTATTCATCTACTGGGAGACTAACTCCCATGCAACATCCACACTATATACTATTCATCTACTGGGACTACACTCCCAGGCTACACTCACACTTATACTATTCACTACTGAGGACTACAGTCCCGCTCACCCTATATACTATTCATCTACTGGGGACTAACACACTCCCAGGCTACACTCACCACTATATACATTCACTACTGGGACTAACGTCCCAGGCTACACTACCACATATACTATTCATCTACTGGGACTACAGGTCCCAGGCTACACTCACCACTATATACTATTCATCTACTGGGGACTACACGTCCCAGGCTACAATTCACCACTATATACTATTCATCTACTGGGACTACACGTCCCAGGCTACACTCACCACTAATACTATTCATCTACTGGGGACTACACGTCCCAGCTACACTCACCACTATAACTATTCATCTACTGGGACTACACGTCCCAGGCTACACTCACCACTATATACTATTCATCTACTGGACTACAACGTCCCAGGCTACACTCACCACTATATCTTCATCTACTGGGACTACCGTCCCAGCCTACACTCACCACTATATACTACATTCTCTGGGACTAAACGTCCCAGCTACACATCACCCTATATACTATTCATCTACTGGGGACTACACGTCCCAGGCTACACTCACCACTATATACTATTCATCTACTGGGGACTACAACTCCCAGGCTACACTCACCACTATATACTATTCATCTACTGGGGACTACACTCCCAGGCTACACTCACCACTATATACTATTCATCTACTGGGGACTACTCCAGGCTACACTCACCACTATATACTATTCATCTACTGGGACTACACGTCCCCAGGCTACACTCACCCACTATATACTATTCATCTACTGGGGACTACCGTCCCCAGCTACACTCCCACTATATACTATTCATCTACTGGGGACTACTCTCCCAGGCTACACTCACCACTATATACTATTCATCTACTGGGGACTACACTCCAGGCTACACTCACCACTATATACTATTCATCTACTGGGGACTACAACGTCCCAGTGCTACACTCACCACTATATACTATTCATCTACTGGGTGACACAGCCCAGGCTACACTACCACTATATACTATTCATCTACTGGGGACTACACGTCCCAGGCTACACTCACCACTATATACTATTCATCTACTGGGGACTACACGTCCCAGGCTACACTCACCACTATATACTATTCATCTACTGGGACTACACGTCCCAGGCTACACTCACCACTATATACTATTCTCTACTGGGACTAACACTACACGTCCCAGGCTACACTCACCACTATATACTATTCATCTACTGGGGACTACACGTCCCAGGCTACACTCACCACTATATACTATTCATCTACTGGGGACTACACGTCCCAGGCTACCTCCACCACTATAACTATTCATCTACTGGGGACTACACGTCCCAGCGCTACACTCACCACTATATACTATTCATCTACTGGGGACTCCTTCCCAGCTACACTCACCACTATATACTATTCATCTACTTGGGGACTACAGTCCCAGGCTACACTCACCACTATATACTATTCATCTACTGGGGACTACACGTCCCAGGCTACATACCACTATAACTATTCATCTACTGGGGACTACACGTCCCAGGCTACACTCACCACTATATACTATTCTCTACTGTGACTACAATTATTCCTAGGGCTACACTCAACCAACTATACTATTCATCTACTGGGACTACACGTCCCAGGCTACACTACCCACTATATACTATTTCATCTACTGGGGACTACAAGTCCCAGGCTACACTACACCACTATATACTATTCATCTACTGGGGACTACACGTCCCAGGCTACACTCACCACTATATACTATTCATCTACTGGGGACTACAACGTCCCAGCAACTCACCACTATATACTTTCATCTACTGGGACTCAACGTCCCGGCTACACTCACCACTATCTATTCATCTACTGGGGGACTACAACTCCCATGCTACACTCACCACTATATTACTATTCACTACTTGGGGACTACACTCCCAGGCTACTCACCACTATATACATTCATCTACTGGGGACTACACGTCCCAGGCTACACTCACCACTATATACTATTCATCTACTGGGGACTAAAGTCCCAGGCTACACTCACCACTATACTATTCATCTACTGGGGACTACCAGTCCCCAGCTACACCCACCACTATATACTATTCATCTACTGGGGACTACACGTCCAGGCTACACTACCACTATATACTATCATCTCTGGGACTACGTCCCAGCTCACTCACCACTATAACTATTATCTCTGGGGACTACAACTCCCAGGCTACACTCACCACTATTAACTATTCATCTACTGGGGACTACACGTCCCAGCCACATACCACTATATACTATTCATCTACTTGGGGACTACACTCCCAGGCTACACTCACCACTATATACTATTCATCTACTGGGGGACTACAACGTCCCAGGCTACACTCACCACTATATACTATTCATCTACTGGGACTACTACGTCCCAGGCTACACTCACCCACTATATACTATTCATCTACGGGGACTACACTCCCAGGCTAACTCACCACTAATACTATTCATCTACTGGGGACTACACTCCCCAGGCTACAATACCACTATATACTATTCATCTACTGGGACTACACGTCCCAGGCTACACTCACCACTATATACTATTCATCTACTGGGACTACAGTCCCAGGCTACCTCTACCACTATATACTATTCATCTATCTGGGGACTACACGTCCCAGGCTACACTCACCACTTATACTATTCATCTACTGGGGACTACAACTCCCACTACACTCACACTATATACTATTCATCTACGGGGACTACACGTCCCAGGCTACACTCACACTATATCTATTCATCTACGGGGCTACACGTCCCAGGCTACACTCACACTATATATATTCATCTACGGGGGACTCAACGTCCAGGCTCACACTCACCACTATATACTATTATCTACTGGGACACAACGTCCCATGCACACTCACCACTATACTATTCATCTACTGGGACTACATGTCCCAGCTACACCACCACTATATACTATTCATCTACTGGGGACTACAAGTCCCAGGCTACACTCACCACTATATACTATCATCTACTGGGACTACACGTCCCAGGCTACACTCACCACTATATACTATTATCTACTGGGGACTACACGTCCCAGGCTACACTCACCACTATATACTATTCATCTACTGGGGACTACAAGGTCCCAGGCTACACTCACCACTATATACTATTCATCTACTGGGACTACACGTCCCAGGCTACACTCACCACTATATATATTCATCTACTGGGGACTACACATCCCAGGCTACACTCACCACTATATACTATTCATCTACTGGGGACTACACGTCCAGGCTACCCTCACCACTATATACTATTCATCTACTGGGGACTACACGTCCAGGCTACACTCACCACTATATACTATTTATCTAATCTACTGGGACTACAGTCCCTATACACTCACCCTTATACTATTCATCTACTGGGGACTACAGTCCCAGGACAACTCACCACTATATACTATTCATCTACTGGGGACTACAAGTCCCAGGCTACACTCACCACTCTATATATTCTCTACTGGGGACTACACAGTCCCAGGCTACACTCACCACTATATACTATTCATCTACTGGGTGACTCACAGCCCAGGCTACACTCACCACTATATACTATTCATCTAGGGGACTACACGTCCAGGCTACACTCACCACTATATACTATTCATCTACTGGGACTACAACCCAGGCTACACTCACCACTAATATAATTCATCTACTGGGGACTATAAACTCCCATGCTACACTCACCCCTATATACTATTCTCTACTGGGGCTACAGTCCCAGCTACATCTCACCACTATATACTTTCATCTACTTGTGGGACTACACGTCCCAGGCTACACTCATCCACCATATATACTATTCATCTACTGGGGACTACACGTTCCAGGCTACACTCACCACTAATACTATTCATCTACGGGACTACAGTCCCCAGCTACACTCACCACTATATACTATTCATCTACTGGGGACTACAACGTCCCAGCTCCACACTCACCACTATATACTATTCATCTACTGGGGACTACACTCCCAGGTACACCACCACTATATACTATTCATCTACTGGACTACAACTCCCAGGCTACACTTTAATACCATATAATACTATTCATCTGACTGGGACTAGACAGTCCAGGCTACACTCACCACTATATACTTTATCTACTCTGGGGGACTACAACTCCCAGGCTACACTCCCACTATTATATCTCTATTGGGGAACATAAATGTACAAACTTATCTATGCACACTGGGGACTCACGTCCCAGGCTCACTCACACTATATACTATTCATCTACTGGGGACTACACGTCCCAGACTAACTCACCACTATAAATACATTCATCTACTGGGGATACAACTCCCAGCTATACTCCACCACTATATACTATTTCATCTACTGGGGACTACATATAATCCCAGAGTATACACTCCCCCACTATATCACTATTCATCTACTGGGACTACACGTCCCAGCTACACTCACCACTATATCTATTCATCTACTGGGACTACGTCCCAGGCTACACTCACCACATATACTATTCCATCTACTGGGGACTACCTCCCAGGCTAACACTCACCACTATAGACTTTCATCTCTTGGACTACACGTCCCAGGCTACACTCACCACTATATATATTCTCTACTGGGGACTACAACTCCCAGCTAACTCACCACTATATACTATTCATCTACTGGGGACTACACGTCCCCGGCTACACTCACCACTATATACTATTCATACTACTGGGGACTACTACGTCCCAGCTTCCACTCACCACTATATAGCTATTCTCTACTGGGGACTACATTTCCCAGCTAACACTTCACCACTACTATACTATTCATCACTGGACTAACAATCCCAGCTACACTCACCACTATATACTATTCTCTACGGGTACTACTACAAGTCCCAGGCTAACCCCTCTCCACCACTATATACTATCATCTACTGGGACTACATCCAGGCTACACTCACCACTATATATACTATTCTCTTCTGGGGACTACAATCCCAGGCTACACTCACCACTATATACTATTCATCTACTGGGGACTACAGTCCCAGGCTCACTCACCACTATATACATTCATCTACTGTGTACTACAGTCCCCAGGCTACATCACCACTATATACTATTCATCTACTGGGACTACACTCCGGCTACACTCACCACTATAATACTATTCATCTACTTGGGGACTACATCCCCAGGCTGCACTCACCACTATATCCTATTTCTACTGGGACTACAAGTCCCAGGCTACCTCACCACTATATACTATTCATCTACTGACTGGGACTACTATTCCCAGCTACACTCACCACTATATACTATTCATCTCTACTGGGACTACACGTCCAGGCTACCTCACCACTATATACTATTCACTACGGGTACTACAAGTCCCAGGCTACACTCCCACTATAATACTATTCATCTACTGGGGACTACACGTCCCAGGCTACACTCACCACTATATACTATTCATCTACTGGGACTACAACTCCCAGGCTAACTCACCACTATATACTATTCATCTACTGGGAACTAACATGTCCCAGCTACACTCCCACATATCTTATTCATTACTGGGGACTATACTTAGCCCAGGCTCGAACAACCACTATAGACTATTCATCTACTGGTGAACTACATGTCCCAGGCTACACTCACACTATAAATACTATTCTCTATGGGACTACACGTCCCAGGCTACACTTACCACTATATACTTTCATCTACTGGGAGCTACAGTCCCAGGCTACTCATTCCACTATATACATTCATCTAACTCTGGCGACTACAAGTCCCAGCTACACGCCCCACTATATACTATTCAATCTTCTGGGGACTACAAGTCCCAGGCTAACACTCACCACTATATACTATTCATCTACTGGGAACTACACGTCCCATAGCTACACTCACCACTATATACTAATATTCATCTACTGGAGACTAACCGTCCCAGGCTACACCTCACCACTATATACTATTCACTCTATTCATCTACGGACTGCTCCCATGCTACACTCACCACCCGATAACTATTTCATCTACTGGGGCTACATTCCCGGCACACTCACCACTATATACTATTCATCTAGGGCATACACGTCCCAGGCTAACACCACCACTAATCATATTCATCTACTGGGGACTACACGCTCCATGGCTACACTCACCACATATACATTCATCTACTGGCACAAGTCCCAGGCTACACTCACCACTATTACCATTCATCTACTGGGAGACTACACGTCCCATGCTACACTCACCACTATATATTCATCTACTGTGGCATACACTCACGCTACACTCACCCACTATATACTATCATCTACTGGGGACTATAATCCCATGCTACATTTCCACTATATACTATTCATCTACTGGGGAACCTACACGCCCCAGGCTACACTCACCACTATATCCTATTTAATCTACGGGGGGACTACAGTCCCATGGCTACTCTCACCATATAGCTATTCATCTACTGGGGACGCAACTTCCCAGGCTACACTCACCACTATATACTCATTCATCTACTGGGGACTACAACTCCCAGGCATACTCCACCAACTATATACTCATTCCATCTACTTGTACTACACGTCCCGGCCTAAAACACTCACCACTACAACTATCATATACTGGGGACTACTCGTCCCAGGCTACAATCACCACTATATATATTCATCTACTGGGGACCTACAATTCCCAGGCTCACTCACCACTATATACTATCACTAATGGAACTACAACGTCCCAGCCTACACTCACCACTATGTACCCTATTCATCTACTACTGGGGCTTACATTCCAGGCTACCTCACCACTATATACTATTCATCTACGGTGAAATACAGTCCCAGGCTACACTCACCACTATATACTATTCATGTCTGGGTACTCAGTCCCCGCTAACACTCACCACTATATACTATTCAGCTACGGGAGACTCACGTCCCAGGCTACACTCAACCACTATATCCTATTCATCTACTGGACTACACGTCCCAGGCTACACTCACCACTATATCCTATTCATCGACTGTGGACTACCACGTCCCGCTACACTCTCACCAACTAATAATATTCAGCTACTTGGACTACACGTTCCATCCAGCTATACTCCCACTATATACTATTCATCTACTTCTACTGGGACTACAAGTCCCATGCTACAACTCACCACTATAATACTAGTCATCTACTGGGGACTACAACGCCCCAGGCTACCCTCCCCCACTATATACTATTTCTCTACTTGGTACTACAAGTCCCGGCTATCTCTCACCTATATACTAGTCATCTACCTGGGGACTACTATTCCCTGCTAACACTCACCACTATAATCTATCATTACTGGGGACTACACGATTCAGGCTACGCTCACCACTCATATACATTCATTCAATCTACTGGGGGACTAAACAAGTCCCATGTCTCACTCATCACATATACTATTCATCTACTGGGATACACGTCCAGTCCTACACTCACACCACTATATACTATTCCATCACTTGGGGACACAATCCAGGCTATACTCCCCACTATATACTATTCATCTACTGGGGACTACACTCCAGGCTACCTCATTACTATATACATTCAGATACTGGGATCTACTCGCCCAGGCTAACCTCACCACTAATACTATTCATCTACTGTGACGACACGTCCCAGGCTACACTCACCACTATATACGATTCATCTATGGGAGACTACCTCCAGGCTACACTCACCACTAGATACATTCATCACGGGGACTACAGGTCCCAGGGCTACCTCACCACTCTATACATTACATATTCTACTGTGCCTACTAATCCCAGGCTACACTCACCACTATATACTATTCATCTACTGGGTACTACAAGTTCCCCGGCACACTCACCACTATAACATTCATCTACGGAGACTACACGTCCCAGGCTACACTCACCACTATATACTAATGCATCTACTGGTGACTCACGTCCAGGCCTACACTCAGCTCACAACTATATACTATTCATCTACTGTGGACTAAATACACTTCCCCGCTAACTCACCACTATATAACTATTCATCTACTGTGGACTACAACGTTCCAGTCTTACTCACCACTATATACTCTTCATCTACTGGGGACTACAGTCCCATGCTACATTTACCATATATACTATTCATCTACTGACTACACGCCCCACTGCTACACTCCCACTATATACTATTTATCTAAACTGGGGACTACAATCCCAGCTACTCTCACCACTATATACGATTCATCTACTGGGGACTACTATTCCCATGCTACACTCACCACTATATACTATTCATCGACTGGGGACTACAACGTCCCAGGCTACCTCTCCACCACTATATACTATGCATCTACTGGGGCACTCAAGTCCCCATGCTACACTCATCACTATTACTTTCATCTACTGGGGACTACACGTCCCAGCTACACTCCCCACTATATAACACTATTCATCTACGGGGGACTACAACTCCCAGGGCTATAGACTCACGGCAGATATATACTAGATCTAAAAACGGGACTACAATAACACGTCCCAGGCTCCTCACCACTATAATACTATTCATAACTGGGGACTACTCGTGCCCATTCTACAATCACCACTATATACTATTCATCTACTGGGGACTTACAAGTCCCATCTACACTCACACTATATAGCTATCAATCGTAATGGGGACTACAACACCAGGCTACAATCACACCTATATACTATCATCTACTCTGGGGCACCGGTCCCAGGCCTACACTCACCACTATATAGTATCCAATCTACTGTGGACTACACAATCCCCCCAGCAACAACTCCACCACTATATACTATTATCTACTGGGATCTACACAGCCCAAGGCTACCTCACCACTATGATACTATTCATCTACGTGGGAACTACATCCCAGGCTCACCACCACCTATAACATATCAACTACTGGACTACACGTCCAGGCTACACTCACCAATATATACTCTTCATCTACTGTGGCTAACATGTCCCCAGCTACCTCACCACTATATACTATTCATCTACTGTGGGACTACAATGTTCCATGAGTACACTCCCACTATACTATTCTCTATTGGGGACTACAGTCCCAGCATCAACTCAACACTATATACTATTCAATCTACTGGGGACTACACGACCCCAGTGCTACATCCACACCCGATATACTACTTATCTACTGGGGACGCACTCCAGGCTACACTCACATAATACTATTCATCTATGGGGACTACACGATTCCAGCTACCACTCACCACTAAAGCTATTCATCTACTGTGGGCTATACGTCCCAGCTACCTCATACCTATATCTATATCTACTGGGGACACTACAAGTCCCAGTCTACACTCATCACTATATACTATTCATTACTGGGGATACAATCCCATCGCCAGGTACACTCACCCAATATATACTATTCTCTACTGGGGACTACACGCCCAGGCTATCTCACCACTAATATCATATCATCTACGTGGAGCTCACGCCCAGGTCTACACCATTACTATATACATATCTAAATGGGGACTAAACTCGTCCCAGGCTACACTCACCACATATCACTATCATCTACTGGGACTACAAGTCCCAGCTGACACTCACCACTTATATACTATTCATCTACTGGGACTACGACGATCCCCGGGCTTAACACTCACACTATATACTATTCATCTACGGAACTACACGTCCCAGGTACACTCACCACTATAACTATTCATCTACTGGGGACTACATGTCCCAGGCCCACTCACCACTATAAACGATTCATCTACTGGGGAACAAGTCCCAGGCTACACTCCACCACTATATACTATTTCATCTACTGGGTACTAAAGTCCCAGTACATCACCACTAATACTATTCATCTACGGAGACTACACGTCCCAGTGCTACCTAACAGCACTATATACTATTACACTCGGGACTACACGCTCCAGGCGACCACACCACTTAATATATTGATCTAGGACTGGGACTACACGCCCAGGCTACACTCACCACTATGAATATTTCATCACGTGTGGGGGGATAAACTCAGTCTCCACGCTACAAATATTACACCATATATACTATTATCTACTGGGACTACACAGTCCCATGCTACACTCACAACTACACTATATATTCATCTACTGGGGACTACACGTCCCAGGCTACAATACCATATATACATTTCATCTACTGGGGACTACAAGTCCAGTGCTACACACAACTCACATTTACTATCAGTCTCTGGGACTACAAGTCCCAGCTACAATTACCACGTATATACTCTTCTCTATGGGGACTACACGTCCAGGCTACACTCACCACATTATACTATCAATTTACTGGGGAACTACAACGTCCAGGCTACATACCACTATTATATACTATTCCTCTATTGGGGACTACATCCCAGGCTACAACTCACCACTATATACTATCATCTACTGGGTACTACACACCCAGGCTATACATCTCACCACTATATACTGTATCATCTATGTGGACTACACGATCCCCATGTACACTCACCCACTATACTATTCATCTACTGGGTGACTACACGTCCCAGCTACACTCACCACTATATACTATTCATCTACTGGGGACTAAACTCCCAGGCTACATACCACACACTATATACTATTCATCTACTGGGGACTACCGTCCCAGTGACACTCACCACCTATATACTATTCATCTACTGGGACTACATCGTCCCAGGCTACAATCCACCACTAATAACTATTCATCACTGGGGAACTACACATGTCCCAGGCTACCATCACACTAATACTATTCATCATATCTGGGACTAAATCCCAGGCTAACTCACCATATAACATCTTCATCTACTGGGGACTAAGTTCCCAGTCAGCCACACACTAATAGACTATTCAATACTGGGGACTACAAGCCCCAGCTACACTCACCACTATATACTATTTATCTACTGGGGACACAGTCCAAGGTCACATTACCACTATATACTATTCTATACGGGGGACTACAACGTCCCAGGCTACACTCACCAACTATATACTATCATCTACTGGACTACACGTCCCAGGCTAAATCCTCACCTATTACTATTCATTAATGGACTACACGTCCCAGGCTACACTCAACCACTATTACTATTATATCACTGCGGGACAACATTCCCAGGCTACACGCACCACTAATTACTATCATTTATCTCGGGACCTACAACGTCTCCGGCTACACTCCACCACTATATATATTCATACTGGGAACTTAACAAGTCCCAGTGCTTACACTTCACCACTAATAACTATTCAGTCTATGGGGGACTACACGTCCCAGGCTACACTCACCACTATAATAGTTCTCATCTACTGGGGCTTACACCCCAGGCTACCTCACCACTAATACTCTGATCTTACTGGGGCACTACAGTCCCAGGTACACTCACACATATTCCTAGTCATCTACTGGGACTCACGTCCCGCGACTCAACCATATAACTAATCATTCTTACTGGGGACTACACTTCCCATGCGTACCCACTCACCACTATATACTAGTTCATTTACTGGGGACTACAGCTCCCAGGCTATACACTCACCACTAAAACATCATCTACGGGGACTACACCAAATGTCCACCACTTCTCTCGTGTACACTACCACACTTCACTATATACTATTCTCTACCTGGGGATAACCCTACCAAAACATCAGCTAATACATTAACTGCTCACGTCAGACAATACATATAACTATTCATCTACTGGGGACTACCGTCCCAGGCTACACTCACCACTATATACTATTTCATCTACTGGGGACGTACAACTCCCAGGCACTATCTCCACCACTATATACTATTCATCTACTGGGGTACAAATACGTCCCAGGCTACACCAACTCTATCATCAGGAATACATGTCCACTATCACCCTATTCATTGCCATGGGACTACAGTCCCAGGCTCACTCATCACCTATAATTCGATCTCACTGGGACTATACACTCCCAGGCTAACTCACCACTATACTACTGTATTCCTATGGGGACTACATCCAGGCATAACTCACCACTATATACTATATCTATGGGGACTACACAGTACCAGGCTACACTCACACAGCTATATACATGCATCTATGGCGGGGACTATAACTCATGCTCACAGGCCACCACTCACTATATACTTTCATCAGATGGAACTCAAAACGTCCACGGAGACTCACTCACCACTATATACTATCATTACTGGTGACTACCGTCCCAGCTAACCTCACTCACTAGTATAATAGTTCATGACTGTGGACCTACATGTCCCAGGCTAACACTCACCACTATATAATATTAACTTGGGGGACTCCACGTTCCAGCCTACAACTACCAGCTATCTACTTTATCTACTGGGACTAACATGTCCCAGCTACACTCACACTATATACATTCATCTACTGGGACTACACGCCCAGGCTACACTCAAAAACCCCCCCCCCCCACACTATATACTATTCTCTATAGGGGACTACACGTCCCAGAGCTACATCACCACTATATACTATCTCTACTGGGGACTACACTCCAGTACACTCACCACTATATACGTATTACATGTACTGGGACTACACGGCCAGGCTACATCCACACTATATACTATTCAACTACTGGGAGACGACACTCCCAGGCTACACTACCACTATTACTATTCATCTACTGGGCTACAACTCCCAGTGTACACCCACCACTATATACATTCATTATGGGAACTACACTCCCAGGACTACACTCACCACTATAACTATTCATCTACGGGGACTACACGTCCCAGGCGATCACCACTCCACTATATTACTATTCATCTAACTGTGGACTGGAACAATCCGAGTCTAACACTCACCACTATATACTATTCAACTACTGGGGACTAGTACAACTCCAGGCTAAACACTCACCACTATCTACTGTTTACTACTGGGGACTACACGTCCCAGTCTAACACTCACCACTATATACTATTCATCTACTGGGGACTACAAGTCCCAGCTACAACTCACCACATATACTATTCAATAACTTGGGGACTAAAACTCCAGCTAACACTCACCACTATATCCTATTCATCTACGGGGGACTACAATACACTTCCCAGGCTACAGGACCACTAATACTATTCATCTACGGGGACTAAACTCCAGGCTACACTCACCACTATATACTATCATCTACTGAGTACTACAAGTCCGCAGGCTACACATCACCACGATATTCTATTCACACCGGGTACTACACGGCCCAGGCTCCACTCACACTATATCTTTTTATCTACTAACACTGGGACTACAGTCCCAGGCTACACTCACCACTATATACTTTCATCGAATGGGGACTACAATTCCAGGATCCATTTATCCACTAATATTTACTACCTGCTTGGGGCCCCTCTTTTTATTTGTGCCCGGTAGTGGCACGCTCATATTGTTGCACCCCAGTAGCTCCCCTCACAAGGTGTGGACTGGCATTGTACCCACTGGGAATTTTCCTGGTGGCCAGTAGGTCTGGGGTTGTCTGGGCTGGTCCAGGGCCGCAACCACACTCGCCCTCCCGTACAACCTCTCTCTCAGATAATCTATTGTAACCCTTCTCGTACTTCGAATGCATGTACCATTAATATCGCGCACAGAGACGCAGCACAGCACCGTTGGCTCTGCGTCGTCTACACATGCAGCTACCACTTACGCATTCGCCCGCCCTTTGTAGCCTGGAGAGCCACTCGGGCCAACCAGCATCTCCGCGCTTGCTTGTTATAAGAGGCGCGCGAAGTAGTGATGTACTATCATCCTGCGCTTCTACACCAAGCATTGAAGACCGAGGACAGGGAAGAAACCGCCTCCAAGAAGAAGGTGGATTATATGTGTTTTTTTTAATTATAGAGTGGAGGCATTATTAAATGACTGATCAGCCATATATAAATAAGAGCAGGCTGGACATTCATTCTATTTCTGTGTCAGGCTAGGGGCATTCCTTTATGGTCTTTGGGCCATTCCTTTTATATTGCTAGGGTGGGCTGGGGGCATTAATTCGATGTCTGGGGACGGGCTGGGGTATTAATTTTCTATGTCTGGGATGTGCTTTGGTCGATAATTCTATGTCTGGGGTGCTGGGGCTATTAATTCTATGTCTGGGGCGGGCTGGGCTATTAATGCTATGTCTGGGCGGCTGGGGCCTTAATTCTTGTCTGGGGCACTGGGGGGGCCAATAATTGAATGCTGGGCAGGCTGGGGGTCACTCTCCAGGCCACGCACGCAGAATCTGCTCCAAGAACAGAGTGAGGTCTGGGGGGATTGGGCGATTACATCTATGTCTGGGATGGGCTGGTGCTATTAAATTCTATGTCGGGTCGGGCTGAGGCTATAATTCTAAATGTCGGGGAGGCTGGGCTATTAATTTCGATGTCTGGGTGGGTTTTGGCTATTAATCTGTTTCTGTGGGCGGACTGGGGCTATTAATTCTAGTCTGGCATGCTAGGTGGCTATTAAGTTCTATGTCCTGGGGTGGCTGGGGCTATGATCTGTGTCTGGGGCAGGCTGGGGCTATTATTCTATGTCTGGGGCAGGCATGATGCCATTAATTCTATGTCTTGGGGCAGGGGCTGAGCCCATTATTCTATGTCTGGGGCCAGGCTGGTTCCAAATGCTGTGGTCATGGGCAGGCTGGGGCCATTCATTCCTATGTCTGTGCCAATAATGTCTGGTGTAGGCTAGGTGGCATTTACTTTAGCTGTGGGCATTCATTTTTTAATTGCTAGGTGGACTGGGGTAATTAATTCTAATGTCTTGGGCAGGGTGGGGGCCTAGTAATCCTATGTCCTGGGTGGGGGCGGGGGCTATTAATTCTATGTCTGTGCGGGCTGAAGCTATTAATTTGATGTCTGGGGTGGGCTGAGGCTAGATTTCTCTATGTCTGGGAGGGCTGGGCTATTGATTCTGTGTCTGGGGGCGGACTGTCTATTAATTCTGTGTCCTGGGTTGGGTCTGGGGCCATTAATTCGATGTCTGGGGCGGCTGAGGTCCATTAATAAATTCTATGTCTGGGGCAGGCTGGGGGCCATTATTCTATTTCTGGGGCAGGCTGATGGCAATAATTCCTATGTCTGGGCAAGCGGAGGGCAATACTTCTATGCTGGGGCAGCTTGGGGCCATTAATTCTATTTCTTGGGCAGGCTGGGCCATTAATCATGTCTGGGGCATTAATGTTAGACTGGGGAAGCCATTAAAATTCGGAGAAACTAAACATCTCCTGTTTCATAAAATATTCCCTAGTTTAATCATGGTTATTTTATATATAGCCCCCTCATGGTATTTTGTATGAAGCCCCTCAGCCCTTTATTACATACAGCCCCCCCTCCTCCATGTGCAACACACCGCTGCGCAATAACGGGTCAGTTTCAATAGCAGCTGAGATTCTTGCCCTGAACGAGGCAATACTTTAAACTGAGTGTAGATGTGTATCCATTATGTGGTGTATTGTAAACTGGAATTGGATTGGAGAGGTGCCTACCCCTGACCATGGGGAGTATAAAAACCCCTGGCATGAGCACATGGCTTTTGAGCACATGCTCTTTAGCACAAGTTTCAGTCTGCAGAGACCGAGTGAAGAGAGAGACGTGGTAGAGCATACCTTTCAGTGCTGACACGAAACTCAATCCCAGGACTCTGAGTCAGAGATTCTACCGAGCTTGCAGCCTGATCTACCACACCACGCTGGTGTACTATTCCTACGGACCACTCTCCATGCCCACTGTCCATACAAAATCTCAAAAGTACAAGGAAAAAGTGTTTTTTGTATTGCACACTGTCCCCTCTAGGACTGTCTCTGGTTTATAATGGGATGTAAAGTCAACAAACTTGCGTTAGACGTTTTTTCAGAGCTCATAAAGTGCCAACAGTATAGAAAACTTTTTTCATCACACAAGTAAACAAATTGTAAACAATTAAAGTGTAACACAATTAATCACATCCACATATATCCATTCTAAAATCTAGTTAAACATTAAGAAACATAATATATCCGTAACTAAATACTAAGGATAACCTTGACCCTCGAAGTTTTCTAAAGATCCACCTTGTCTTATGGGTTAGGTGCACACACACGGGACCTCAATAGTACAAAAGAAAAAGTGTTTTTGTGATGCACACTATCCCCTATAGGAGCTGCCAAACAGTCACGATGATCCCACATCTATCAATTAGTAAAAATACAAACAGTCTGACCGGAGCTCCTTGTGTGTCCTTTTATATATCCTTTGATAAATCGAGACGATTCACTCTTTCCCAACTATTTCCCAAATTCTTCAGTACACTGCCACACAAACGGTATTTGATGGGAATAGATCGCTCATTCAGACAGTTTTAAGCTGCGTCGACTACACGTCCCAGGCTACACTCACCACTATATACTATTCATCTACTGGGGACTACTATTCCCAGGCTACACTTACCACTATATACTATTCATCTACTGGGGACTACAAGTCCCAGGCTACACTCACCACTATATACTATTCATCTACTGGGGAATACAAGTTCCAGGCTACACTCACCACTATATACTATTCATCTACTGGGGACTACATGTCCCAGGCTACACTCACCACTATATACTATTCATCTATTGGGGACTACACGTCCCAGGCTACACTCACCACTATATACTATTCATCTACTGGGGACTACTATTCCCAGGCTACACTCACAACTATATACTATTTATCTTCTGGGGACTACACGTCCCAGGCTACACTCACCACTATATACTATTCATCTACTGGGGACTACATGTCCCAGGCTACACTCACCACTATATACTTTTCATCGAATGGGGACTACAAGTTCCAGGATACATTCATCACTATATATTACTTAGCTGCTTGGGGCCCCTCTTTTATTGTGCGCGAGCAGTACATGCTCATATTGCGCACCCCAGTAGCTCCCCCTCACAGGGGTGGACCGGCCATTGTACCCACTGGGAATTTTCCTGGCGGGCCAGTAGGTCTGGGGTTGGTCTGGGGCTGGTCCAGGGCCGCACCACACTCCCTCCCTACAACCTCTCAGATAATCTATTGTACCTGCATCGTACAGTCGATGCAGGTACCATTAATCAGCGCACACAGACGCAGCACAGCACCGTTGCTTCTCCGTCTTTCTACACACGCAGCTACACAATTAGCATCATTGCACGCCCTTTGTAGCCTGGAGGAGCCACCATGGGCCACCAAGCAGCTCCGCGGCTTGCTTGTTATAAGAGGCGCGAAGTAGTGATGTCACTATCCTGCGCTTCTACACCAAGCTATTGAAGACCGAGGACAGGAAGAAACCTGCTCCGAAGAAGAAGAGGTGAGTATTATGGGTTTTTTACATTTATAGAGTGGAGGCATTAGTTTTATGAATTGGGCAGCCATTATATAAATAAGACAGGCTGGGGACATTAATTCTATGTCTGGTGCAGGCTAGGGGAATTCACTTTATGGCTGTGGGCATTCATTTTATTGCTAGGGTGGGCTGGGGGCATTAATTCTATGTCTGGGACGGGCTGGGGCTATTAATTCTATGTCTGGGGTGGGCTGAGGCTATTAATTCTGTGTCTGGGGCAGGCTGGGGCTATTAATTCTATGTCTGGGGCAGGCTGGGGCCATTAATTCTATGTCTGGGGCAGACTGGGGTCAGCTCTCCGGGCCACCACGAAGAAATCTGCTCCAAAGAAAAAGAGGTGAGTATCATGTTTTTTAAATTATAGAGTGGAGGCATTAATTGTATTAATGGGGCAGTCATTATATAAATGAGACAGGCTGGGGACATTAATTCTATATCTGGTGCAGGCTAGTAGCATTCACTTTATGGCTGTGGGCATAAATTCTATGTCTGGGGCGGGCTGGGGGCATTAATTCTATGTCTGGGGGGATGGGGCTATTAAATCTATGTTTGGGATGGGCTGGGGCTATTAATTCTATGTCTGGGGCAGTCTGAGGCTATTAATTCTATGTCTGGGGAGGGCTGGGGCTATTAATTCTATGTCTGGGGCAGGCTGGGCCTATTAATTTCTATGTCTGGGGCGGGTTGGGGCTATTAATTCTGTGTCTCGGGCAGACTGGGGCTATTAATTCTATGTCTGGCAGGCTAGGGCTATTAATTTCTATGTCTGGGGTGGGCTGGGGCTATTGATTCTGTGTCTGGGGCAGGCTGGGGCTATTAATTCTATGTCTAGGGCAGGCTAGGGCTATTAATTCTATTCCCGAACCCGTTTTAATCCCCCCCTTTAATATGGTTGCTTTAAGAAGACAAACCCGACATTTTCATTTACACTTGTCCGTGAGTAGTAGAGTGCCTGAGGGTTAATAATCTATAGGCGATGATAACGCTTCTTTACATAAGACTTCATATTGTGAAGAACCAGATACAACCCTTGTAATCAATCTTCAATTACCGAACCAACACCCAAACTCCAGGATAATAGGTGCCCCGAGGCTTTTATCTAATTACACATAAGACCATTAACATGGCATAGAAACAAACCACAAGACAACAAATGCAAAATTGATATGGGAACTTGTTTTAAAAAGATTTTTTTCCATTTGAGTTTGGTTTGGTTTTATATTTTATCCCCTATGAAAGGGTTTCTTTCTTTGTTTTATATATATTAAAACAAAAGAGTTTGTCATCAGTTTTGATATTTCTTGGGTTTCTGTCCAGTTCCACCTTGTTTTTTTTTTTGTCTTTGTGCAACTCCACCACCCTTGATAAATAAGTGAGCGACTGGCAAGGCTTCTGGGAAAGCAAACTCAGCATCTCCAAATTTGAGAGTGTGTTTTCTTTTCTGTGCGGAAGTTTTAAGCAAAGGACAAAGATATTATTGAATTAACATCAGTCTCCCTACTCGTGACTCTCATCACCTCATAGTCGGTTTAGTATAAAAGGTTTTCAAGCAATGAAGGGTACAAACACAAGTCACGGTGGGTACTTACAACATGCTCTTAATTTGCCAATGTTTTACAGAACCACAAGTTTAGAAGTGTGTGCCAACATATTCCAGCATGTCTGGGTTAACCTTATCTGCATAGCTAGGTATGTTATCCTTCAGACATTCCTAAAAATATCAGCACATTATAGCTAAAAAAAGATAAGTCTATTTAATATAAGTAATCATTGACAAAAATGTTTGCTATGGGGCACATCACACATTTCCACTCTCCTCAAGAAATGTCTACATTGGTAAAAGTGGTATTTCGCTTCCCTATTTTGTGTTAGGGTCTGTAACTGTTGTTGGTTGTTGCAGGCATGTAAAGGGTTCAAATGCTGCCTACAAGGTGTCTCCTTCCCAAATGGAGGATGATACACAAACACATCAAATAAGTCGTCAGTCAGTTTTTGCATTGGGCCCCTGTGGCTTTATCTCATGACTTCCAGGCCTTTCCGTATTGAATATATAATATTGCAATAGGGAAGAAGCCCCAATTGCTCCTGCTATGACACTTCAAACGATTTAATAACTGTTCTGTTCACTTCGTCAATCATTTTTTTTAAAATATTAAGATAATAAAGTGGGTGAGAAGAAACGGGAGAATAACACCTGACACTAGGGGAATATTAAAGCTAATAACAAAAAGGTATTTTACACTGGTTAAATGTAATTTCAGTTGCAAAGCGTTTAATCATATATAATACATGGAATAATCATGTTCTATGTGGTGATCAGGTAACCAAAAATTTAACTTTGCAGCTCACCCTTGCACTGGTTCGGCTCTTTTATTGAATTTGGACTATGATTTCAGAGTTTAATAATGGAATGTTTCGGCTGTCACGCTGGATTCATTTTTTTTTTGCTACCTAATGTGTGACCCTGGATTGTGTCTAGCAGCAGGTATCTGATGTTGCATCACCTTAATCTTCCTGATGGATCTCACGTATTTATCCAAACTCTAACCATTTTGTATGACTTTTGCTTTGCATTTAGTTATTTGCTTTAATACCATGTATCCTGTCTTCAAGTTGCTTGTCCACAAACCCTTTAACAGTGTCCAACTTCCAGGCTTACATAGACCTGGAATAAACGTTTAGCTTAGTTTGTTAACATGCCGCCCAAAATCTTCAGGTTGTATTTGACCACTTCATTGTTTCCCCAGTCTCCTTGTTTCAGGCCCCTGCTAGTACTAGGTCACTCCCTTCTATGCCACAACCCCCTGCCGCCCGCCTACTCCATATGCCTTTATTGTGAGACATATTACAAACAAGATTAATGGGATATCATATACTAGTATGGCATGCTACTAGGTGGTCAAGGAAGATTTAGTGACGCCATAAACGCATTATTGCATAATAAAAGGGAAATCTGCGATACCATATATATTGGCTGCCCTATACACACATCAGAAACCAACTTTTTACCAAAAAGAAATCTGAAAGGCATATTTTATTTTGTGGATAAGAGACAACTTCACACCACCTTTAACAACACACCGCTCTTCTGAAGCACGTAAGCTTCATAAGCAGTTTATCAGGGACGACCCCCTTCTTATTTGTTTTAATGCACTAGCAGGGAAGATGAACTAGCTTTTTTTGTAAGACACATCCAAGGAAATTTCACACAGATCAGATGCTTGCTTGCTGTTTGTACACATACGTACTAGCAACAGACTGACCATCGCATGATCTCCTAATGCCTACCTTCTCAGTTCATACCGACGGCCTAGTCACTGGTTCAATGACACCGGCCCACACACCAGTGAGGTGTGTGAATATCGTTACGTCAGGTCCTGCACAGTAACAATCTGGCCTTCTGAACCACCTAATAATAGGGTTTTGCGTGCAGCCAAAAAAAACACAACCTGTAATTAAAAATTCTCCAATGGCCAAGTTCAAGCAATCCCTGTTTCAAAACTTCAGGTTCTGCAGCAAAAACAAAACGCGAAAGCAATGAAAAGCCAACTCCGTCTGTCAATCACGTGGCAACTTTCTTTGATATCCATTTTGTTCATTGCAGAACAGCTGCTGAAAGTGATTCAAGTGAGAATGATATACAATTAAACCTTATGGAAACTCTGCTCCGAATTGGCTTAGATACACTGTAGTAATCAGCCACGGAAACGTATCACCTAGTGAAATCAGTGTATTTCATTAACGCAACATAGATTGCTGTTATTCTATTAGCTTAACATAAAAGTGTGTTTTGCTTTTAAGTTTATTTATTACAAAATCCTATATCATTTCCCCACAATTTAACAAAAACCATGGAAATGGCATAATATCCAGTCTTAATCAGCAAATGAATGTCCTACCTACAATAATTCAGATAGTTTCCCATCAATCTGACACCCTACAGAATATACAGTAAATATTCAGAAAAGTTATGAATACTTCTATCATTTTACTCCAAATTAATATCGACAGATTGTCCAGCGATTATTTTCCAGATTGGAAGGCTGTTTTATATTATTATACTAAGTTACGATCCTAAGCAAAGAACCCCCATGAGGGTTATTCATCGTCTGTCGCACTCATAGCCCCGACGTAGGAGTACATCAAGAATGTGCTGCACCGCATTTTCTCCACTCGTGGCTGTAGTCGAAGGCGCAGCACCAAAACAAAAAAGCCCCTGCCCAGCCACTCCCAGCCACGCGTCCCACCATCCGCCCCTCCCCTGGCAAAAAGTTGTGGAAATATGTAAGTTTCTAGCTAATAAGCTAGGATTTGTGATTATTTTAACTGACGTAGCGCAGAATAAATCCCCCATATCTCTATGGAAGGACTGCGCCCCCTGCTACTACTCCCTCTATATTTTACGTAAATTACCCCACTATCTTCTCCAGATTGACACCATTTTATTTAGGCATCTAGTAGCATGTTACACCAGGTGAGTTTACTACCGTTTATTTCCGACAGTGCTGAAGATGATGCTAAACATGGCTGAATTTAGTGATCTAGCATCGGTACATGACTGAATTAATCTGGAAGTATACACACATTAAAATTAATGCTGTATTATTTTGTGTCCATTTCTGCTGGCTGTTACCGTGTGCTCCTCCTTTATTTTATTGTTCTTTCTAAACTTTACTGCATGAGATACAGCCATTTCTACCAACCCAACCCGTGAAACCAGAGTACTAGCCCCAATTACATAAATTGCCCATGTTCTATGCAACCTAATTTTTACATAAAAGTCATGCAAAGCTGTCTGGAGGATAACGTCTTCCTCAGCCTCTGATCCGGATGTTAATAGTTACTCGCTTGATGTAATGGACTGACCTGAGCCCTGACATCTTATAAATGTTGGTCTCTTAGCACCTAATCTTAGTAAAGTCACCAGGCCACGCAAAAACACTGCCTTGTCTGCCTGTGTGATTACAATGTGGGTTTAAGAACCTTTACAAAGCAAAGAAAGATCCTTAAGCACCTTTAAGTCTGTAAACTCGGGCCATATTGGAAGTCCGAAGCTTTAAAAGGACCCCAAGTCCTAAATTCTACAATGTTGTGGTTATCTAGTGCCCCCTGTATTCAGCCATTTTACGCGCTGAGATCAAAAGACTGATCCAAAACTTACAGAATTTGCTATGAAAACAGGCACCTTGTCTGTATGAATAAGTGTATCTTATCAGGCTTTTTCTACCATTGATAATCGGATTTGTGTACCCTACAATTGTATCCTATTGCTGCGTAGATTTGGAATGTCACACCGAGAAATGTGATATCATTCAAATAAGCCTCGATATAAAGAATTCAACTTGGTGCATTAACTGACTGTTGGGACAAAATAAAAAACCTTTGAGAGTTTTTATAAGAGAATCTGTGAATCAAGTTTATTCTCAACGCACCTTCGTAAAAAGGCAAAGATTTCCCTGGTTTTTTGTTATAAAGGGTGTTACTTCATAAATCTTCAATTATTGCCCCACTTGTTGCAGATTTGGAGCTACTTGCAGATAAACTGAAATAATCTCAATATGATTGTTAGACTGAAAAACTGTTAGAGACAAGATACTGGTAGGAGTAGGGTACTCTTCTTCTAAACCCATGGTCACATGCATATGTGTTTATGACAACACACACATTCCTTTCTCCAAAAGTTGAACACATTTGTGTGCCCTGCCTACCTGAGCTCGCTGTTTAGCAGTTTCTGCAGCTATACATAGCCCCACAATGCTTTGTATACAGACATTGGAGGTACATGTTAAACACTGTCTAAGTCTGATTAGTCACACTCGATAAGAGAATCATATGCGATTGAGCAGAATTACCGAGGTAGGGTGTGTTCACATGCTGACTGTTGAATGGCATCACATACAATCATCTAAGAACAGTTTTTGATTACATTTTTAGTATTAGTATTTTAGTAATTAAATTTTAGAGGGTTTCCCATAACACCAGTTCGGTCCTATCCACAATCCAGAAACGGGGATCGATGAGGTCTGATGGGATACCTAGTCCACACCTCTTTGTCGTTCCCCAAAATAAGCCGGCAGCTGGTCGCACCTGAGCACAGATCTCCGTCAGCTCCATAGAGATAAACAGGGCAGCCTGCCATGCCCGACGTCTGCTTCACCTAGGGAAGACTAGGGTTCACAGGGGTTTTCGCCCACCGATCAGCAAGTTAGGCCCATACTGTGGAAACCCCTTTATATAGGTGAAAGAAACGTAGCTAAAAATCAGAAAATAAACTAAATGCAACTGCCTGCAACTTGGTAATGAACCCCTCAACCATCATGGTTCACACATTGCATTTAAACTGCATTAAACGGCATGTAAATTATTCAAGCACAGCGGGAGGAGCTTGTCCTTATCTTTAGCACAAACACTGGTCCAGAACCAGCAGACTGGTGTTTTGCAGTAAACAATGCAAAAGTGTTGCTCTTCCCATCACAAGTGTTTTAGACTAAACTCGCGTCTGCTATGGGAAATCTATGACGTAAATCAAAAGCAGCATTTTGAACATGGCCTCAAGGACCTACTCAGTAACTTTTGTGGCTGCCTGTTTTTTAGCAGTTAAAACTTAGAAACTTCCATTATTTTAAATAAAGAAAAAAAAAACAATAAGTTCTACAGATACATTTTCTAACTGGTATCAGTATTTCATAAAAAGTATCTTTCTAAGACCTTACACAGAGAGAGAAGACCTATTAACCTAAAAAGTCAGTTCTCCACCATAATGGGCAGATGCACATAAATCTCCGCCATTGATTCAGGTGCAAGGCGTGGAAAAAGTAATGTTTATGCAGGCAGATGATATACCCAGTAACTTAAGGGCTTGTTTATAAAGTCTACAAGAAAATCTTGCAAGTTTACATGACAGAGGCACTTGAGCCCAAATACGAGCGGATGCTGCTCCCCGCACCCTGTTTAAATCTCGCTTTCTATCCTGTGTATATGTCTCCAAAAGGGAAGAAGGGCAAAAGTTGTCATTCTAATTAGATAAATCCTTTAAGCGCGTGGCCTGCGTTCGTCATGGAATTACTCCCTGAAGATCACACTAACTGAAATAAGAAACCTCAGTGTTTTTTGGCATACTGCCTAGTGAAATTAGAGACCCAGACAGCGTTTAATACACACTTTCCTAAACCTACCCACTCATCATCTTTCCTGAGCCCTGAGTGCAACGTCCCTCTGAGACTTCCCAATCCAGCGCTACTGAGAAAAGCCCCACTATTCAGGGGGATGACACGATCCACTTTGAACCAGCTCTCGTAGGGCTCAGGAACTTTAAACATTTTTTTAGTAAAAGCACTGGCTCGGGCCAATCTAGAAATGCTCTCTCATGAATATTGCCCTATGAATTAGTGCCGTGTGAAACGCGCTTCCTGTAGAGGGGCTACACGATTCCATCCACTTGTGATAATTTCATTAGGAAAACTAGCTGCTTACTCTAATGCACAATCCCCCAAATTTCTAGATGACGCTCTGCCTCTGCTGCTCGTGAATACTCAAAATGGGTGTACAATGGTATCATCAGTGTGAGGTCAATGTAGAGCATCCAGACCAACATTGTTATGTTATTGTAATTCCACATTCCTACCTCACAATGGTTCTACACACAATACCCACAATAGTATGTTAAAACACCATTATTTCTAGGAATAACTGAAAAATGTTGCTTAGAACACTTTATTCCTATAATAGTCTATACTTTTTGTATGCTATGTATCTAATCAATAGTGAGATTAAAACTGCTCATGATATGTTTCAAATCTGCTCCAAAAGTTGATGACTTTATGCTTCAGTCAATATCCTCAACAAAAGGTTAGACTGGAGTTGCAGTGACTTACATTCAGATACTAAATGGCTGTATGTTGATGTTTCTAGCGATGTTTCTGTCCCTTGTCATGACAGATCGGCCCATGGTGCACACAAGGGTAATCCTTTATAATGGATGCGTTGCACATGCCATTATTTTAACAGACTGAGCATCTATGTCTTTTTAATGGCCGCTTCACACAGCCCTTGTTGGGGGGCAAATTTGTGGTTAGATAAAAGTCCCCACAACGGCTTTGCGTCCGTGGCAGTACGATGACCACAGTCGGTGAGCAACCCTTGCCGTAATACCCACATGAATAATATACGAGCATCTTAACTTTTTACCATATTTACGGCCGGCAGGGTGCTCGCTTCTGTCAAGGAGAGGGTGAGCATGCCCCTTCTCTCACGTGCGTATGCTCGCAAGGTTACGGCAGTGTGAAAGAGGCCTTCAACAGTAGAGCATGTCTAGCAAAGCCAGTGTTCAACAACCCATTGTCCCAATAGAATCATATGGGACGTGAAGAAAACAGAAACATACTACAGTCCGGATACATCTGTGTGCTGCCTGAGAAATTGTTTTGTTATTATACCTCAAGGGTGACAAGTTTACGTGTAAAATTCATCATTTTCTGTCATTAAAAAAAAAACAGCTGACAAACTGATCCAAGAAGGAAGCAAAGAGACGAAATCCATGTGTGAAACAAATTGTCACTCTTGTAATTTGCCATAAATTGTCTTGTCATGTTTGCATCTAGCCTTAGTTTACGTAGTAAAAAGCCCAAAATCAGCTACTTCAATGATGGGAAAATAACTAATTAATAACCTCTTATAGACTGAATGTTTTGGTTTCCCGGTATCTGTTAACAAGCAGAAAGCAGAGATATTTGGACCATTCACTGGTATTCTAACTGTGAGGAAAATAAAGGAACTATAATGTGCCTGCATTTTTAGTCTAAAGGACAAGTTGTCCAATATTAAAAAAAATTAAAAACCACTATAAACACAATTAAACAAGAAAAACTAATCACCAGATCTTTTAATGAACATAGTCATAACCGAGTGGTGCATATTATGTGCCACAAATGTTTTAAAACTTCCTTTTCATCACAAATATCCAACTTCAATGCTGTAGTATAATTTTTTGTGAAAATGATACCTAACCCCTTCTGCAAGTACTATTATACGTCATCGTCTGTATAAATTCATTGGGGCTCATTTCTAAGGTCCCCCCGCACACCCCCCCGTGCTTGACTGACATGCCTGTATAAATGATGTGAGATGTATGGTTAAGCCCTCTTATGTGCTATCGGTGCGGAGCCACCCCCCTTGCAGCCTGTGTGTATGAGATACTCCTATACAAATGACTGACCATCCTGTATATCATGAAGTGAGGTATATGGTGTATGCTCTCTCCATCCATGTGCTTCCTGGTGCTGGCGCACCCCCCTGCAGCCTGTGTGTAATGAGATACTCCTATCACATTATCTGTATAACGAAGCTGGCGCTAGGTGCCCTATGTAGCATTTCCGGGTGCTGGAGCCACACCCCCTGTAACCTGGTGTGACCCAATGCCTCCAGATCAGCCATGTGTAATACAGGAAGAGAGCATGTCAGCAACTACGCACAGACCCAGCAATACTTACTAATACAATTACACATACACTAGTATTAGCAGGAGGAGAGGAAGGAGGGATAGCAGGGTGACATCACTCTGCCGCGACCATGTGACTCGCCTTATTTACAGATCAAAGAAAAGATGATTTATATGAAGATAATATATGAATGACCTAGATAATGCTGGATGGAAATCCTTGTGAGCTCTCCAACAGCTAGATAGTTGACCAGAATTGTGACAGAGACCTTTGACAGGTGTCCTTTAACAGCCTAGCTTAGTTCCATTATGTGTTAGCCTCAAAATCACACAATAGGCCAATACTATATGGGTAAACTCATTTTCACCCTCTGCATGTTGTTTTATATTTATAATGTGCTTTTATAAGAAATGGTAGCAGGTGGAAATATAAGCTACTCTCCATTATACCCCTGAGTGTTTCTTACCTCTTGAGGACACTTAGATTCTTTTGAATTGCCCTCATCTACTGGGTCCTCTTTGCCTATGTTATTTTCACATTCTTAGTGTCAGTTAAGGAGTCTGGGTTATAGATATTCTCACAATGAAAGCTAATTAAAGTTTTTCCAATGTAATCTGAATCACACTAATAGATGATCTGGATGTATAAATTTCCAGTTTTTTAAAACGTTCCAGGGCCAATTGTGGAAAAACTGGCCGAACCATCCATGTGGTTGATGGACTCCCAAACCTCTCACCTGACAACAGTGTTGAGTTAAGATTGGGCAGGTGGATTTCAAATACCCCGATCCCTTTATTTTAGTGGAGTAAGCTAATGACAGAGTGTGTCCAACAGGGGTTTATCTCTCCTTTTCTTTTAGGACACATGTAACTGCTCGTTGTGTCAGTTTGCCTTTATTCTATTGCCCTGTAAAGATGGAGAAGTGAATGCGACCTAGAAATGAATCTAGGAAATTGTCTTAATTTGGATACTTACAAGATAACACAACTTGACACAGGTCTGACAGTTTTGCTCTACTTTTTAAACTTTAATAACGAATGTGGTGGAATCGATCTTCCCGTTAATACTATATGGACTTATGTTCGCAGTTGTCCCAAGGGCACATCTGCAGTTCAGTCTTCCAGACTTTGCATCCTAAAGAGTTTTGAATATTCCTATTTTGGGAATCCTGAGGCAGAACTACAACCTGTCCAAGCGGTGTCATTCTACCTGCCGAACGGTCTGAGGAGACCTAAAGACACTTCAACAAATTCTGGTTCTAATCTGTGAAATTCTGGCACACAAGGGCTAACTTTTCATTTTATGAAAGAAAAGTGAAGCTGAATAGCTGCAAAGTAGGATTAAAGAAATGAAGATTAATTATTGAAAAGGGAAAAACTCCTTGAAGATCTGATATAACAGACTTTGGGGGGACCAGATTTTGGAACTGAGCTGCAATAAGAAAACACATACGAGCGGCTCAGAGAAAGAGACTTGAGCAAGGAAATTACACCTTACAGGATTTGTTTGGGGACCCAGGAATAATTGAGAACGCATGGGGAACGCATGTATTATAAAGAGTTGACATAACTTGGGCCGAAACCAAAGAAATGACCCCCCTTTCTCCAGACACACATAATATAAGAACAGTGTCAGGCAAGTACAGTCAGACGCATCACTCAGGTCTACAGTCTCCTTCTCAAGACCACAGAGAATAAGTGTTTCGGACGAAGCTGCGTACCATCTACTTTTCTAATGAAACTGTTAAGTGCTTTCTCCGTTCTCAAAGAATCTTCCACCCCCCTTTTGATCGACATTCATTATTTAGGAAAAGATGACAAAACTTGCACTTGAAGCCTCTTCCATGTCCTTGTTTGTTCACCATATAGGTTTTTAAGGGCAGTGCCTATTTTCCGCTCCTCTCCTTCTTCCTATTTGTTCCTTAGTATCCTCTCATAACCTGAGAGTGTAGGATACTAACCCGTCATTTCCTCAATGCTCCTCTTTATTCCTTAGACTTATTAAGGAATGATATGAGCTGCCAAAGGACCGTCCAACGTCTCGCCTCCTTCCCTCTCTCTCTGTTCGCTCTCTTCTCTACGTGCCTTTCTGTCAAAGGCAACACCACAGGACAATCAGCACAAAAAAAAAAAAATCTGCTGACAATATGGATCCAAGGACACTTGAGGATTTTTATTTCTAAATTCACCTTTCTTTTTGGTATGATCCTCTTCAAATTTCTCATCCCCCTCCCGGACTTGGACCGGGACGCCGAGGAGGCATCCAAAGCTGCCTAGAAAACCTCGTTAATGGGAAGTCCCTTAAAAACGCGATAAATTTTAGCAAAATTTACGTATTTCTCTCTCTCCTTATTTCTTGCTTTCCTTTAAGCTGCCAGTATTCTGTCAAAGAGTTAACCTGGCTTCGGCTTTTCTTACCTAGCTGACTGCAGGACTACTCTTGAATGAAGAAATAGCATTTTACAGCAAGTAACTTTGTCTTACACACAGACAGTCCACACAAAAAACACAAAGACTAAAAAACAAATGATAAAGGACACCATATCCAGACATATCATATAGAGGCTTTTCTATTAGAAAAATGACCCTATCACACAAAATTAAAGCAAATTAGCAGTCGGATGCTCGCGCAGCACACCATAATAGACTGCTAATTCCAACACGAGCATATCGATTGCAAGTTCACTCAGGGATATTACATGCATGTTAACGTGACTGCTCGATTGAACAAGACGGACAAGTGTCCATTGTAAAAAAAAAAAACGTGCCTGGTATGTCGACACAGATATAAAATGACCAGCAACGCTGCTCGCATCGCCGACCGCTCTCTACTACAGTGCAGCCCTGCACTGAGCTTTTCGTAAGGAAATCAAGCGGAAAGGCTCAATACCTAAGCTAACATTGTACCTGGCATTTGACCATTTAACCAGATGACAGCAACTCCGCAGCGTGCGGTTCTCCAATAAATACAGATGGGTGAAAAAAGTGGAGCATTTATATTACAAGGGGTGGAGGGAATGGGACAGCAACGGACAAGTGAATTCTTTAAAGCAGTCCGACCCATATTTGCTAGTTTCATACTTTACCACAAAATTCTTTTGCATGAGAATGGGGACCACTTTGACTGCACGATTAGATAAATCGCGACTCATTCATAGGAATTACAAACTAAATTGGCGTAATCTACTAATTCATCTATGGACGGGTAGCTAGATATGAAGATTATGAGTGGTTGATGTACGATCTAAGGGTTTGTAAACTTGACGTGTCATTTGTTCGTGCAGGAGGTTTCAAAATGGGCTCGTGTGAGTATTTGGCAGATGGGTCGAAATTCATACTGCTTCAAAGGTAATGCACACTGTCTGATAGCTGGTTGCTGATCGATTAGGTTTATGATGCGCTAACCAGCATTCACAAGATGAACATTCGCACTTTTCACTCGGCCCTAATCCCCCAATGTCCTCCTGAAATAAGATTGGTGTTTATCTAGAATCTTACATGGGACGATTTCCATCCATGCTGACTCGCCTCATCGCCCTTCTGTCTTGTACACATTCAATTAAAACCTGCTAAAAATGATACGGCTGTAGAGAAAAAAAGAAGAATAAAAGCGCGATGTCTAGTTCCATGGGGAGGATTTCACTTGTAATTCCTTCAGGATGCTGCCGCCTCAATTCTGGTTCTACAACTGAACACTTCTTACAGGGATTTCCTGCACCCAAACAAATTGCTAACTGTGTAAAGATAGCAACCGCCGTCTGGAAGCGACACTACAACAGCTCTTAAAAGAAAAATAATATAAAATAAGTCCGTTCGACTTGCCACTAAGTATTGTCTTGTACTAGCTAATATTCTTGTGTCACTGTTTATAAAAAAACACATGAAGGGTGGGAGATAATGACTTTCCTGTCCTGAATGATCTGTTTAAAACCTAAGCCGAGAGAAAAAAAACAGAAGTCATTATTAACTATGTTGAGCTATTCCTTCACAAAGACAATAACCCTGCCTGTCGCCCAGGATATGACTATTTGTGCTCCTGAAAACAACACACAATATTGCAAAGGGGAAGATCCCGAGAGAATATGGATCAAACTCAGCTCTGATTTTAAAAGCGTACACAAGCCTTTTTGTTTTTTTTCTAACTTGTCACAGTCACTTTAGCCACGAACCAAATTAACGCAACAAACACAACAAATGCATCATTAAAGAAAAAAGACACAAATAACACACACGGAGACATCTACATGGAACAAAGTCCGTGGGAGGCAATGAAAAGAAGGCAAAGAGCAACAGACCTTCCCGGGGACTCAGGGGCTGGTGGTGAACAGTGGCTTGTTTCTGGTTTTTTTTGTTAAGGCCACATCCTTATAACATTTACACACCGACTGTGATTTATGTTTTATGGAGAAAAAAATCATATCTGATTCTTGCAGAAGCCGGTTACAACACCGTCTGCTAGATGAAGTTTACAATGTCACAACCCCTATATTGTTCTAGACTTTATATTTATAGTCAATTTTAAAAGGGACGTCTATTGTAATCGGTACACTCACAAACAGTCCATAAACACAGATATGCAGTAACCGACACAACCATCAATAATAATAATAACACAATGTACATTCACAACTCAGAGTAAATACATGACACAAACACCAAACAAAACTGACGTACAGTAACCTAGAAGATACTACCACACTCATAACACAATTACATGTACTCTCGGAAGAAAAGCCATACCCTTACAGATACAAACACCAACAATACACGGCCGTACATTTACAACTTCAAAAGAATACACAACTTACATGAACATGTAACTTAATGACAAAAGTCATACAACATAGACACAGTTGTATCCTAGTCACACAATGTATAACACAAACACATAGCCAACTCACAGTAAGACCAAACAATACACACAACATACAAATTGAACCGTACATTACAAAACTTGTTTTTGACAAATGCTAAAACGAACGCCACATAGTAAACAAAATACCGGAACATAGACCACACTAACGACCCTTATAAACCTTCAAGAGCACCAACAACTTTACTTCAACACAATACTTACTCGTCCAACTATACACACATATACACACAGAAGTACCAACACCCTTCCCACCACACACATGCTGTATTCTGCTTACACGGTCTGATCATTCCCCAATGTTTGTTTGTTGATCCTATAACTTGGGCTATAGCAGAATAAAATCTCCAGAGCTGAACGTTCCGGCAGCTCCACACCGGGGGCTGCTTGAAGCTGTTTTATACCTCATAAGGATTAGTATAACACACATTTACTCGACAGATTTGTTTTTATTGCTAAAATTCCTCATTTATGTCAAACGAGGCAACAATGGTAAACCCATTCTAAAAAGATTAAAAAAAAGACTGTATGTTTTTTTCACTCTTTTAAACAACTAGTCTTCGCCAAAGTCGTTTGATCTTAGCAAAGGTTTTGAGATTTTCAGCTGGGTGAGAGAAAAATGCTCTATTTAAATAATGATGCAATTAGATCAAAGCCATGACTTTGTTTGCTAAATAAGCTTCGGCTTGGCACAGAACTGCGAGGTGGCAACTCTCCTTCCATAAAACAAATATATTTGTGACTAAACAACCTCAGAAACTTCCGGCCACTGTCGGCACACATCAGACTGGCCCTTTAAAGATGTGCCCCGGTGTTATACACAGTGTGATTTCTGAAAGAGATTCCGTTTGACATCTCATGGAAACCAGCACATGATTATCTCAACAGAATAAAGTAACCATCCTAATAAAATTGAAACAGGAAGAGAAGGCACCAAGATCGTCAGCAAACTTGATTACTTCCGGGTTAACATATTCCCCCCAGGAAGTGCTTCTGCAGCTGACATATGGAAAGAGAGGTGCGCAGAGCGCTTCCCATAGGAGCAGGCAATGGATTAGATATTATGGTCAAATAAGAACAATAATTGGAGACCAGAAGTCCCAGGTCATACAATCAACTCTGCACATACGTTGATTATTATCCACCCATAGGATAGGTGTAGCAAATCACCAAAGGGAAAAAAACAGCAAACTCCAGTATCCAATTCAAGTGCAACGGGAACTTTATTCCTTGTAACGACGTTTCGTGATAACCTCTCATAGTTCTATTACAAAGGTTATATAGCAACACATGTCTCCTGATACACCATGATAGTACAGCAATAATTAAAGAACAACTATAATCAAGTGCCCACAATATTCAAGAAAAGTAACCGCCAGCAATCATCCATACAACAATATTCATAAAAGTGCAAGTGCTCAAAGTGAAGAATACATGAATAAAGTGCAGTAATTCTATATCCTGTAATTGCATTCTTAAAAATCAATACATCACCCTGTAACATCCGAGTAACAGTCCCCATATGCTAACTGACGTCCCTCCTCTGTATAGGAATAACTCACGATAGATTGAATGTCTGCAGCGTCCACCGGTGCCTCAGTGTGTCGACCTGAATCCGACACTAGCAGTGTCGCACACTGCAGACGCAAGACACCATTAGTAGGGCAGCAGTACTGTCCAGAAGCGTCTCCCACGGTGACCTGCAGCATGGGAGGGCAGAGCTGGCTGTACATGGGCTCACGTTTGCCCTTGTGGTGAACAGGGCATATACTGTAATAAGAGAGGAAGAACGGCTGTGTAACAAGCATACTATGGAACAATCACTGGCAAAAGATCCATATGAGATAGTCACTATCCCCACACATTATGATTTACTTTACTAAGTGTAGAGTATAAAGACCAAGTAACTTCCCAACTGCAGATAGTAAGAGAAGAACAAGGTCTGATTTGGTGAGAAGTGGTGTGGAGTTGGATCAAATATACTCCCCTGCCACAGACAGGCATAGAAGTATGAACGTCTCAGATGAAGGGGGGTCTGGCTTCTTAACTCTGGGGCCCTCTCCTTCTGTCATCACATGGTGTCACCGCACTTCAACACAACTTCCGCTTTTTTTTGCCAGAAACATGAAAAAAGAATAAAACTGTGAATCCTCGGTTTTCTTTTTTGTATATCAGTCAGCGCTCCAAAGTGCGTTTTTTTGTCCCCGTCAGCAGATACGGACAGATCGGGCACCTTTTTCCCTGTTCGGGCTCAAAATAGGAGTGTGACATTTGACCAAATGCAAACGGTTTCCACCCCTCCCCCCCTCCTGCCTGTACACACACCCCCTGCCACCCTATCCTCCCGGCTTGCTGCACCCCATACATACCCCTCCGCTGGTCAGTCAAGTCTATGCTGCTGGCAGAACCGCTGTGAAAGTTACGCTGTCGATCACGTTCCTGCACTCGACCAGCAATGAGACGCGTCTCCGCGGCAGCCTGCCTGGTACTCCCAGTGCCTGTTGATAGGTGAAACTTTTCACACTTTCTACTGCCCCTTCCATATCCCGAGGGCACTAGAGCCCCGAACAGATCATGGCCCAGCAGTGCCCTATGAGTAGCCCCAAACTGAAGCGAGGAACATGGCACCTGGGCATGGTGCGCTAGCAGCTGTCTCCCTGGGCTGCACACACCCTTACCAGCATACTACACAGCCCCAGCACCCCCTAGGGTTAATTACTTGTGACCCAGCACTCGCCCTTCCCTTTAGTCCT
Source organism: Engystomops pustulosus (assembly GCA_019512145.1). Taxonomy (NCBI): domain Eukaryota; kingdom Metazoa; phylum Chordata; class Amphibia; order Anura; family Leptodactylidae; genus Engystomops; species Engystomops pustulosus. Next base: position 114,857,942 of record CM033646.1, read on the forward strand.
CTCCAGGCATGGCAAGGATGGCAGCTGCCAGGAAGTCTCTTACCTGCAGACTTTGCTTTGGTTGACTTTTCAGGTAAAGCAAATGTGAGTTTTGGACTTACCTCAGGGATCTGCACATGCGCATCAAACTTGCTGATCCTGGGTGTTTATGATTGAATTTTTCTTATTTCTAAGCAGAGAGAAGCTAGCACGAAACACCGGACTGGAGCCAGTAAGTACAGGCCTGGGAATGAATGTAAACCTGGATGTGGCTTCCTGTGACCCCCTCTATTGGCCGCATGCCTGGCACCACTCCTGTTGGCCCACATGTGAGACGGGCACACCGCCTGAGCGGCATACAACTATGTGCAACTCCAGGAGAACTCTGCAGGGATCCTCATCTAACTATCAAACCTGCTGAGGACTACCAAGTCCCAGGATAATGCTCAACCCCTTACAAGATTCACCTTGCTATGGACTACAAACTCCAGGCTACACTCACCACTATAATATTGCAACTACTGGGGACTACAACGTCCCAGCTGCACTCAACGCACTATTACTATTCATCTAGCTGGGGATAGAAGTCCCAGGCACACTCACCACTATATATATTCATTCTACTGGGACTACAAAGTCCCCGGCTACACCACCACTATTCTATTCCATCTACTGGTTACTACACGTCCAGGGCTACACCTCACCACTATATACTATTCCTACTACTGGGGACTACACGTCCCAGTCTACACTCACCACTAGATATACTTATTCACTACTGGTAAACACCTTTCCCAGGCTACAACTCACGCACTATAATACTATTCATTCTACTGGGCTACACGTCCAGCGCACCTCACACACTATATACCATCACTACTGGGACTACAAGTCCCAGCTAACACTCACCACTATAACTATTCATCTACTGGGGACTACCACGTCCTCAGCCTACACTCACCATATACTATTCTCTACTGGGACGACAAGTCCCAGGCTACACTCCCACTAGATACTATTCATTCTATGGGGACTACATGTCCCAGCTACCCACTCACCACTATAGACATTCATCTATACTCGGGGACTCCACGTCCAGGCTGCACTCACCACTATATACTATTCAAACTACTGGAGACACCATTCACCGCTACACTCACCACTAATCATACTTTCTCTAACTGGGGACTAACACATCCCAGCTACACTCACCACTTATACTATTCATCTAACTGGGACTACACGTCCCAGGCTACACTCCCACCTATATACTATTCATCTACTGGGGGACTACAATGTCCCAGCTACAATTACCAACTAATACTATTCATCTACTGGGGAACTACAAGTCCCCGGCTACACTTACCACTATTATACTATTCATCCACTGGGGACTACAAGTCCCTAGGCTCACTCACCCTATACTAATTCACTCTACTGGGGGACTACATTCCCAGCTACACCACCACTATATACTATTCATCTACTGGATAAGAGAAGTCCGAGGCTCACTCACCACTATATACTATCATCTACGGGAATACACGTCCCAGGCGCACGCACCACTATATACATTTCAACCTACTGGAGCTACAAGTCCCAGGCTATCACTCACCCACTAAGATACTATTCATCTCTGGGGACTACCAACTCCCAGGCTCTACCCTCCACCACTATATACTATTCATCTACTGGGGAGCTACAACTCCCGGCTCCACCACCACTATATACAGCATCTCTACATGGGACTACACGTCCCAGCTACACTCACCACTATATAACTATTCATACTACGGAGACTACAACTCCCGCTACACTCACACCACTAATACTATTCAACTACGGGTCTACAAACTCCCAGGCTACACTCACCAACTAAATGACAATTATCTACTGGTGATAATCACGTCCCGGTCATCACTCACCCTATATACTATTCATCTACTGGGGACTATAACACCCATGCTACACCTACCCACTATATACTATTTCAATCTCGGGACACTATTCCCACGGCTCACTCAACGCACTATATACTATTTCATCTACTGGAGACTAAACTCCACGGGCTACACTCACCACTATATACTATTCATCTACTGGGGACTATAAGCTCCATGCTACACTCACCACTATATACTATTCATCTACTGCTGGGACTCACTCCCCAGTAACACTCACCACTATATTACACCCTAAAAATTTTTTTTCTCCTACTGGGAGACTAACACGTCCCAGGCTACACTCACCACTATAATACCTATTCATCATACTGGGGCCACACTACCCAGGCTACACTCACCACTATATACACTTCATCTACTGGGGACTACAACCCCATGTTACACTCACCACTATATACTATTCAATCTACTCGGGGACTACTCTCACGTCCAGGCTACCCGTCACCACTATATACTATTCATCTACTGGGGTACTCACACTCCCATGCTACACTCACCATTATATACTATTTAATCTACTGGTACTACAAGTCCCCAGCTACAATTACCACTATAATACTATCTCATCTACTGGGGACGTAACGTCCCATTCTACACTCCCACTATATACTATTCATCTGACTGGGGACTAACAACTCCCATGCTACCTCACCACTAGATACTATCTTATCTATCTGGGGACTACAAGTCCCAGGCTACATTACCACTATATACTTCATCTACTGCGGGACTACATGTCCCAGGCTACAGTTACCCACTATTCATGTCATCTACTGGGACACACGTCCCAGGCTACACTCACCACTAGATACGTATTCATTCTGGGGACTAACATCCCACCTACATCACCACTATATCATTCATCTACTGGGTACTGAGAAGTCCCAGGCTAAACTCACCCAGATACTACTACTCATCTACTGGGGACTACCATGTCCCGGCTACACCACCACTTCTACTATTCATCTACTGGGGACTACAAGTCCCAGGCTACACCTCACCACTTCTATATACTATTCATCTACTGGGGACTACAAGTCCCGGACTGCACTCACCACTAATATACGATCTCACGGGTACTAGAAGTCCCAGGCTACACTCCCACTATATACTATTCATCTGCCTACTGGGGACTACAATCCCAGGCCTTACACTCACACTATATCTACTATCATCTACGGGGACTACATCCCAGACTGCAACTCACCAACTATATACTATTCATCTACTGGGACTACATGTCCCAGGCTAACACCATATTCTACATCACTGGGACCAGTCCAGCTACTTACATATCATCTCTACTGGGGACTACAAGTCCCAGGCTACAACTTACACTATCTATTCATCTACTGTGGACTACAAGTCCCAGGCTACACGAACCACTATTACATTCATCACTGGGGACTACAAGCCCAGGCTACACTCACCACTCACTTCAACTGACTACAAATCAGCTATAACTCACCTAATACAGTCTCTGATTTGGGACTACACGTCCCAGGCTCACTCACCACTATAACTATTCTCTACTGGGGACTACAACACGTCCCAGCTACACTCCCACTATATACTATTCATCTACTGGGGTACTACCGTCCCAGGCTCCACTCACCACTATATACTATTCTCCTACTGGTACTAACTAGTTCCCAGGCTACACGCCCCACTATTACTATTCATCTACTGGACTAATTCCCGGCTACCTCAACACACGATTCTATTCATCTGACTGGGTGACTACAAGCCAGGCTACACTCACCACTATATACTAATTCTCTACTGGGGCATACATAGTCCCCATGCTACACTCACCACTTATACTATCATCTACTTGGTGGACTACAGCCAGGCTCACTCCACTTAAGCTACGGAGCGTCCATCCACTCAACCTATAAACTATTCATCTACTGGTGTCAGCCCAGCCTACACCCATATTCTCTGGGACTACTCCCAGCTACACCTCACCCCTATATACTTTCATCTACTGGAGACTACCAACTCTCCAGGCTCACTCACCACTATCATACATTCATCTACTGGGGGACTATATACTCCCATGCTACACTATAACACTATTACTATTCAGCTACATCACTGGGGACTACACGTCCCAGCTACACTCACGACTATATACATTCATCTACTGGAACTACAACATCCCCGCTACCTCACCATATCTACTATTCATCTACTGGGCCTACACGTCCCAGCTACACTCCCACTATACTATTCATCTACTGGGGACTATAACTCCCCATGCTACACTCACCACTATATACTTTCATCTACTGTTTGGGACTTCAACTCCCAGTGCTACACCTCACCACTATATCTATTCATGCTATGGTGACCTACAAGTCCCAGGCTTACAACTCAACCGACTAATAATATTCATCTATGGGGACTACACGTCCCAGCTACACTCAACCACTAATTACTATTCATCTACTGGGGACTACATGTCCAGCCTAATTACCCTCATATACTATCCTCTACTGGACTACACGTCCCAGCCTAACCTCCCACTATATCTATCATCTACGGGGACTACAACGTCCCATGCTACACTCAACCACTATCTAGACTATTCATCTACTGGGGACTACACACGTCCCAGCTAACACCCCCACTATATACTATTCATCTACTGGGCCCCGAGGCTACAACTCCCACACGTCATACTGGGACTACATCCCAGCTCCTATATACTATTCATCTACTGGGACCTACAAGTCCCAGACTGACACTCACCAACTATATACTATTCACTACTGGGACTACATAGGTAACCACTTATCCTACTGGGACTAACATCTAGCTACACTACACTATACTATTCCTCTCTGGGGACTACAAGTCCCAGGCTCATTACCACTATATACTAGTCATCTACTGGTGACTACAAGTCCCAGCTACACTCACCAACTATATACATTAGCTCCTGGGGAAACTACAGTCCCAGGCTACACTCACACACTATATACTATTCATCTACTGGGGACTACAAGCCCAGCTACACTCACCACTATATACAGCATGCTATTGGGGACTAACACGTCCCACCGTCTACACTCACCCAATACTATTCCTCTACTGGGACTACACGTCCCATGGCATACACTCACCACTACTATCTAGTCCATCTACTGGGTTAACTACAAGTCCCTGCTACCTCACCACTATATACATTCATCTACTGGTACTAGAAGTCCCGGCTACACCACCACTATATACTATCTCTACGTGGGCACTACATGTCCCAGGCTACCGTCACCACTATATATCTATCTCTACTGGGATACAAGTCCCAGGCTACACTATCCCACTAATATACTTTCACTACGCTACTGGGGACTACCAGCCCAGTCTACACTACCACTATATACTATTCATCTACTGGGGACTACAGTCCGGCTACATACACTCACCACACTATTACTATTCATCTACTCACTGGGACTACAACCTGTCCTAGGCTACACGCACCACTATATACTATTACTATCATCACTGGGGACTACACTCCCGGCTACACTCACCCTATATACTATTCTCTACTGGAGACTACAACTCCCAGCTACACTCACCATAATAAATTGCTCATCTGGGACTTAACTCCCATGCTATACACACTCACCACTATATCACTAGTCAGTCTACTGGGACTATCAGACCCAGGCTACAACTCACCACTATATACTATTCATCTATTGGGGACTACACTCCCAGGCTACCACTCACCACTTATACTATTCATCTACTGGGGACTACACGTCCCAGGCTACACTCACCACTATATACTATTCAATCTTACTGGGTACCTAAAGTCCCAGGCTGACACTCACCACTATTACATTATTATCACTGGGGACTACACGTCCCAGGTCCACTCACCACTATATACTATTCATCTACTGGAGACTACACTCCCCGCTCTACACTCACCACTAATATATACTTTCATCCGGGGGACTATAAATCCCATGCTACACTCACCGACTATAGCTATTCATCTAATTGGGACACCTGTCCCCAGGCTAACACTCCCACTATATACTATTCACTACTGGGGACTACACTTCCATGCCTACACTCACCATTATATACTATTCATCTACTGGGGCTACAGTCCAGTGCTACACGGTCACCACCACTATTACTATTTATCTACTGGGTTACTCACGTCCAGGGCCTACAAAAACTCAACCACTATATACTATTCCATCTACTGGGACTACAACTCCATGCTACAGCTCACCACTATATACTATTTATCTACTGGGGCTACAAGTCCCAGGCTACACTCACCCTATATACTATTCATCTATGGGGAACTACACGTCCCCCAGGCTACACTCACCCTATATACTATTCACTACTGGGGACTACAACCCCATCGCTACACTCACCACTATATACTATGTATCTCTGGGGACTACAGTCCCAGGCTACAATTACCACTCATATACTATTCTATCTAACTGGGGACTACCCGTCCAGGCTACACACTCACCACTATATACTATTCATCTGCTGGGCGACAATCCAGCCTACACTCACCACTATATACTATTCTCCACTGGGTACTAAGAAGTCCCGCTCACACTCACCACTATTCTAACTCATCTACTGGGGACTAACATGTCCAGCTACACACCCACCTTATAACTTATTCACTACTTGGGGACTACAAGTCCCAGGCTACCACCTCAACCACTATATACTATTCATCTACTGGGGACTACAAGTCCAGACTGCACTCACCACTATATACTATTCATCTACTGGTAACTAAAGTCCCCCAGGCTAACCTCCACCACATATACTATTCCTCTACTAGGGGACTACAAGTCCAGGCTACCACTCACCACTATATCTATTCATTCCTGGGGACTACAATCCCCAGACTGCACTCACCACTATTACTATTCGATCACTGGGACTACATGTCCCAGGCTACACACTCACCACTATATACCTATTCATCTCTGGGACTACAAGTCCCGGCTAACACTCACCAATATACATTTCATCTATTGGGACTACACTCCCGGCTACCACACCACCACTATATACTGATTCATCTCTGGGGCCTAACACTCCCAGGCTACACCACCACTATATCTATTTATCTTACTGGTACTACAAGTCCCAGGCTATACTCACACACTATATACTATTCATCTACGGGTACTAAAGTCCCAGGCTACACTCACACCACTATATACTTTCATCTCTACTGGGACATAACTCCCATGTCGACACTCACCACTATATATCTATTCATCTACTGGGGAACTACATGTCCCAGCTAACACTCACCACTCTCTATTAGCATCTACTGGGGACTACAAGTCCCAGGCATACACTTACCCTATAGTACTATTCATCTACTGGGACTACATGTCTCCAAGGCTACCTCACACTATATACTATTCCTCTACGGGGATACAAGTCCCAGGGCTACACTTACCCTATATACATCATCTACTGGGGCCTACAAGTCCCACGGCTACCTTCACACTATATACTATCATCTACTACTGGGACTACAAAGTCCCAGGCTACACTCCCACTTATATTACCTATTCATCTCTGGGGACTACAGTCCCAGGCTACACTCTCACCACTATATACTATTCATCTACTGGGACCTACGTCCCAAGGCTACACTCACCACTATATACTACTTCATCTCTGGCGACTAACACTCCCAGTCACACCCCACTATAATATCACTCTATTCATCTACTGGGACTAGACTCCCATGCTTAGCACTCACCCTATATAACTATTCCATACTGGGGACTACAGTCCCAGGCTACACTCACCACCGATCTATATCCATGCATCATTGGGATCTACACGTCCCAGCTACACCACTCACTATCATACTTTCATCTACTGGGACTACACGGTCCCAGCTATCGACTCACCACTATATACTATCATCTACTGTACTAGAAGTCCCAGGGGCTACCTCACCACTATATACCATTCATCTACTGGGGACTACACGTCCCATGCTACACTCCACTATATACTATGTCAATCTACTGGAGACACAACTCCCCCGGCTACACTCCACCACATATACTATTCATCTACTGGGTATATAACTCCCATGCTACACTCACCACCATACCTCACCCAAACCGTCCCGTTTTGGGCGGGACAGTCCCGTTTTTTAACCCTTGTCCCCCTGCACGGACCGTTAGTGAAAGTCCCGTTTTTTTGTGCGGTTTACACGGATTTTTTTCCGTTTGGTCCCGCCCCCCTGTCCGCCCCCCCCCGAGTCCCCGCCCCCTCCCAGTCCCCCCGCCCCCGTCCTGCTCAGGATACAGAAGCCAGGGGGCGGGTACAAGCGTCCTCCTCCTCTCCATCCCGTGGCTGTCTGCTGCAGAGCCGGCACCTCCCCCTCCCCTCCCCTTGGAGGCAGAGCCCTCCCTGTCCTCAGGCTGCCACTTGCAGGCACTGGCATGGATGGATGGATGGAGCGTGCAAGTGTCAAGTTCTCTCATGCCCCTGCACACAGCCCCGGGATCATCCCCCCTGCAGGCAGGAACTCTCCAGCACTGCTCATCAGATGGCTCCCTGCCCCACCCCTCCTTGCTCCTCACTGAAGTTCGTCGATGAAGCAGAGCCGATGTGGTGCAGCTGCGGCAGTTTGATAACAGGTACTCTACGTGACTGCAGGCAGCAGCTAAAGGGTTAAACACTTTCCTCCTAACCCCCTGCCCCCATCCCTAACCCCCCCGTGTCCCTTCTATTCTGCTTTTATGTACCATTATACTTATCCCTTAACCCCTTAGGACGCAGGGTTTATCTCTCATTCTCGCTCTCCTTCCAACTTCAAAAATCCATAACTTTTCTTTTTTTTTTCCGTGTACAGAGCTGTGTGAGGGCTTATTTTGCGTAACAAATTTTACTTTCCCGTAATGTTATTTATTTTAACATGCCTGTCTGCGAAGCTGCAAAAAATTCCAAATGTGGAAAATTTTTTTTTAAAAAACCGCACATGTCACTTCTTGTGGGCTCAGTTTTTTTCGACTTTGACTGTGCACTCAAATAACACCATCCTTTATTCTTTGGTTTGGTGCGATCGCGGTGATATCCGGATTTATAGGTTTTATTGTGTTTTAATACATTTTCAAAATTAAACGCATGTGTGCAAAAAAAAAAAAAAAAAATTTTTGCCACTTCTTGACGCTAATAACTTTTTCATATTTCGGTGCACGGAGCTGGGGGGGGGTCATTTTTTTGGCGAAATGAGCCGACGTTTTCATTGCTACCATTTTGAGGTCTGTGTGCGACATTTTTGATCATTTTAATTTCATTTTTTATGTGATGTAAAAGGTGTAAAAGTCGCATTTCGGACTTTGGCGCCATTTTCCCGCCTCGGAGGTCACCGCCGCCCGTAACCGTTTTTATATTTTGATAGATCGGGCATTTTGGGACGCGGCGATACCTAATATGTCTGTGATCTTTACTGTTTTCTATGTTTTATATCCGTTCTAGGGAAGGGAGGTGATTAGAAAATTTTTAAATTTTATAAATTTTTTTTATTTTTAAAACCTGTTTTTTCTTTTTTTTTCCACTATTTCTTAGACCATCTACGGTACATTAACCCTAGATGGTCAGAAATCGCTCCTACCATATACTGCAAACTTCTGGCTCATTGTAACGAACCTGCAGAAGCCATGTAGCCCCTCGTGTCAAAGAGACCCGAGGCTACCACGGCAAACGATCGCCGCCCCCGATGACGTTCGGGGCACCAGCGATCGTAAAAAAGAGACTTTGCCGGCGACAATGACCGACTGCGGTTATTACGGTGGTGGGGTTTTCTTCTCAACATGCAAACCCCCCACCTTGTATGAAGAAGACTCAGCCCCGTGAGCCCCTCTTCATACACTCCTTATACTCTCTGCGTCGTAGAGCTACGGCGCAGAGCGTTAAGGGGTTAAAGGGGTTTTCCCTCCCACAATACAAGTTAGGGCCCTATCCAAGACAGGGCTTAACCTGCTGATGTGTGGGGGTTTCAGTGATGTGACCCCCATAGATCTGAAACAAGGTCCTGTTGGGGTCCCATAATGTCCATGTCATCGCTCTATGACGGTAATGGAGCAAATGGTCATCACATACAGCCGCCTGCTCCATTACTCCGACGGAACAATTTTTGCTTTCCATATTTCACATCCCCACTTTCAAAATCAATAACTTTTTTATTTTCCACGTACAGAGCTGTGGTGCGTCCTGTTTCTTCTGCCGTACAAATTATATCTTCCTTGACAGTATTAAATATTCCAGGCCCTTACTGGGAAGCGGAAGGAATATCAAATGTTGTTTTTTATGGCTTTCACTGCGCGCTCAATAGGACTCCTCCCCCTTTACTTTACTGCGCTCCATAGGACCCCTCCCCTTTACTCTGCGTCTCCATAGGACCCCTCCCCTTTACTGCGGCTCCATAGGACCCCTCCCCTTTCTCTTACTCTACTGCCGCTCCCAGGCTACACTCACCACTATATACTATTCATCTATGGGAGACTACACGTCCCAGGCTACACTCACCACTATATACTATTCATCTACTGGGGACTACATGTCCCAGGCTACACTCACCACTATATACTATTCATCTACTGTGGAATACAAGTCCCAGGCTACACTCACCACTATATACTATTCATCTACTGGGTACTACAAGTCCCAGGCTACACTCACCACTATATACTATTAATCTACGGGAGACTACACGTCCCAGGCTACACTCACCACTATATACTATTCATCTACTGTGGACTACACGTCCCAGGCTACACTCACCACTATATAATATTCATCTACTGTGGACTACACGTTCCAGGCTATACTCACCACTATATACTATTCATCTACTGGGGACTACATACTAACACGTCCCAGGCTACACTCACCACTATATACTATTCATCTACTGGGGACTACAACTCCCAGCTACACTCACCACTATATACTATTCATCTACTGGGGACTACACGTCCCATGCTACACTCACCACTATATACTATTCATCTACTGGGGACTACACGTCCCAGGCTACACTCACCACTATATACTATTCATCTACTGGGGACTACACGTCCCAGGCTACACTCACCACTATATACTATTCACTACTGGGACTACACGTCCCAGGCTACACTCACCACTATATACTATTCATCTACTGGGGACTACAGTCCCAGGCTACACTCACCACTATATACTATTCACTACTGGGGACTACAACCCCAGGCTACACTCACCACTATATACTATTCATCTACTGGGACTACACGTCCCAGGCACAACTCACCACTATATACTATTACATCTACGGGGACTACACGTCCCAGCTACACTCACCACTATATACTATTCATCTACTGGGGACTACACGTCCCAGGCTACACTACCACTATATACTATTCATCTACTGGGACTACACGTCCCAGGCTACACTCACCACTATATACTATTCATCTACTGGGGACTACAGTCCCAGGCTACACTCACCACTAATTACTATTCATCTATCGGGGACTACACGTCCCAGGCTACACTCACCACTATATACTATTCATCTACTGGGGACTACACGTCCCAGGCTACACTCACCACTATATACTATTCATCTACTGGGGACTACACGTCCCAGGCTACACTCACCACTATATACTATTCATCTACTGGGACTACACGTCCCAGGCTACACTCACCACTATATACTATTCATCTACTGGGGACTACACGTCCCAGGCTACACTCACCACTATATACTATTCATCTACTGGGACTACACGTCCCAGGCTACACTCACCACTATATACTAATTCATCTTACTGGGGACTATAACTCCCAGCTACACTCACCACTATACTATTCATCTACTGGGGACTACAGTCCCAGGCTACACACTCACCACTATATACTATCATCTAGGGGACTACACGTCCCAGGCTACACTCACCACTATATACTATTCATCTACTGGGGACTAACTCCCAGCTACACTCACCACTATATACTATTACTACTGGGGACTCACGTCCCAGGCTACAATTACCAACTATATACTATTCATCTACTGGGGACTACACGTCCCAGCTACACTCACCACTATATACTATTCATCTACTGGGGACTACACGTCCCAGGCTACATACCACTATATACTATTCATCTACTGGGGACACAATTCCCAGGCTACACCATCCACTAATACTATTCATCTACTGGGACTACACTCCCAGGCTACACTCACCACTATAATCTATTCATCTACTGGGGACTACACTCCCAGGCTACACTCACCACTATATACTATTCATCTATTGGGGACTACACTCCCAGGCTACACTCACCACTATATACTATTCATCTACTGGGTACTACACGTCCCAGGCTACACTCACCACTATATACTAATCATCTTCTGGGGACTATAACTCCCATGCTACACTCACCACTATATACTATTCATCTACTGGGGACTACACGTCCCAGGCTACACTCACCACTATATACTATCATCTCTACTGGGACTACACGTCCCAGGCTACACTCACCACTATATAACTATCATCTACTGGGGACTACACGTCCCAGCTACACTCACCACTATATACTATTCATCTACTGGGACTCACGTCCAGCCTACAATACCACTATATACTTCATCTACTGGGGACTACACGTCCCAGGCTACACTCACCACTATATACTATTCATCTACTGGGGACTACACGTCCCAGGCTACACTCACCACTATATACTATTCATCTACTGGGGACTACACGTCCCAGGCTACACTCACCACTATATACTATTATCTACTGGGAGCTACGTCCCAGGCTACACTCACCACCTATACTATTCATCTACTGGGGACTACACGTCCCAGGCTACACTCCCCACTATATACTATTCATCTACTGGGACTCACGTCCCAGGCTACACTCCACCACTATATACTATTCATCTACTGGGGACTACACGTCCCAGGCTACACTCACCACTATATACTATTCATCTACTGGGGACTACACGTCCCAGGCTACAACTCACCACTATATACTATTCATCTACTGGGGACTACACGTCCCAGGCTACACTCCACTATTACTATTCATCTACTGGGACACGTCCCAGGCAAAGAAAT